>JAZKJV010005347.1:0-551198 GCA_037367405.1 Ottelia alismoides | reverse complement strand
TCGAAGTAGTCTAAAAAGAAATAAAATAAAATAAAGGTCTTTTTGGTGGATTTTTAATTTCTATATATATTTGGATTTTTAATTAATAAAGAAAATAAAGAAAGCAAGTAAACAAGCCCTATTCAACCAATTATTTAATCACTCAAAATAACTCAAAAATTCAAATAATTTTTTTTATGTTTTTTTATTTTTTTTACTTGTTTTTGTTTAATTTTTGGTATTTTTCTGATTTTTATTAATTTTTCCAAAAATCAAACAAGGCAAGAAAAGAGAGGTACTGTCCAGTCAGGTGTCAAGGGCTAATTTAAAATACAAAATGGCCTATTAACCCCTGAAGGTAATTTTACTATATAGTAGAAACTACAAAGAAAATTTAGGCACCAGAATTATTATTTTTTGATTTTTCAAATAATTATTAGAATTTTTATAAGATTTTTAGTATTTTTCAATTTTTATGGGTTTTATATATCCAAAATTGACCAAAATTGGTCAGAAAATCAAACAACGCAAAACAAACACTACCTAATTTTTTTGTAATTTTAGAGGTGTTTTAATATTTTTTTTGTGAATTTTAAAGTTAGACAGTAAAGAAAATGCTTGTTTTTGAATTTTTAAAAATATCAAATGAAATAAAAATGTCTCCAAAATTTATAGAAAATTTTACACCATTGCAGGAGCCATGTATCCAATTTTCGTTAAATTTGGATTTAATTTGATATTTTATTAAAAATAAAAGAAGGGTATAGTGTATAGGGACCTGTACGCAAATAGTGAAAAGTCCAGGGGGTCCGGTGCAATTTTTCCGAGGTTGCACGCGCGAGGCGCGTGACCTGGGCACTCAGGGGCCTATTTGCAAAGAAACTAAGATTTCTAGGACTATTTAGTAACAAGTACTAAAGGTCCAGGGACCTCAGTGTAAAATACCCAAAATATATCGCCATACACAAATTCAACACTCACAGGGGTATTTCATGCAAATAACAAACTATTATTCATTCATTAACACCCTAGAGCAATAGGTCTATGCATGCAATTAACCCAAACAAACACGTGTCGATGCACGTGATCCACTACAGGCAGGGGCATACATGTAAATAAACTAAGTAACGAGGTCCTAAATGCAATGTAGCCAAAATAAAAACAACTAAAAGCTATATTTACAGGACTAACTACGAACATAAAACAAAAAGGGGGGGGGCTAAGAGCAATTACCCCTTTATTAAATCGAGGGACGGATGGCTGCCACGTGTAGATCGGACGGTCGGGGAAGGGGTGGCGCCTCAACAAATGATCCCTCGTTCTGATCGAACGGCGGGACGCTTCCCACATGGACGATCGGGCGGCTGGAGTGCACCGTGGGAAGCCCTCGCTGAATCGACGGACGCGATCAACCCTCCAAAGATCTGACGGTCACTGCTACTCCATGAACGAACGACTCGATGAAGACTGGAGCTGGGGCTGAATTGGACGGCTACGAAGGGTCCTCAAAGAACTGGGCTTCGACGAGGTTTGCCGGGCTCGTGCTGGCGCTGGAGACCTCCTCGGAGGCCACTGATGATCGGAAGAGAAGCTCCTTGGCCTCCCGCGTCGAATGGAATCCTCCGATGACGGCGAGGAGCTCCGGAGAGCTCAGGCGATGTCGGCGGAGGCGGAGGTGCTGTGCCTGGGTGTCGAGCCCTCAGATGGGCTCCTCTAGTCCTGCAAGATGGCGCAACACACTCGCGGGTCGAGGGCAAATTGCCTCGACCCTGTAATCGGGGGTGGACGGTGATCGGTGCGGCGGGGCGATGGGGTTCCGGCGATGCAACGGTGGAGGAACCCGACTCCCAGCTCCTGTGCGAGCTGGTTTGGATGAATGGGTCGAGAAGGTGCGGCCGGGAAGAGGCGATCGTGATGGACTACTCCGATGATCGAATAGGTGGCTAAGTGGACGGAATCGAAGCTCGAAGGTGGCGGAGCGATTTGGGGGAAATGCGAAATTAAGGGAATAAGAAAGAACGGGGACTACCTACTAGCTGCTGTGACTATGGAGGAGCAGGGGTGCTCCGGGTCCTGCCTCGGGTCCTGTGTCCGAGGCTTAGGCGCACCTCAGGTGGCGCACCACGGTGGCGCACGCGCGGCGCAAGCTCGCCGGAACAGTGGTCTTCACACTCCCTCCTCGGTGCTACACCACCAGAGGCGAGCTATCATCTCGCGAGATGATGGAGGTCACTGGGCGGAGAAATGATGAGCCAAAGATGCGAGGAATGGAGGCGGAGCTCAGATTTTATGGGTGCAGGTCCGAGAAGAATGGATCGGGCAGGGTTCCGCGAAGCGCGGATCCCCACGCGGATGTATCGGCGAGGATCTCGGATGTATGGGGGACGATCGAGCTTGAGGTTTGCGGGTATGCGTGATTCGGGTCGAGACGCGAAAATGTCGAGAAGTCGGGTCGGGCGTCAGCGACCCGTGGGAAGTGGTCCACCAGGGGGGAGTTGACTGGGGGGTCACATCCCCCGTGGACCAATGGGGACATGCCACGTCAGAATGATTTGGAAATTAGAAATAAAATAGGAAATGGTCGAATTATTAAAAACTCAAAATACGAAAAATATTTATTTTTTTTCCTATTTTTGGTGATTTTTAATTAATTTTTCGAATAAAAATAAGGTATTTACACTTTAGTGCTATATATAGGTATATATACAATATTAAATATTTTATTTTGATTTTTAATTAGTTATTTTTGTACATTTTTATTCCCATTTTATATTTATTTATTTATAGCATAAAATTAGAAATAAAAGGGTATTTTTATTTTATTTTTATTATTTATATACAAGTTAATAAATAGCTATATACATCTATATACAAGGTATATGTACAATGTTATTTTGGTTTTTAATTTTGTTTCTTTTTAATTTTGGTTTTTGGTTTTTTGTGGTTTTTATTATATTTATTTTACAAATAAAGATAGAATATGTACAAAGTTTTAGGGAAATTAATTTATTTATTTATAGGGTGAAATAAATATAGGTGTGGGTGTATGTACATGGTGAATATGTACAAGTAAAGGTATTTTTGTTTTCTTTTTTATTTTTTTCTATTTTTATCTTGATTTTGTATTTACAAATATATATATATATGTACAAGCAATTTTATTCTATTTTTGGAGGAAAATATTTTTGTGATATTTACAGGTATATTTACACACATGAGCTCCTATCTCTCTCTACTTTGGCTTTTATGCGGTCAGACCCCATGCTGAGCCCTCCCTTGGGATTAGATTGCTCAATATTTATTCTAAATATTTCCCTCTTTTTCTTTTTAATCTTTATTCTTTTATTTTTGCACAAAAACATGCTAATTATTACTTTTTACATATGCATGCTTTTGGTAATTATTTGTATTTACACATATCTACATGCATTTGCAAAGGTTTTTGTAGCTAAATATAAGAATAAAGAGTGATGAATGAGTATTCATTACCCCCTATACTTAACTTTGCTAGTCCCTTAGCAAACACTTATTTGAAAAAGAAGTGAAAAAGAAAAAGAAAAAGAAAAAAGAGGAGAATGCACATGGATCAAGGTTGAATATTAAACTTGCCTTCATTAAATTGAATTATGGAGCTCGATCAGATCTTTGGATTATTAATGTGTCAGAACCTTATTTGGACTTAAGCTTAAAACTTAACAGCCTCTAAGTTCCACTAATCTATAATCAAGACTCCTCAACAATCCAGGTTAGAACAAGTCATCAAACACAAACCCTGAAGACCATGAATCTTTCCTTGTACTGTGTATGTGAGGTATAAGCTCTCCACCTCAGGAATGGCAACTTGACAACCCCTCCCCCAACAAGGTAACCCTATGACCCCAATATGGCCACTCTTTCCCTCGAGGATCGGGGTATTCCCTTCTAAGTTCAAGTGCAACCGGCTCAAGAAGAGGGGAAGAAGAGAATGGACCATGGCCAGTGTAGCCATGTATCCTTGGGAGCTCGGACCAGTAGCCAAGTCTCCCTGCTGCAAGCTACATAAGGTGGGACATGATCTCAAGCTTTGCTTATTGCACTATATACATACTCCGATGGGATTATCATTTTCTACCAGACCCACCACTTTTTTGGAGTTATTTTCTTTTTGCAAATTTTTTTTCAAGTGCATCTGTAAAACATATACATGTGCAGCATATATACAAGGAGTTTTTCCTCTTGAGCCAGTAGACTATCCCTCTTTTGAAGCATTATTGCAACCCACAACTCCCGTCGTTAGACCTCATGGCAGCCATACCATGTTGAGACGCACTTCCTTCACTAAAAGAAGAAGAGAGGTTCCGCCTAGAAGTACTACCCTCATATGCTACCCCAAGTCAAGGAAGACTGCCACCTCACCACCTCATCCGTAGAGAGCTCAGTGCAAAGTGCTGGTGTCCAAGTAAAGCCATTGTCCCTATGAGTCATGTGTTGTTGTAAGTGCTCTACTTAGGCTCATTGAGATGACATGTGATCATAGCCTAGTGGACTCAAAGAATTAAGTCACCATGGACCTGAAAAGCCTTAAACCTAAGCCCTATAATGTTCCTCTTAGAAATTAGGTGGATTAAGATCTTAATCAAGCTCCATTTCCCAATTTGATTCCAGGCTAGTTTAAATGTCAACTTCATCCAGGAAATACTATATACATATGTACAAAGATGCTATTTACACACATGCAAAATTTTGAAAGATGTTTTGAAATCATGAATGGATGGATGCATGAAATACAAGTTTTGCAAAATATTTACACACGTTTACACAAGATTTTTGCAAACTTTTGATTTTCAAAACATTTTGGAAAAATTTTGTACTATATACATAATTTTGATAAGAAAATATTTACACAAACTTTACACAACAGCTTTTTGAAAATATTTTTACAAAAAATAATATGGTACACTAGCTATGTATGTGCAATAAAAGAATGATTATTTACAGGAAAAATTTTTAATTTTTTTTGTGGTTTTTAGGGTTTTTAGCCATTTTATTTATTAACACACTTACACAAAGTACGAGTTATGGCTAAAGTATATGGAATATATACACACACCCCTATACTTAGCTCGAACGATGTCCTCGGAGTCAAGAGCGATGAAGAATACATAACTCGTGCTTAGTATAGTGAAAATGAAGGCTATATACAAAGACGAATGAATGAAATAGAAAGTCAAGAAGACCCTCGGCTTTTCCCCCTATACTTAGGATCAAGTAATCCTAAGTATAGCAGGCTGTACACAAAGGGAAAACCGAGTGGAGAATGTACAGGGTCTACCCCCCTATACTTAGGGTAAAATATCCCTAAGTATAGGCAGCAAAACAGGGATAGAAAGAATCAAAAGAAAAACTCAAAGGTCCTACATCCCCCCTATACAAAGGGTAAAGTACACCCTAAGTATAGCATAATCAAAAGATGAAGCAAGGGATATGGGACTAAAGAATGTGATGATATAGACATCTGGATCTATACCAGGTCGGAAGAACAATGAAAATCAGGCGTGAGATGCAATAGATGTGAGTCAAAAGACCACATCTCACGCAAAATGAATCGGGGCAACATCAACGACCCGCGACTCATGATCTAGAAATGGCTTGAGCCGCTGGCCGTTCACTTGAAAGGTACTCTCAGAAGATAACTCGGATATATCAATGCTACCGTTGTCGTGTACCTTTCTCACCAAGTAGGGTCCCTTCCATTTGCTCTGTAGCTTCCTTGGAAATAGACGAAGCCTCGCATCAAACAACCATATTGTCTGTCCAGGCTCAAAATATTTGTGGCTGATGTGAGAATCATGCCACTCCTTCATTCTCTCCTTGTAATGTAGGCTGTTTGAGAAGGCGGTATCTCTAAGCTCTTCCAAGGATGCTAACTCTGCCCTCCTCTGGTCTCCTACACTATCTGGATCCATAAGAATATCAATGACTGCCCAAAGTGACCTGTGTCTTAGCTTAACAGTTAAATGGCACGGCTTGCCATATACGAGGCGAAAGGGAGATGTGCCCAAAGGTGGCTTGCCATATACGATGTCGAACTTCTGGAGTAGAAGGATCCATCTAGTCAGTCTGGCCTTGCATCCCTTCTTTGCCATGAGGTATCGGATGGCGGTGTGATCAGTATACAGGGCCACTCTAGATCCAATAATGTACGATCTGAACTTATCTAGGGCGAATACTACGGCTAGCATCTCCTTCTCTGTGACTGTATAATTTTGCTGCGCGGCCAATGTGCGGCTAGCGTAGTGGATAGCAAAGGGGAGTCCATCCCTCCTCTGTCCCAGCACGGCCCCCACGGCAAAATCGGAGGCATCCGTCATGATATCGAATGGGAGAGACCAATCAGGCGGCTGGAGAACAGGAGCCTCTATAACACACTGCTTGAGAGTCTCGAACGACGAAAGACACGTGTCATCGATAGGAACTCGGTGTCTTTCGTCAGGCAGGTCAGTCAACGGTCGGGCAATCCGACTGAAATCATGAATGCATCGTCGGTAGAAACTGACGTGCCCCAGGAATGACCGTAGCTGCCTCAAACTGGACGGCGGTGCGAGTTTTCTAATGACATCTACCTTGGCCGGATCAACCTCCATGCCCCTGTTGGAGATGATATAGCCAAGCACCGTCCCTTGAGTCACCATGAAATGACTCTTCTCCCAAGATAGCACCAAGTGAACCTCTATACATGGCTGGAGTACTCGGTCTAGGCAGTCAAGATAGGAGTCGAATCCGTCGCCGTAAACCGAGAAATCATACATGAAGACCTCCAAGCACTCCCCTACCATGTCTGAAAAGATCGACAACATGCATCTATGAAATGTCGCAGGGGCATTGCATAGCCCAAATGGCATGCGTCGGAAGGCGTATGTGCCGAAGGGACAGGTAAAGGTGGTCTTCTCCTGGTCCTCAGGAGCGATGGCCACCTGGTTGTAGCCCGAGTACCCATCCAGAAAACAATAGTGCTCTTCCCTGCCAGTCTCTCAATGATCTGATCAATAAAGGGTTAAGGGGAAATGATCCTTCTTGGTGGCCTGGTTGAGTCTCCTGTAGTTAACACAGACCGCCAAGAAGTGGGTACTCGTGTAGCAATCTCCTCTCCAGACTCGCTTATCACTGTAGTGATGCCCATCTTCTTGGGCACCACATGCAAAGGGTTGACCCACTTGGAGTCGGAGATGGGATAGATAAAATCAACGCTCCACCATTTCGATATCTCCTTCATGACAACCTCTCTCAGATTCGGGTTCAGCCGCAGCTGGAACTCATGCGACGGCTTCGCCTCATCCTCGAGATAGATATGGTGGGAGCACAGGGCCGGACTTATCCCATGGAGATCTGCTACGCTCCATCCAATTGCCTTACGCGTTCTTTTCAAGAACCCCCATCAAACGGGATTCTTGCTCTCCAGTCAGATCGGCGGAGATGATGACTGGGTACATCTCAGGCTCACCCGCAAGGAATCGATACTTCAGCCAAAGTAGGGAGCGGCTTCAGCTCTGGACAGCTGGGTGCTGGTGGATCTGGCCTCTGGAAAGTCTGCGTGAACGCTGCCAAATCTGCATAGGAGAACTGAAACTCTCTGTCAATCTCAGAAACTGGAGGAAGGCTGCCCTGATGGACTGTCTCTGCTCTGCTCGGCATCTACCTCCTCCTCAGTTGTAGGCTCAGTGGAAATCAGGTCTGGCATGTAATCCTCACAATCTGCCAATCAGACTCTGACTCCGAGGGATCTGCATCATCCAAGGTGGCATCAGCACCACCATCATCACAAGAATCTGTCTCGCGGTCGAGAACCGGCTCTGCTGCCTCTGAAGTATCCTGGACCAGGAATGTGCTCTCCAAGCTCTCCTTTGTTGTCATCTCTGCATCAGCTGCATCTGAAAATGATAGGATGGCCTGTGCTGCTGGGTCTGCCCAAACTGCCTCATCGTCTGTGATCACAAAGTCACATTCTGGTGGATGTCTAGACCGACATCTGTCATCTGCTCTGTGTCTGAAGTGGTCTCTGAGCATGATCTGTCTCTGGCTCTGCTGTCCTCGACCGTCTCTATTTGTACACTTTCGCCCTCGACGCGAAAGTATACCTTCCCACTATCATGGTCAGTCACCGCCTTGGCTGTGGCCAAGAACGGACGACCGAGAATGATGGGGGTATCGGTCACTGAATCAGGGATCTCCATGTACAACACTACAAAGTCCACGGGGAATTGCAGGCCCTGAATCGTGACGACAACGTCTCGCAACAACCCTTCGGCCTCTTGACAGATCGATCAGCAAACTGAAGGACTGTCCTGCTCTGTCTAAGAGTGCCCAACTCAAAGCGGTCGAGAAGGGCTGCCGGAAGGAGGTTGATCGACGATCCGCTATCTGTGATATTTTTCCTCAAGAATTTACACACGGTTTTAGCATCTGCAGTTCGAGCGGGGATGGCCTCAACCCATCGACTGACATAATCAACAACGAGCAAAATATGCTCGAATCCCTGACTGTTAGTAAATGGGCCCATGAAATCAATCCCCCATGCATCAAAAACCTCACAGAAGTGAATGGGTTGCATGGGTATCATGTTTTCCTTTATTCATAACAGAGTTCCGAGATACATCAGAAGTAGGAAAAACTACAGGTCTCTCAGAATGAACACGGGTGGCCTCAGCACCACCATCGGCTGGATCAACTGGAAGACTCGCGGCCTCAGTACCACGCTCTGCCTCGGCATAGTGGGTGGCCTCAGTACCACCTCCTCGAACTGGTGTAGCGGTGGCCTCAGCACCGCCTGTGGAATCAACATCCTTGGTGGCATCAATACCACTGTCATCATCTCGAGCGGCCTCAGTACCGCTCTCCTCCTCGCCTGGTGCTCTGGGTGTCTCCTCATGATGTAGCTCAGACGAGGCATCGCCTGCTGGCATCCTACCGCTCCTAAGTGTGACAAAATAAGTATCAAAAAGATCTGAAGACATATCATCAAATGTAGCACTAGGAGTGGCATACTCAGTGTAAGATACCTGCTCAGATTTCCTCTTCAGGCTGTTGGGGTTCGGCTCGATCTGGGCAGGGATGGCGGCCTTCCCTCTCACTATGTCCCGCATCTCCTGGCGGAACTCGTCCATCTCCCGTCGAAAGGTAGCATGCTGATCCATGAGGAGGCGGGCTATATAATCCAAGGCGGGGCTCTCGTAAGGTGGACCATGGGAGCCCGACGGGTAGCCTCTCTAGTAATGAGGCTGCTGGAACTGGTGCTGTGGCTGAGAGGGGTATGGGTGATGCTGCTGCTGGTGGTGAGGCTGATCTCGCCTCCAAGACTGTCCTTGCTGGTAGGGACGAGGACCATACGACGACTGCTGCTGCTGTTGTGGTGGGTACATTGGGGGCTGCTGCTGTTGCGGCTGGTGATCCCTCTGATGGCCATACTGGCCGCCCTGTCCTGACGGCTGCTGCTGGGGCTGGGTACCTCCGGTCCTCCAAATCCCGTTGACATCCATCAACGGCTCTGCATCGTACTGGGGTGGCGGAAGCACTGCCACAGGCTGATCCGGCTGGTATACCACCATCTGCAAGTTTGGAGATGGTGGTGACTGGTAGTTGGGCTGCGGCTGCTGGTACAGCTCCGCCTGTACAAGGTGAACCTGTCTAGGCTGTTGGTGTGAGCTAGAGCGCTGGGACGAGCTGCTACTGCTGCCGTGATCGCCTCGCGACTGAAGACGGGGCTGGGAAGCCGTCTGTGCCTCCTGGAGACACGAGCTGGGTCTTCATGTCGCTCAGAGTCTGTGCCATCTGCTCCATCTGAGTGATGCCCTGGCACTGCTTCTTCTCAATCAACTCCATCCGGTCCAGCTTCTCGCTGATGATCCCCATGTCCGCGGCTGATGACTCGGCCTGTGCTGTTGCTACTGCGGACGAACTGGAAGGACTGACGTCGACCCGTGCGATCCTCTGGTACTGCACGGGTTGTGGCTGCTGGGGTGTGCCCTGAGTGTACAACCGGGTCTGGGACATCACCATGTAGTTCTCGGCCATCTCCTCGTAGATGGCCCAGACCTGGTCGTGATCCTTGGTGAAGTAAGACCCGCCACAAGAAGCGTTCACCAAGCCCTGAAGCTCTAGTGTCAGCCCGCTGAAAAAGCTCTGCACGAGGTTCGGCTTGGAAATGTCGTGGTGCGGGCATCTGTCAGTCAGCTCTCTGAACCTCTCCCATGCCTCATGGAACTGCTCGTTGGGGAGCATGTAGAAGTTGCTCATCAGGGCTCTTGCGGCATTGGTTCGCCCGAGTGGATAGTACTTATGCAAGTACTCGGTGCGGAGCTGCTCCGAAGTGTAGACAAACTTCCCCAGATGTTTCAGCTAGGTGGCTGCTCTGTCTGCCAAGGAAAAGGGGAAGGCAATCATCCTGATGGTATCCTGGTCCACCTGACGGTCGTGGACAGTACTGCAGATCATAAGGAACTCTTGGAGGTGGAGATGGGGCTCCTCGGTGGCGAGCCCGTGGAAGCGGGGGAGAAGCTGCAAGGTGTTCGGGGGGAACTTGAAGTCCCCCACGATGGCTGGTAACACAACCCAGTAATGCATCAGTGTCGATCCGGGGTTGTGCAACTCCCGCATCGGTCTCGGTGGGTCTCCTGCTCCTGCCGCGGCGGCTGCCGCTGCGGCGGCAGCTGCTGCGGCTGCTGCTGCGGCTGCTGCTGCTGCATCATCTGGGACTTTCGGCCCGTCCCTACGCTGCTCTCACTCTGCTCTCATCTGCTCCATCTCTCTCCTCATATCTAACATGAACGCTCCCTGATCCCTCAACTGCTGATGTACCGTCTCGAGGGAGGCGATCATGGTGGAGTTGATCGCACCCTGGTCCAGAACAAAGTGCTCGGGCTGTGGACCTCTAGAGCGATCGTCAGAACTGCCGGCCATGGTCTCTGCAAAATCAAATGATCCAAACTCAGGTGCCGATAAATCTGCTAATCTCTCCTCTGGCACTGGTCTCTCGGAACCGAAAGAAAGGGGGTCGAGGGGGAACAGGGTGGAATCATACTCGGGTTTGTAGAGCAGGTCTCGGCTCTCGCGAACCAACCTAGATGAACGGGTAGACGCGCCCAAAAGCGGTGCAGCCAGAGGCTGCCTAAGAGATCGTCTGCCCATCATCTTGATGTGGTGAGTAAGGCGGATGAGATCTGGAGAAACTATGATCACAAGCAAACCCCCAAGTTCACCAACGCAACGCGAGCTGAAGACCGTAAAGGCTCGGTCAAATTATCTTGTCAAATTTTATTTTGGTAAACAATCAAGATATCAGAGCGATTACGCGACCTGTTGGGATACCCGATACTTTCCCAACCGACTGTCCCGCACAGAAGAGTCGGTAATCAGTCGAGAATAGTACCGGAGGGCTCTACCTAGTGTTCGGGTCACTCTCTCGCACAATCAAACCAAGCAATGAGGGGGTTGCTCTCCCCAAGACAAGTTTTTCAATCAAGTGTCTTTTAGTGATCAATAGTTTTAGCAGTCCCAATTTTATGATTTTTCTTTTTAGATCTTTTTTCAATAAAAACAAAGAGGCCTAACGAATTTTTCGGTTCTTCTGGTTATTAAGTCAAAAATAGGGGGAGAAGACGAAAAAGCCGATGCACGATGAAATCAATGATGCATGCAAAGTAAGAAAGGCGTACCTGACTCCAGCACTCTACTTGCAATATGATCCGCGCAGAATTTAAAGACAAGAAAAGAAACTACCTATATGGTGCAGCGGGAAAAGCCGAGTCCTAAGAAGGCAACTTCTACACGAAAGAACCGTCTAGCTGGTCACCAGCCTTCGATCCAGAGAGTCCGGTCTCGGTCTACCCCTCATCCTCCCGACAAATCGGGTTTAGGAGCAGCGCTTGGCAGGGCAGGCTACGGCACGTAGGCTCGAAGGAAAATGAATCAGCTATTTTTATTAACTTTTTATTAGTAGATCCAATTAACGATCTATAGGCACAAACAGATAATTGGGTGTGTGGATCCTACTGAGTACGGCACAGTCAAGCAGAAAGTCCTAAATTTAGGGGCTCGAGAAAAGCCGCGTAAAACCGTAAAAGGCAGCGAAAAATAAAAGCCACAAAGAAAAGCTGCGAAAAATCCTAAGGGTCCCCCGAGCACACCGGTGCTCGACGAAACAGACCCGAGAAACTGTCCAAGTCCTGTTGAGTGTCCCTGTATTATTACAACAAATCAAATGTGCTAAAATAAACCTAAACTACTCCTCTCTCACTCATCTACTCTCTCGTTCTACCCTGCGGCTCCATGCATAAAGGAGCCGCCTCCGAATCCCGCGGTTGCGTCGGCGTCTCGAGAGTCGCCGCCTCGGTCCTTGGGCCCTCGCAAGAAAGAAACAGAGTGTTATCAACCAAATAAAAATAATCAAATACAAGCTAAAAAGATAAGCAGGGGTATATGTGCAGAAATGGCAAATAAAATAAACAAATAAAGATAAAAATAAAAGAAAAGAAAAGAAAAAGAAAATAAAACAAAAATAAAAGAAAAAGAAAAATCCGCGAAAAGCCGCGAACTCAAAAAAAGCCGCGGAAAGCCGCGAAAAAGAAAAGAAAAAGAAAATGAAAAATAAAGAAAAAGAAAAAGACTACTAAGTCGTGCTCTCGGCAACGACGCCATTCTGATGACACGCCTGAGGGCTCGGGTAAAGGTAATCAAGGGTCGTTGCGACCCAAGTCACCAAGCGGTGTCAATCGAGAAAAATCAGACCACCAAACGAAGGCAAAAATCAACTGAAACTCAAGTAGCAGTCTCGCTATTATATTAACCTGGTATAGCGATCAGGGTCGAACACAAGAAGCACATAATGGCCTTGCGGCCTACGAAGTAGTCAAAAAAGAAATAAAATAAAATAAAGGTCTTTTTTGGTGGATTTTTAATTTATATATATATATATTTGGATTTTTAATTAATAAAGAAAATAAAGAAAGCAAGTAAACAAGCCTATTCAACCAATTATTTAATCACTCAAAAATAACTCAAAAATTCAAATAAATTTTTTTTTATGTTTTCTATATTTTTTACTATTTTTGGTTAATTTTTGGTATTTTTCTGATTTTTATTAAATTTTCCAAAAATCAAACAAGGTAAGAAAAGAGAGGTACTGTCCAGTCAGGTGTCGAGGGCCAATTTAAAATACAAAATTGCCCTAATAACCCCTGAAGGTAATTTTCCTATATAGTAAAAACTACAAAGAAAATTTAGGCACCAGAAATATTATTTTTTGATTTTTCAAATAATTATTAGAATTTTCATAATATTTTTAGTATTTTTCAATTTTTATGGGTTTTATATATCCAAAAATGACCAAAATTGGTCAGAAAATCAAATAAGACAAAAGAAACACTACCTAATTGTTTTGTAATTTTTAGAAGTATTTTAATATTTTTTTTTGTGAATTTTAAAGTTAGACAGTAAAGAAAATGCTTGTTTTTGAATTTTTAAAAATATCAAATGAAATAAAAAATGTCTCCAAAATTTATAGAAAATGTTACACCATTACAGGAGCCATGTGTCCAATTTTCGTTAAATTTGGAGTTAATTTGATATTTTATTAAAAATAAAAAAGAAGGGTACAGTTTACAGGGACCTGTACGCAAATAGTGAAAAGTCCAGGGGGTCCGGTGCAATTTTTCCAAGGTTGCACGCGCGAGGCGCGTGACCTGGGCACTCAATGGCCTATTTGCAGAGAAACTAAGGTTTCTAGACTATTTATTAACAAGTATTAAATGTCCAGGGACCTCAGTATAAAATACCCAAAATATATCGCACATGCACAAATTCAACACTCACAGGGGTATTTCTGCATATAACAAAACTATAAATTCATTCATTAACACCCTAGAACAATAGGTCTATGCATGCAATTAACCCAAACAAACACGTGTCGATGCACGTGATCCACTACAAGCAGGGGCATACATGTAAATAAACTAAGTACGAGGTCCTAAATGCAAATGTACCAAAATAAAAACAACTAAAAACTATATTTACAGGACTAACTACGAAATAAAACAAACTGGGGGGGTCTAAGAGCAATTACTCCTTTATTAAATCGAGGGACAGATGGTTGCCACGTGTAGATCGGACGATCGGGGAAGGGTGGCGCCTCAACAAAGGATCCCTCGATTCTGATCGAACGACGGGGATGCTTCCACGTGGACGATCGGGCGGCTGGAGTGCATCGTGGGAAGCCCTTGCTGAATCGACGGTCACGATCAACCCTCCAAAGATCTAAAGGTCACTGCTACTCCACGAACGAACGGCTCGATGAAGACCTGGAGCTGGGGCTGAATCGGACGGCTACGAAGGGTCCTCGAAGAACTGGGCTCCGGCGAGGTTCGCCGAGCTCGTGCTGGCGCTGGAGACCTCCTCGGAGGCCACTGATGATCGGAAGAGAAGCTCCTTGGCCTCCCGCATCGAATGGAATCCTCTGATGACGGCGAGGAGCTCCGGAGAGCTCAGGCGACGTCAGCGGAGGCGGAGGTGTTGTGCCTGGGTGTCGAGCCCTCAGATGGGCTCCTCTGGTCCTGCAAGATGGCGCAACACACTCACGGGTCGAGGGCAAATTGCCTCGACCCTGTAAGCGGGGGTGACGGTGATCGGTGCGGTGGGGTGACGGGGTTCCGGCGATGCGACGACGGAGGAAGCCGACTCCCAGCTCCTGTGTGAGCTGGGTTGGATGAAGGGGTGGAGAAGGTGCGCAGGAAGAAGGCGATCGTGATGGGCTGCTCCGATGATCGAATAGGTGGCTAAGGTGGACGGAATCGAAGCTCGAAGGTGGCGGAGCGATTTGGGGGAAATGCGAAATTAAGGGAATAGAGAAAGAACATGGACTACCTACTGGTTGTTGTCGACTGTGGAGGAGCAGGGTGTGCTCCGGGTCCTTGCCTCAAGGACCGTCAGTGTCCGATGCTCATGCGCTACCTCCAGGCGGCGCACGGCGACGCAAGCTCGCCAGATCAGTGGTCTTCACACTCCCTCCTCGCTGCTACACCACCGGAGGCGAGCTGTCACTCTCGCGAAGATGATGGAGGTCACTGGGTGGAGAAATGATGAGCCAAAGATGCGAGGAATGGAGGCGGAGCTCAGATTTTATATGGGTGCAGGTCCGAGAAGAATGGATCGGGCAGGGTTCTGCGAAGCGCGGATCCCCACGCGGATGTATCGGCGAGGATCTCGGATGTATGGGGGACGATCGGAGCTTGAGGGTTGCGGGTATGGTGATCGGGTCGAGATGCGAAAATGTCGAGAAGTCGGGTCGGGCGTCATCGACCCGTGGGAAGTGGTCCACAGGGGGGAGTTGACCGGGGGGGTCAACATCCCCCGTTGACCAATGGGGACAGGCCACGTCAGAATGATTTGGAAATTAGAAATAAAATAGGAAATGGCCGAATTATTAAAAACTCAAAATACGAAAAATGTTTATTTTGATTTTTTTTCTATTTTTTGGTGATTTTTAATTAATTTTTCGAAATAAAAATAAGGTATTTACACTTTAGTGCTATATATAGGTATATATACAATATTAATTTTTGATTTTTGATTTTTAATTAGTTATTTTTGTAGATTTTTATTCCCATTTATATTTTTTTATTTGTAGCATAAAATTAGGAATAAAAGGCTATTTTTATTTTATTTTTATGATTTATATACAAGGGTTAAATAAATAGCTATATACATCTATATACAAGGTATATGTACAATGTTATTTTTGGTTTTTAATTTTGTTCTTTTTATTTTGGTTTTTGTTTTTGTGGTTTTTATTTTATTTATTTACAACATATAGAATATGTACAAATTTTTAGGGAAATTAATTTATTTATTTATAGGGTGAAATAAATATAGGTGTGGGTCTATGTACATGGTGAATATGTACAAGTAAAGGTATTTTTGTTTTCTTTTTGATTTTTTTCTATTTTTACCTTTATTTTGTATTTACAAATATATATAAATATATACAAGCCCATTTTATTCTATTTTTGGAGGAAAATATTTTTGTGATACTTACAAGGATATTTACACACATGAGCTCCCTATCTCTCTCTACTTTGGCTTTTATGCGGTCAGGCCCATGCTGAGCCCTCCCTTGGGATTAGGTTGCTCAATATTTATTCTAAATATTTCCCTCTTTTCTTTTTAATCTTTATTCTTTTATTTTTGCACAAAAACATGCTAATTATTACTTTTTACACAATGCATGCTTTTGGTAATTATTTGTATTTACACATATCTACATGCATTTGCAAAGGTTTTTGTAGCTAAAATATAAGAATAAAGAGTGATGAATGAGTATTCATCACCCACACTCTCATGTCTTTAGATGTCTCTGCTACTGAACGGGTTGGGGTCCACGTCCCTCCCTGGACGAGGACAAATGTTTCCACTTATGTGCATCTCATACTGGCAAATCCAATCCTCTCACCACTCCAACTGAGTTGAACCAAGTGAAAGGTGCATGTGTCCATGTTAGGTCATTATCGACAAGAGCCGTGCGTGTGCTCCAAAATACTATACTCAGGAAGTCAATAATACATTAAACAAGTCTCATGATTCTCAAAGAATTAAGTCAACTAGACCTGAAGTATCTCAATTCCAGTTCTTATAAGGTTCCTGTGATTAGGTAGATTTAAGATCCAACCAATCTCCAATCTTCGGATTTTACTTAGATTTGTTCAATAATTAAACTCAGTCCAAAAAAATGCGAATGCTATGAAACTGCTATGTACGATGCAGAAAATATTTTTACGATGCGATTTTCAAAATTTTGAACTTTGTATGGATTTTTGCAAAAGGTTTTGCAAATTTTTATGCAATATTTCAAAAAGATTTGCAAACGTTTTTGTATTTTTGGTTTTGCAAACATTTTTATGATTTTTGAAAATAAAAGATTTTGGATAAAAATAGGTACAATTTTTTACATGGGGACGCATCTTATATTTACAAGAGTTGGATTTTTAAGAATTTAAAAGGGATATGTGATACTTTTTTTGTATATCCAGTACGAGTGTGATGTGTATATTCCTTAAACTTATTTTAAAATCATTTTACAAACAATTTTGAAAACTACAGTCCAAAATAATTTTTACAACTAGTTTTTACGAACATTTACAAACATTTGAAAATCATTTTGCAAAGATCATTCAAACAATATGTATAGATTTTTCAAAATATTTTTGCAACCATTTTCCAAACCATTTGTAAATCGATTTTCAAAAGTTTTTTTTTCACACAAAGAAGAGAAATTTTTACAAACAAAATTTTTTCAAAGGATGAACATATTTTAAGCAATTTTCAAAAGATTTTTCAAAAAGATTTTCAAACTATTTTTCAAATATTTTACAAAAAAATCACATGATTTATTAAGCAATATATACAAAAAGAATTTGAGGAATAATATGCATCTTTTTATCAATTGATTTTAATGGATTTTATACAGTATTTTAGCCATATTTATTAAAAATGCGAAAGTACGAGTTATGACTAAAGTATATATGCAGTTTATACGACCCCCCCTAGACTTAGCTTGAGTTATGTCCTCATAGATCAGAGAGAAAAATAGAAGACATAACACATACTGAGTATAGAAAAGCCTAAAGAATAAACAAATTAAGAAATAAGCAATTGAGAAGGCGACCGTCCCCCTATACTTAGGATCAAATAATCTTAAGTATAGCAGACTGCACAGAAAGCAGTGACGATCAAAGGTAGGAATGAACAAATCACAACTCGAACTGTCTCCCCTTATACTTTGGGTAAAATATCCCTAAGTATAGACAAGAAGAGGAGACAGTGGAGGGAATCAATGAATTGAACAACTCAGGGTGAACACCTCCCATACTTAGAACAAAGTACGTCCTAAGTATAATAATGATGAAGGGGATGACACATTTTCAGAAGAAAAAGAAACTAAAGAATGAAAAGAAGAAATAAAGAAAAACCATTCAAAAATATTTTGATTTGCTTTGTCGTCTAAAGCAACTATGGAAGTATTCGGGTCATCATCATAAATTACTTAGATTGAGTCAACGACAGACAGAAACATGTCATGTTCAAGACGATTTCAGAAGCTGTCCATTGACCACAAATGGATGTGCGTCAGCTGACAAACCAGATATCATCACGCTTCCGTTTTCACGCACATGCCTCACTGTCTCCATTTGCTCTTCTGCTTTCCTAAAAATATCTACAATCTCGCATTGAACAATGATAAACACAGATTTCCAACGGTCTTGTGATCCACACAAGGCGGGAACACAGAGGTCGCTGCGATGACCGCTAAAAATCCGTATTTAATCAACAATGAACCCACAATCAAATATCAAACAATGACGAACAATGTGGAGTCAAATTTATTTTTAACTATACATAAAAAGATGTATAGATGCAAGTACGTAGAGAGTTTGAACACAGGGAGCAAGGCAGGATAGATCAACAAGTGTGTGTGTGTGTGTGTGTGCGTGAATGTGATGTGATGTCTACACTATGCAAGGCAAATGTTTTTGTGGGTTTTTAATTTTTAATTTTTTTGTTTTTTTAATTTTTAATTTTGTATTTTAATTTTTAATTTTCTGATTTTATATTTCCTTTTTATATTTTATATATTTTTTTATTTTCTTTTTCAATATTGGAATATATATAATATAAGAAAAGAGGTGCTAGGGTATTTATAAAAATAGGGAAAAATAGTCAAAAATTAGGAAATAAAATATTTTTGGTCTTTTTATAGTTTTTTACTGTTTTTGTGATTTTGGGGGATTTTTCAGAACATTTTTGGTATTTTTAAAAGTGAAAATACAAGAAAACAGTGAATTATTTACTGGCCGAAACTAAAATGGGAATGAAAAATACCATACAGTATCAAAATTTTCCCAAATTAATTTTAAAATAAAGAGAATAAAGTAGGGAACCCACAGGACCTGAGTTTATATTTTTTTGATTTTTTTTAGAATTTTATAACTTTTTTGAAGTTTTTAGATATTTTCTAATTTTCAAGGTTTTGATTTTGAGTTTTTTAGTGGTTTTTGGAATAACACTAAAAGACAATAAAATAGATAGCAGGTAATTTTTTTGGAATTTTTCTAGGTGTTTTGATTTTTTTTGGTATTTTCTAAGATAGACAGTAGCTAAAATGCATGTTTTTGATTTTTAATAAATATTAAAATGCAATGAAAAAATATTACGTTAAACTACTATGCAACAAGGACTTAAGATGATTTTTAGGGAATTTTTGGTTTTTTAGGAATGCATGAAATGAATAGACAAAGCAAGCAAAACTACACAGCCTAGTAGGGGTATATATGCAAATATCAAAACGTCCAGGGGCACAATTGCAATTTTCACACAAAATATTATACTGTAAATTGCATTTAATAGACTAAAAGTAAATCACAAAACCCGCAAGGGTATGCTTGCAAAATGTCCACCAGGGAGTGTGACTAGCACACGCCTAGATAGGACCTAGGTGCAATTTTCAAAATGCCCAAGAGCTCACATGCAAATATCCCAAAAATTTTCTACTTAATATTCAAATCCTAGGACTGAAACGAAATACTAAAAGCATGAAGGGGTCCTCTACAAAATGCCCTCACCTCACGCATACTGGTCACGTGAGGTGATGTGGCTAAGACCTGTTTGCAAATATCAGAAGTTCAAGGGCCTACTAATAATTATTACAAAACTTTTTAAACTACCAATAAAAGTTTCTGGACTAAAAGAAAATTACAAAAAGGCACGGGGTGAATAATGCAAAATACCCCTAAGCGCGTGATCCAACGGCCGTGGCTTCTTCACTTGACACGTGGCGACGATCTGACAGCCGATGGCGCTTCGCTTCGACGTCTGAGATTAGATCTCAGAATCAAGATCTGATGGTGTGCAAGCGTTGAGGATCCGGAGGTAGTATTCGACCTCACGACATTTTCCAGCTGCTATTAATATAATAAGAAAATAGTAGTTGCCTAAAGACTTCCCTGACGGTCGACGAGCGATCTGGGGCTCCGCCTCGATCCAACGGTGCTGAAGGCCAGAGCAAGAACCGCGGAGGAACGTCGGCGAGGCGAGTTTCTCCGCGCTTCTGCTCCTTCTCCAGCGACCTTTTGAACTTCAAAATAAGGCTGGAGCCTCCCCGAGATCTGGGCTATCTCCTAGGGGCTTCAAAAGACTTCGGCGGTGGCCAGGGCTCGCGGAGGACGGTGGAGCTGTGGAGCTCCGCCGGGCTTCGGCGAACTTCAAAAATGCTCCTAGGCTCGAGTCAAAGTCCGTTGACCTGCAAAAATGCGTGAGAGGACCCAGGGCAAAGTGCCTGGGTCCCGCAGTGGCGAAGAGGTGGCGCGAATCGACATGGCGGAGCTCGATCGGAGGAGCGCTCCAGCGAGGTGATTGAATTGGGCGAGTTACTCGATGGAATTGGAAGATTTTTGAGGGCTTTTAAACCTAAGGGTACGGGAAAGAAAATGTAAAAGAAATAACAAGAAAATAAGGTTGCCTCGACGGTGGAGACCGGAGGGATGTACCTCGACGCCGGCGATGGTGGCGGAGGTGATTGGAGCCACCTCAGGCTTCGCTCGACCGACCTAAGATGCTCCGAGGATAGCTGTCGCCTTCCTGGAGGGCTCGTGCACAAGAAAAGGGAGCTAAACCTAGAATGAGGGATTCGAATTTCAAATCGAAGTTGGGTGTCCAATATATGAGGTTTGACTCGATGACTGGAGCGCTCCAAAGAACGAGGAACAACGCCTCGCGCAGCGATCCAAAGCCCTAGGTTTACCTTGGGCGTGAATCACTGAAAATCGAGGAGCAAAAATGCCTAAGAAGTCGATGCGAAAGAGTGGAAGGCTCGACCTCGATAAATGGTTGAAAAGGAGTCAAAACGTAGTCTGACAGAAGCTACAGGGGGCGGGTCAGAGAGTTGACCCGAGGTCAACTCTCCAGACCCCCTTGTTGGTCCAAGTGGACCAACCAGGAAAACCCATGGAAAAATGATTAAAAAATCATTTAAAAATAGAAAAAGGACGAATTAAATTTTGGTTATTAAATAAAAAATATTTATTATTTTATAAACTATTTTATTCTGATTTTTAATTATTTTTATGAGATATATTTTTACAAGTTTACTTTTATACCCTTTATAAGTATAATATCTATATATTTTATTCTTTTATTTTTATTTTGTGATTTTAATTTATTTATTTTTATTTAGTATTGTATAAAATTATAAAATACTTTTATACACTTCATTACATTTTTATTTTATTTTTCTGAAGTGTTTTCTATATTTAATAAAATATAAGTACAATTTATACAAGGATAAGTATAGGTAGTATACCTATGTATCATATATACATGTATTTTTATTTTGAGTTTTATTTAGATTTTTAGTCTGATTTTAATGTACACAATTATTATAAATAATGTTTACGTAATTAAAAAGTATAAAATTATAAAAATAATAAATAAATAATAAATTGAATATTTTAATCTGTACAAGTATACAATGAGGATCCAAAACTCAACTTTCAAACCGTAGCTCCGCCAAATGTGAAAACCACTGCCATTAAATAGCTTATTTTATTCTATATACAATTAAAGGTGAGTTTGCTGCATTTGGAGTTTTTATTTGTGAGATACGGGTCTGGGAAGTTAGGATTCTGGAATATTATTCAGACTATAACCTTTTATCTGTACAATATTTTTCAGTGAAATCAATTTTGTATTTTTCTATATAAAATTATCTACAACTTTCATGTACAACGTTTTTTTATTTGATGTATAAAAAGTGGAACCAAAAATAGGTCCCAAAATGAATAAATAAGGAATGAAATGAATATGTATTTATACTGTATTTTGACCCTTATCTCTCCCTACTTTATTCCTGGTCGACCTATTCCTCAATATGCCTAGGTCTCGGGGTTTCGGGTCATAAAATATTTACAATATTTTATTCTTTTTCTTTTCTTTTATTTATTCTATAATTTTGGCTTTAATTATAGTAATTTATACACTATTTGGATGCACATGCATGAATGCTAAGATGATGTATTTAATGGTATTTACACACATTTACTAGGGGTTTTGAGGCCAAAATGATAGAATAAAGATGATGAAATGTGGATTCATCATCCCCCTATACTTTACCTTTGCTAGTCCCTAGCAAACACTTATGCAATAAGTGCAAAAAGAAAAAGAAAGAAAAGAAAAAGAAGAACTTGGATTTAGTTTAATTATCAAAATTATCTTCACAAAATCAAAGTTTGGAGCTCAAGTCGGACCTTTGGAATTTTAGTGCGGGCGGAACCTTAATTAGAACCGAATTTGAAATCCAACAGTCCATGAGAATCCCAAAACTCTGTTCAAGTCTCCTCAATAGCCAGGTCAGAAATATCTCAACTCATACGCAAACCCTTACAACTATGAATCTGACTCGTACAGTGTAAGTGATAGTGGCTCTCCCCAACTCAAATGACAAAGAAACTGACTTCTCCAGTATGACAACCCAATGATTCCCCAATCCAATAACTCCATCCTCGAGGAGCGGTGTATTCCCTTCTAAGTTCAAGTGGCAACCAGCTCAAGAGGAGGGGGTGAAGAGAAGAATGGATGGTAGCCAGTGTAGCTACCTATCCTAGATGCAAGACCAGTGTAGTCAAGTCATCCAGCTGCAGGCTCACATATTTTGACTTTGGAACTCAAGCTTGCTTATTGGCTTTACAACATTTGTACATACTTGAAAAACGGTTTGGCGAGAGCCGCTAAAAAGTGGTCTGATAAGTCAGACTCACTGTCGCTGATGCGACTACTCAAGCCTCCTCGTTTGTCAACAATTAACCCACACAATCAATTAGGCAATCAATAGCAAGGATTAAAATTTATTATACCCTACTAAGATGTACAGTGGCAAGCAAGTAGGGGTCGAACACAGGAAACAAGGGTGCAGAGTATAGATGAAAATCCAAACCTAGGTCCAATCAACCACTTAGCCAATCTATTTTTTTTGTGGGCTTTAATTTTTTTAATTTTTTTATTTAATTTTTAATTTTTGATTTTGTATTTTGATTTTTAATTTTCTGATTTTTTTAATTTTATATTTTATATATTTTTTTCTTTTTTTTGTATTGGAATATATAAGCTATATAGTAAAAGAGGTGACAAAATATTTATAAAAATATGCAAAAATAGGAAAAAATTCAGAAATAATATCTTTTTGGTATTTTTATATTTTTTTACTGTTTTTGTGATTTTGGAGTATTTTTGAAACTATTTTTGATATTTATAAACACTGAAATAAACCAAAACAGTGAAGAGGCTACTGGCTGGGGGTAAAATGGGAACTAAAAATATTAGACAACCACCAAAAATTTTCAAACTAATTTTAAAATAAAGATAATAAAAACAAGAAGCCACAGAACTTGAGTTTACAATTTTTGGAGTTTTCTACTATTTTTTAGATTTTTTTGAAGTTTTTAAGTATTTTTGAATTTTTAAGGTTTTTCTTTTGAGATTTTTAGTGATTTTTGGACTGAAACTAAAGTAGATCAAAATACACAGTAGGTGATTTTTTTGGAATTTTTAGAGGTATAATATTTTTTGGTATTTTCTAAGCTAGACAGTACTGAAATAGGATTTTTTTGATTTTTAATAAATATAAAAATGCGATAAAATAAAAAACTAAAAATATGGCGTGAAAGTATAAGCAAACAGGAGCTTAAGTCTATTTTTTGAGAATTTTTGGCGTTTAAATGAGGCGTGAAATAAATAGATTAAGCACAAAAAATTCCTAAGCCTAGCAGGGGTATAAATGCAATTTTAGAAACATCCAGGGGCCTAGGTGCAAGTTTCACCAAAAGACACGCGCATGACACGTGATATATCATTCACAGGGGCATATTTGTAAATATGAAAAACCGGCGGCGCATACATGCAATTATCCCAAAAACATATTTAAATAACTACGCACATGGGTATAACTGCAA
Organism: Ottelia alismoides; assembly: GCA_037367405.1. Taxonomy (NCBI): domain Eukaryota; kingdom Viridiplantae; phylum Streptophyta; class Magnoliopsida; order Alismatales; family Hydrocharitaceae; genus Ottelia; species Ottelia alismoides. The sequence goes on along the minus strand of JAZKJV010005347.1, from coordinate 527,199 downwards.
ATACCTTAAAGTTCAGGATAAAAAGTGCAAAATGCCCAAAAAGCACGCGCCCCAGTCACGTGAGGTGACGTGGCGCGGACTAAAGTGCAAATAGTAAAAGTGCAAGGGCCTAAGTGCAATTATTACAAAAGTTTTTAAACTGGAAATAAAAGTTCGAGGGCTAAAACGTAAATACAAAAACACGTGGGTAAAGGATGCAAAATACCCACGAGGCGGATCGTGTGGCCGATGGAGCTTCACTAATCCACGTGGCGCGCATCTGACGACGCATACCCCTTCGTTCTGGATGGCTGAGATCAAATCATGGGCAACTGATCCAACGGCTGGGGACAGATGACGATCGGACGGCGGACGTGGCGTCTGGAGGAGGCTGTCGATCCAACGGCGGGGAGAGGGTCGCGAAGAACACCTCCCCCGATGAGCTTCGGGTGGCGATTGCGGCCGACACACGGCCGCTCCGGCCCTAGGATCAGAGGCAAAATGATCCTGGGGCCCTTCCGCGTCAGCAGGTGGTCTCAGGCAAGGCAAGGACAGCGTGAGGTGCTCGGACGGCGGAGGCGACCTGGGCGGCTGGTCCTGGAGTCGTCGAAGTTCGAGGGAGCCTCCTCTTGGGCTCAGACCTGCAAGGTTAGGTGCGCAAAATCCAGGCGAACAAAAAGGGTGGTTCCGATGGGTCGATGGAGACGGAAGGTGGCGCGGGCGAAGAGCTCCGACGAGCGGCGGAGCGGGGAGCTCGAGCGACTCGATCTGGGCGAGATCGAGGTGAAATGATGGGTGGAGCGGAGCGACGAAGTGAAGGGGGAGAGAATGGAGGTGGTTCTGGCGGCGGTCTACAACTGGAGTGGCCGGAAACGATGGGCGGAGCTCAGCTCCGCCGTGGCTTTGATCGAGGATTCACGACGACTGACGCGATAAAAATCTAAACTACTCCTAGCCTAAGCTATCCTACACTAGAGCTACAGGAAAATGGAAAGAGAAAGGGAAGAAGCTCACCAGAGACGACGACTGGAAGGCACGGCGGAGCTCCGGCGAGGGGTCAGATCGCTTCGATTCTACACCAGATGACTCGAACCCCGGGTCGATTCGACTCCCACTGTCACCAGGACCACGAGGAGATAGGGGTTTGCGGGTGAAAATGGCAAAAGAAGGATCAAGGTTGAATCGAAGTTGGGGGTCTCCTTTTGAAGGGTTGACGGTGAGGCGTGGAAGACAAGGGCCCAGCGCCTCGGTCAGTAATCCACAGCCCAAGGAATAACTTGGGCGTGAATCGCCATTGACCGAGGAAGAGATTCCAAGAAGGAGCCATCACCAAATGGTGATCGAGGCAGCCTCGAAAAAAGGGTGAAATCAGGGTCAAACCCGCTACTGACAAGGTTCAGACCTCGGTCAGGGAGTTGACCGAGGTCAACCAATGGAGTGTTCTTGTTGGTCCACGTGGACCAACCAGAAAATTCCGTGGCAAAAAAACCTTATAAAATGAATTAAAAATAACAGATGAATTATCTAAATTTTGATTGTAAAATAAAAAATGTTTGTAGTTTTATGAAGTATTTTATGGTGATTTTTGTTTATTTTTATGAGCTATATTTTTACAAATTACTTTTTACACCCTATATAGGTATATTACCTATATATTTTAGTCTTTAATTTTTATTTTGTGTATTTTAATTTTATTATTTTTATATATTATTTTCTCAAATTATAACATACTTTTATATACACAAATATATTTTTATTCTATTTTTCTGAGATGTTTTGTATATTAAATAAAATATAAGTAGATATTGTATAGGTTTGTGCATAGGTATAATACCTGTGTATGTTTATTTTTATTTTGAGTTTTATTTGGCTTTCTACTCATGTTTTAATACACATAATTATTATAAATAATATCCACAAGATTAAAAAAATATAAATATACAAAAATAATGATTAAAGAATAAATTGAATATTTTAAGCTGTACAGGTATACAATGTGGGTCCAAAACTCAACTTTCAAACCGTAGCTCCGCCAAATGCGAAACCACCACCATTAAATAGCTTATTTTCTTATATATACAATTAAAGGTGAGTTTGATGCATTTGGAGTTTTCAATTGTGAGATACAGGTCTGGGAAGTTGGGGTTCTGGCTTTTTATTCAGACCATAACGTTTTTTCTATACATTATTTTTCAGTGAAATCGATTTTGTATTTTTATTTATTAAATTATCTACAACTTTCATGTACAAAGTTTCTTTATTTGATGAATGAAACGTGGAACCAAAAATAGGTCCCAAAATGAATAAATAATGAATTAATAAATGTAGGTATTTGGCCCTTATCTCCCCCTACTTTATTCCTTGTCGACCTAGTTATCGAAATGCCTAGGTCTCGAGGTTTCGGGTCATAAAATATTTACAATATTTTATTCTTTTTTCTTTTCTTTTATTTATTCTATAATTTTGGCTTTTAAAAACCACATTTTATACACTCTTTACACACAGATGCATGAATGCTAAAATGCAGGAATTAATGCTATTTACAGGCATTTGCTAGGGTTTTTGAGGCCAAAATGATAGAATAAAGATGATGAAATGTGGATTCATCATCCCCCTATACTTTACCTTTGCTAGTCCCCAGCAAACACTTATGCAATAAGTGTAAAAAGAAACAGAAAGAAAAGAAAAAGAAGAAATGTGGATTTTATTTGATTATCAAACTTGTCTTCACAAAATCAAGGTTTGGAGTTTAAGTCGGACCTTTGGAATTTTAGTGCGGGCAGAACCTTAGTGAGAACCGAATTTGAAATCCAACAGTACCTGAGAATCCCAAAACTCTGTCCAAGTCTCCTCAATAGCCAGGTCAGAAATACTTCAACTCATACACAAACTCTTACGACTATCAGTCTGACTTGTACAGTGTAAGTGATGGTGGCTCTCCCCAACTAGAATGACAAAGAGACTGGCTTCTCCAGTATGACAACCCAATGATTCCCCAATCCAACAACTCCATCCTCGAGGAGCGGGGTATTCCCTTCTAAGTTCAAGTGGCAACCAGCTCAAGAGGATGGGGTGAAGAGAAGAATGGACAGTAGCCAGTGTAGCTACCTATCCTGGGATGCAAGACCAGTGTAGTCAAGTCATCCTGCTGTAGGCTCACATATTTGACTTTGGAACTTAAGCTTGCTTATTGACTTTGTACATACTTGCAGGCTTTTTATTTTTGTACATGCCTGAACACTTTTTTTTCTCTTTTTTTTCTAAATACTATATACATCAGCATTTACATAAGGAGTTTTTCCTCTTGAGCCAGTAGACTATCCCTCTTTTGAAGCTTTATCGCAACCCACAGCCTCCCGTCTTTAGACTTCCTCATCACTGGACGGGTTGGGGTGCACTTCCCTCCCTAGAGGAGGACAAATGTTTCCACTTGTGTGCGTCTCATACCGGCAAATCCAATCCCCTCACCACTCCAACTGAGTTGAGCCATGTGAAAGGTGCATGCGTCCAAGTTAGGTCATTATCAACAAGAGTCGTGCGTGTGCTCCGAAATACTCTACTTAGGCAGTCAAGAATCCATTGAACTAAGTCCCGTGATCCTAAAAGAATTAAGTCAACTAGACCTGAAGTACCTCAAACCCAGTTCCTATAAGGTTCCTGTTATTAGGTAGATTTTAAGGTCCAATCAAGCTCCAATCTTCGGATTTTACTTAGACTTGTTCAACTATCAAACTCAATCCGAAAAATGCGAATGCTATGTAATGCAATGCAAAAAATATTTTTATGATGCAATTTTCAAGATTTTTGAACTTTTTATGGATTTTTGAAAAGATGATGCTTATGCATTTTTTGTATTTTTCAGAAAGATTTTTCAAGTGTTTTTGGATTTTAATTTTGCAAATGTTTTTGGGAATTTTTGAAAACAAAAAGATTTTGGCTAAAAACTAGGTGAAAATATGTACACGGGAGTGCTTCTTATATATACAAGAAGTAGATTTCAAGAATTTACAAGGGTAAGTGATCAATTTTATAGATATCTATATAGTGGATTTTGGTGTGATGTAAGTATTCCTCAAACTTTTTTGACACAAGCTTTTTCACACGATTTTTGAAAACTATAGTCCAAAATAGTTTTTACAAACATTTTACAAACATGTACACACATTTGAAAATCATTTTGCAAAGGCTTTCAAAACAGTATATATAGGTTTTTCAAAACATTTTTGCAACCATTTTTCAAACCATTTGCAAATCATTTTTCAAACATTTTATTTCACACAAAGAAAATAAATTTTACAAACCACACATTTTACAAAGGTTGAAAACATGTAACAAAATATTTTCAAAATAGTTTTCAATAAATATTCACAAGGATTGTCAAACTATTTTTCAAACATTTTGCAAAAAACATTGTCACCTGATTTATTAATCAGTAAATACAAAAAGAATTTGAGGAATAACCACATCTTTTTATTAGGGATTTTAATGAATTTTAAAGAATTATTAGCCATATTAAGAAAATACGAAAGTACGAGTTATGGCTAAAGTATATACACATTATATACGACCCCCTATACTTAGCTTGAGCTATGTCCTCATAGATCGGAGAGAAAAGAGAAGACATAACTCGTACTAAGTATAGATAAGTCTAAAAAAATAAAGAACGAATGAATGAATCAACGAATGAGAAGTTGACCGTCCCCCCTATACTTAGGATCAAATAATCCTAAGTATAGCAGACTGTACACAAAGCAGGGAGGGTCAAGGGTGGGAATGAACAGATCGTACTCAGATTGTCTCCCCCTATACTTAGGGTAAGATATCCCTAAGTATAGACGAGAAGAGGAGACAATGGAGAGGATCAAGATAAATGAAAAACTCGGGGTGCACACCCCCCTATACTTAGGACAAAGTACGTCCTAAGTACGAAAAAGTTTCTACAATGGAGGCACCTTTTTGATACAAAAAGAAGATAGAAAAGGAAAAGAAGAAAAGAAGAAAAGAAGAAAAGAGATGAAAGTGGATATGAGCAACTCGGGATGCACATCCCCCCTATACTTAGGATAGAGTACATCCTAAGTGTAGCAATGATGAAAGGGATGGCATCAATTCGGTAGAAGAGGATAAAAGACATTGAAAAGAAGAAAAGAAGAAAAAGAAAAAGACGAAAAATCATTCAAAATGTTTTGTTGTGCTTCGCTTTTCTCTGCTTCTTTGGAGATATTTAGCTCATCCTCATAGATTACTTGAACTGAGTCAACGACAGCCATGAATGTATCATGTTCAAGGTATGGCTTCAGAAGCTGTCCATTGACTACAAATGGATGTGTGTCAGCTGACAGATTGGATATCAATACACTTCCGTTGTCACGCACCTGCCTAACCAAAAACGGCCCAGTCCATTTGCTCTTCAATTTGCCTGGAAAGATCTTCAATTTCACATCGAACAACCATACCTTCTAACCTGGATCAAAGGACTTGCGACGGATATGCTTGTCATGCCATGTTTTGACCTTCTCCTTGTACACCAGGCTGTTGTCATATGCATAATCTCTGAATTCCAGTAATATGTTCAGATCCAGTTTTCTGTTCTTTCCTGCCTGCTTGGAGTCCAGATTACAGATGTTAATGGCCCATAAGGATTTGTGAATGAGTTCCACGGGCAAATGACATGGCTTGCCATATACAAGGCGATAGGGAGACATTCCCAAGGGTGACTTGTACGCTGTTCTATAAGCCCAAAGAACGGAATCAAGCAGCTGAGACCAGTTCTTGCGATCCGGACGCACAAGCTTCTGTAAGATTGTCTTGATCTCCCTATTTGAACATTCAGCTAAGCCATTGGATTGCGGGTGGTAGGGTGAAGCAACACGATGTTCAATGCAGAATTCTTGGGTCAGCTTCTTCACCTCTCTGTTTATGAAATGACTACCCCCGTCAGATATGAGGATCTTGGGAATCCCGAACCGTGCTATGATATGATCTCTCAAGAATCGACGGACAGTCCTACTGTCGGCGGCTCGGGCAGGAATAACCTCCACCCATCGACTTACATAATCGACAGCAAGCATAATATATTCATAACCCTGACTGTTGGGAAACGGGCCCATGAAGTCGATGCCCCATGCGTCAAAGACGTCTGATATCTGAATGTATTTCAGAGGCATCGTGTCTCTCATTCCTATGGTTCCGCCCATCTTCTGGCAGTCAGTGCAGCATTTGACATACTCATCTGCATCTTTGAATAATGAAGGCCACCAGAGGCCACTTTGAAGAACTTTTGCTGCCGTCCATTTGCCTGAATGATGTCCTCCAGAATCTTGATCATGACATAAAGTGAGGACACTTGGAACTTCCTCCTGAGGAATGCACCTTCTCCAGATACAATCTGCTCCCTCACGAAACAGATACGGGTCTTCCCACTAGTAGAAATGGATTTTAGACAAGAACCTGTCTATTTTCAATTTGGGCCAGTCCTGTGGGATTTTCTTGGCAACTAGGTAGTTCACGATGTCCGCATACCAAGGAAGTGAGGTGACAGACAGAATTGCCTCATCTGGGAAGGTCTCTGTGATTGGCTGTAGGTTCAGCTCAGGAGAATCCAGCTCAGGAAGCCTTGACAGATGATCGGCCACCACATTCTTTACCCCAGGTTTATCTTTGATTTCCAAGTCAAACTCCTGGAGGAGAAGGATCCACCGGATGAGACGTGGTTTGGCGTCCTTCTTCTGCTGTAAATACCGAATGGTCGAATGATCAGTGTAAATGATTACTTTGGACCCAAGGAGATAAGATCTGAACTTTTCCAAGGCAAAGACTACCGCTAGCAGCTCCTTTTCAGTGACAGTGTAGTTTCTCTGGGCTTCATCGAGCGTTCGGCTAGCGTAGTGAATCGCAAATGGTACATTGTCTTTCCTCTGTCCCAGTACAGCTCCGATGGCATAATCTGACGCGTCGGTCATGATCTCGAAAGGCTGAGTCCAAATCGGTGGCTGTAGGACAGGGGCCTGCGTGATAAGGTCTTTCAACTGATTAAAGGCAGGGAGCACACGGTCATCTACAATGAATTCATTATCCTTGCGGAGCAACTCAGTCAACAGTCTGGCCAGTTTGCTGAAATCTTTGATGAATCGCCGGTAGAAACCGACATGGCCCAAGAATGACCGGACTTGCTTGATGTTTGTAGGTGGCTCAAGTTTGGAAATCACATCCACCTTGGTTGGGTCAACTTCCATGCCACGTTTAGAAACAACGTGACCCAGCACAATTCCTTCGGTCACCATGAAGTTACTCTTCTCCCACGAGAGCACAAGATTGACTTTGCAGCACCTCCATAAGACTCGGTCTAAATAATCCAGGCATTGATCAAAGGAATCCCCGTAGATCGAAAAATCATCCATAAAGACCTCGAGAAAGTTGCCCACCATATCGGCAAAAACGGCAATCATACACCTCTGAAATGTGGCTGGGGCATTGCATAGCCCGAACGGCATCCGTCTGAAGGCGTATGTGCCAAAAGGACAGGTGAACGTAGTCTTCTCTTGATCTTCAGGAGCGATAACAACTTGATTATACCCAGAGTATCCATCCAAGAAGCAGAAGTATTCCTTCGCGGCCAATCGCTCCAAGATCTGGTCGATGAAGGGTAGAGGAAAATGGTCCTTCTTAGTAGCGAGTTAAGTCTTCTGTAATCCACGCATACTCGCCACGAAGTGGGTACTCTGGTTGCAATCTCCTCTCCTTTGTCATTCTTCACAATGGTGATCCCTGATTTCTTGGGTACAACATGCAGAGGGCTCACCCATTTGCTGTCGGAGATGGGATAGATAAATCCCGCATCACACCATTTCTGGATCTCTTTCATAACAACCTCCCGCAGATTCGGATTTAATCTTCTCTGTAGTTCACGAGAGGGCCTGCAATCTTCTTCCAGAAAGATGCGGTGCGAGCAGAGTGACGGATTTATCCCATGGAGATCAGAAGTTCGCCAGCCTATCGCCTTGCGGTTACGTTCAAGAACCTCCATCAGACGAGATTCTTGGTCTTCGGTCAGATGTGCATTGATGATGACCGGGTACATGTTCGGTTCTCCCGCAAGGAAGGCATACTTCATGTTGGAGGGCAAGGGTTTTAGCTCTAGCGGAGTCTGAGCTACTTCAGTGGTGACCTCAGCTATTAGTGCAGGTGGTGATTCTTTCATCTGTTCGGTGTCCACCATAATCTGTTCTGCTTCTTCTCTCAGATCCTAGCAAAATTCCGCAATGATGTCATCTTCATCAGAAAATCCTTCAAACTTCAGCTCTTGGTTCTGAAGGCACATCACCCCCACGGCAGTCTCTTGTAGCACATCAGCAAGTTCCTCATCTTGATTGATAAAGGGGAATTCGACTGCGGTCTCCACTTCCTCCTCGGGGTAGAGGAGTTCATGGATCTCATTGTCATCCAGAAATAAGTTGGTATCTTGAATTTCTACTAGAAAGTCGCAGTCTTCAGCATGCTCGATCACCCTTGCACATGATGCAGATGTCTGTTCAGCTGGTGTTCCCTCAGATAGGGTCTCTACTCTGATAGTTTCATTGCTAGCGCCAAAAGTGATTTCTCCTCTCCCATAATTCACTACTGCGTTTGATGTCCGCAGAAATGGCCTTCCAAGTATGATTGGGGTAAGGAGCAATGGAGAGGGGACGTCCATATCTAAGACCACAAAATCGGCCGGGAAGGATTTTCCCTGAACCGTGACGATCACGTCCTCTAACATGCCCCTAGGCCACTTGGCCTGACTTGTCTGCAAACTGCAGAATCATCTTTGTAGGCTTGAGCGGTCCTAGCCTGAACTCCGTGAGTAGCGAAGCTGGCATCAAATTGACAGAAGACCCGCTGTCGAGAAGTGTTCGTTCGAACTCTTGATTGAACATCTGACAACGTACAAGAGGTGCTCCCATATCTAGCTTTTTATCCGGGAGGTTGCTGATGGCGTTAACGGTGGCCATTGTGAGGATATGCTTTTCGGACTTGCCACCCTTGCTTCTGGAATTGTGGGGGTTCGACCTGCGCTTGGTCGTGCATGCCTCTTTTAATCCTTTCTTCACGGCTGGCATGTATTCAAGAGCTTTCATCAATGGCATATTCAACACCAAGTTCTGAATGATTTCTATAATGGCAGGATCATACAAAGCATTTTTCAAATTTTTCATTTTTTTGTGTTTTTTCATTGTTTCAGGAAAAGGAATGTTTACAAAATCTTCACCAATTTCATTCAAAACAGTGTTCGTATTGTTGTGTACAGGTAGATGAAAAAAGGAATGGATTCATCTACAATTGGTGGACCAGAAATTACAGGCTCGGCTTCAGGTGCTGGCGTTGGACTCGCTGCAGGTGTAGTGCTACTCCTATCAGGAACTGGCTGTGAGGTAGGTGCAGGCGTCTCCAATGCTAGATGATCTCCACCGAGGTTGCTGCTACTTTTTTGTGTTTTGCTATTTTCTTCCTTTTTTTGAGTTTTTCTGAATGCTGGTGCTGCTCCCAAAATGCTGGCTGGCCCTGGTGTTGGCTGGACTGACGATGCCCCGTCAGATGCAAGATGCTTTCCCTTTGCCGTCGCCGATGGTTGGAGTGTCCTACCGCTCCTGAGAGTAACAACATTAGATGAAAAATAATTTAATTCATCTGATTCGGGTTGGACATTTTTGGCTACCTGCTCCTTACGTCGGAAATTGTTTGGGTTGGCTTCGACCTGGGCTGGTATGATGGTTTTAGCTGTCGTCAGGTCTTCGATCTTTTGGTTCATCTCAGCCATGTTCTTCATCAACTGCTCCAAACAGGCCAGGGCCGGATTGACCGGCACAATCTCAGAAGAGTCCCCCTGCTGGGGCCTAGAATGTTGATATGGCGGCTGAGATTGCGACTGATAACCTTGTGAAAATTGATGAGGAGGGGGGTTGGAGGAATGTTGATTGAATTGAGCAGCCGGCAGTTGGTGATAGACCTGTCCGCGATATCCGGACTGCTGAGGACCGTGCTGGTAATTCTGCCTCCAGGTGTTTCCGTGGGATGGAGGCTGATACTGGTAAGAGGGCTGGAATGGTCTCCCACCCTGCTGCTGCTGGTGATAGGGCTTGTTGCCCATGTTCTGACCCTGAGGTTGTCCCTGAGGACGGGTCAGCTGCGCTTCATTGTTCCATACGCCATTGATCTCCTGAATCAGTGGCGGGGGTGGAGAGAACTGCTCAGAATAGATTGGATGGGGCTCCGGTTGGTATACAACCATCTGTGTCTGGGGCTGCGGTTGCTGCTCCGGAACCTGCACGTTGTACACGTGCTGGACAGACTGGGGCTGCGGTGGAGTCGACTGAGGGTCTTGCTGCATTGTAGGCTCCTTCTTCTCAGCATTCGGCTCGACAGACGTAGACACAACGTTGCACATGTTTGCATTCAATGCACGCACGAGCTGCTCCAACTGTTGGGAAATCTGGTCGAGCTTTTCCAGACCCTGGGTCCTCTTCTCAATGACTGCCAATTTTTCGAGGTCCTGTGACCTCTTCTCGATGATGTCCACCTTGGACAAGTGGCTCCCAATGATGCTCAGGTTGGAGCTCTCGTCCTTGTCTTCGGTGTGAGAAGCCATGTTCATTGGCTTGCTGATGGCGGTTGGTGGCTTCATGTATACTCTGGACGAGGATTGGGCTGCTTCTCCTTCAGTCATTTCTTCGAAGACGTTCCATACCACGTCCTCGTCCTTGTTGAAATGTGAACCGCCGCAAGCTGCATCTACAAGCTTTTGGCTCTCAAATGATAGCCCTCCAAAGAAGTGTTGTACGAGACTGGTCTTTGGAATGTCATGGTGGGGGCACTTCTCCTGCAGATCTTTAAATCTCTCCCACGCTTCATGGATGGTCTCGTGGGGCTGCTGGCAGAAACTGGAGATCCGGGCACGCATCTGATTCAATCGCCCGAGAGGATAGAATTTATGGAGAAATGCATATTTTAGCTCCTCCCAGGTTGTGACGACCTTCCCAAGATGGTCAACCCAATAAAGGGCCTTGTCTTGAAGGATGAAGGGGAACGCGGTCATCTTGACTACCCCCAAAGGAATTCGGGGGTAGTGAGCAGTGGCACAGATGCGGCCAAACTTCTTGAGAAAAATGTACGGTTCCTCAGTGGTGTTCCCATGGAATGTGGGGAGGAGCGACAGAAATTGCAGCTTCAGCTTTAAGTGGGCGTGCATGCGTGGAACCTGAATCCACTCAGTGATGCGTCCCGCTCCTGGGTTGTATGTTTCCTTCAATGTAGGCTTCGGCTGCGGTGGATCTACTCCTACTGCTTCAAATTCGGGTCCTCCCACTGAGAATTCATCTCTAACTTCTTCAAAATTCAGCTCATTGTTCTGATTATCCTCCTGCCGCCCGTCTCTTGCATCGGCCCTCCTCCTCAGATCGTTCAGCATGTCTTGGAAGGCTGTCTGGGCCAGGGCCTGATTAGTCAACTGCTGCTGAATGGCTTGGATGGAAGCCAGCAGCTGACTGTTAACCTCGCCATGCGTTGTGTATTGCCCTTCCCCCGGATTGACTTCTGGTTTAGGTGGGGCTTGTGGTCCTTTTCCTCTTCCTCCTGCCATCTAGGACTCTGCTTGGTTCGCTGACTCGGGCTCTAAGTCTACACATGGTAGAATTCCCCGATTAGTCTGGATTGCATCACCAGATAGAGAGATACGATCTGTGTCAAGGTCAACACAGAATTTTGTTAAGGATGGCGATGTATAAGGAGTGAAATCAATTGCCATCCAAAACGGACAGAAGTCGGGACGAGAGTGATCCCGGTTTATTAAAGAAGACAGGGAGTTTGGAGATCGGTTCACGGGATCTGAACCGGGTTCTCAGGAATCGCCCCGAATTATTGGAGAGGGAGAGCGAATGGATCTGATGTGGGTGCCGACGGAGTCTCGACTAAACTGCCCATTCATCGCCATCTCGGAGATCAAGAGGAAGATTGATGTGGATGAAAGATACGGGGGGTCAACAAGAAACTAATGGAGTGTAAAACAGTAGAAGGCTCACAATGAGCGAGGGTCAACTGGAGGGAAGACAAAATTTGCGCAAAGGCGCGGTGTTTTTGGTCTTGATCTTAATGTAACTAGCAATCAAACACAAAACAGGGGTGAGTTCACCAACTCAACACATGAAGCCGTGAAGGTTCGGCTATTATCTTGTCGGTTTTAGCTTGAATTCAGGAATTTATCTTATCACGAGTCCTTAGAGCGCTACACCTAAAGGAGAGAGAGTACTGCCGGAAAAGTATTCCCGTACTTGTCCTCCTCCTGTGTAACCTGTAACTTGCGCTTTTTAAGGTCATTGTAACCCTTCCTGGATCCCTACGCAGCCAAAGAAATAGAGGGAGGAAGCCGATAGGCGAAACCGGTACTCTGGATCTCGCTCGCAATGGAATCACCCGTGAGCGTGCAAGATCCTACTCGGACGCAGACGGTGAGACAGACACACCCGTGAAGGCGTGGCCTATGCTCGGTACTTCAGACAAGGTCGATGCTCACACAATAGTGAGTCACCAATGGTGACCAAGCCCTACTCGCCTACGTACGATAGTAGCGCCAATACTTCGGAAATCCAGGCGATACACAAGGCAGCCACAAGTTGGGTTTTGGGCTCTAATCCTTACGAAGCACTCTGCTCACTTGGAAGGAGACCTTCCCATGCAACCTGAAAATAAGTGAGGATGTTACTCTCCCCAATCAATGAGTCCAATTACCAATTTTATTTAGGTCAAAGTTTTCTTAGCAGTCCCTTTTTTAAATTTTTTAGTGTTATCGCTTCTTTGGAGTAGATTCAAAAAAGCGCCTAACGATTTTGTATTTTCTTGATCCTACTTTGTCCAAAAAACAGAGGGAGAATAGAGTCGGAAAAGCCGATGTAAGTCGACACCAAGGTGGAAAACTCACCTTTGTGCCTAAATGATGGATGCAAAGTAAGAAGACTTACAGCGAATCCCAGCTCTCTCCATGCGGGATGCAAAGCAGAAATTTTTAAACCTAACTATATGCCGGTATGCAAGGCGGAAATCATCCTAAGATAGGCAACTGCTAGCGTGAAGAACCACAAGCTAATCACTCATCTCCAATCCTAAGGTCCGGTCTAGGCTCACCCCTCCTCTGCTCAACACACTTGAGTTTAGGAGAAAGCGCTTTACGGGGAGAGCTCGCGGCACGCGGATCAAAGAAGAGTGACTTCGCTATTTAATTAAACTAAGTCCAAGCACGAGCTATAGGTACATGCAATTGTTGTTAAGGTGTTTGGACCTAATCTAATCGATCAAGCAATGCCTAGGTCTAAGAGCTCAATCCACAAAAGAAATAAAAATGAAAACAAAACCGGAAAATGACAGTCGGAAATCACGAGGAAAACCGCGGTGAGCCCTCGGGTGAACAAACACCCGGAAATTAGGCCCGAAGTGTCCGAGTGTCCAAGTCCTGTATTATTACAATTAATTAAATCACTCTCTCACAAAAATAAGAAGCTAACTATCTCTCTCTTTCAAGCTCTCCTGCTCTCTCCTGCCGGCTAGGGTAGAATAGTCGACTCCTCCTCCCAAGGATGCACAGGATCCCCTAGGCGATCCTCCTCGGTCAGCGATCCCTCGCAAGAAAACAAGAGGAGTGTCAGACAGTTCAAAACAAATTATGCAAGAAAAACAAATAAGCAAAAATGTCTAAGCAGATAATAGACTCAGAAGTACTCTACAAGCTGATGCTCCCCGACAACGACGCCATTTGGAAAACGGTTTGGTGAGAACCGCTAAAAAGTGGTCTGACAAGTCAGACTCACTGTCGCTGATGCGACTACTCAAGCCTCCTCGTTTGTCAACAATTAACCCACACAATCAATTAGGCAATCAATAGCAAGGATTAAAATTTATTATACCCTACTAAGATGTACAGTGGCAAGCAAGTAGGGGTCAAACACAGGAAACAAGGGTGTAGAGTATAGATGAAAATCCAAACCTAGGTCTAATCAACCACTTAGCCAATCTAATTTTTTTGTGGGTTTTATTTTTTTTATTTAATTTTTAATTTTTGATTTTGTATTTTGATTTTTAATTTTCTGATTTTTTTAATTTTATATTTTATATATTTTTCCTTTTTTTGTATTGGAATATATAAGCTATATAGTAAAAGAGGTGACAAAATATTTATAAAAATATGCAAAAATAGGCAAAAATTCAGAAATAATATCTTTTTGGTATTTTATAATTTTTTACTATTTTTGTGATTTTTGGGTATTTTTCAAACTATTTTTGATATTTTTAAACACTGAAATAAACCAAAACAGTGAAGAGGCTACCGGCTGGGGGTAAAATGGGAACTAAAAATATCAGACAGCCACCAAAACTTTTCAAACTAATTTTAAAATAAAGATAATAAAAACAGGAAGCCACAGAACATGAGTTTACAATTTTTGGAGTATTCTACTATTTTTTTAGATTTTTTTGAAGTTTTTAAGTATTTTTGAATTTTTAAGGTTTTTCTTTTGAGATTTTTAGTGATTTTTGGACTGAAACTAAAGTAGATCAAAATACACAGTAGGTGCTTTTTTTGGAATTTTTAGAGGTATTTTAATATTTTTTGGTATTTTCTAAGATAGACAACACTGAAATAGGATGTTTTTGATTTTTAATAAATATAAAAATGCGATAAAATAAAAAACTAAAAATATGGCGTGAAAGTATAAGCAAACAGGAGCTTAAGTCTATTTTTTGAGAATTTTTGGCATTTAAATGAGGCGTGAAATAAATAGATTAAGCACACAAAATTCCTAAGCCTGGCAGGGGTATAAATGCAATTTTAGAAACATCCAGGGGCCTAGGTGCAAGTTTCACCAAAAGACACGCGCAGGACACGTGATATATCATTCACAGGGGCATATTTGTAAATATGAAAAACCGGCGGGGCATACATGCAATTATCCCAAAAACATATTTAAATAACTACGCACAGGGGTATAACTGTAAATACCTTAAAGTTCAGGATAAAAAGTGCAAAATGCCCAAAAAGCGCGCGCCCCAGTCACGTGAGGTGACGTGGCGCGGACTAAAGTGCAAATAGTAAAAGTGCAAGGGCCTAAGTGCAATTATTACAAAAGTTTTTAAAATGGAAATAAAAGTTCGAGGGCTAAAATGTAAATACAAAAACACGTGGGTAAAGGATGCAAAATACCCACGAGGCAGATCGTGAGGCCGATGGAGCTTCACTAATCCACGTGGCGCGCATCTGACGGCGCGTACCCCTTCGTTCTGGATGGCTGAGATCAAATCGTGGGCAACTGATCCAACGGCTGGGGACAGATGACGATCGGACGGCGGACGTGGTGTCTGGAGGAGGCTGTCGATCCAACGGCGGGGAGAGGGTCGCGAAGAACACCTCCCCCGGCAAGCTTCGGGTGGCGATTGCTGCCGACAAACGGCCGCTCCGGCCCTAGGATCAGGGGCAAAATGATCCTGGGGCCCTTCCGCGTCAGCAGGTTGTCTCAGGCAAGGCAAGGACGACGTAAGGTGCTCGGACGACGGAGGCGACCTGGGCGGCTGGTCCTGGAGTCGTCGAAGGTCGAGGGAGCCTCCTCTTGGGCTCGGACCTGCAAGGTTAGGTGCGCAAAATCCAGGCGAACAAAAAGGGTGGTTCCGATGGGTCGATGGAGGCGGAAGGTGGTGTGGGCGAAGAGCTCCGACGAGCGGCGGAGCGGGGAGCTCGAGCGACTCGATCTGGGCGAGATCGAGGTGAAATGATGGGTGGAGTGGAGCGACGGAGTGAAGGGGGAGAGAATGGAGGTGGTTCTGGCGGCGATCTACAACTGGAGTGGCCAGAAACGATGGGTGGAGCTCAGCTCCGCTGTGGCTTTGATCGAGGATTCACGGCGACTGACGCGATAAAAATCTAAACTACTCCTAGGCTAAGCTATCCTACACTAGAGCTACAGGAAAATGGAAAGTGAAAGGGAAGAAGCTCACCAGAGACGACGGCTGGAAGCACGGCGGAGCTCCGGCGAGGGGTCGGATCGCTTCGATTCTACACCAGATGACTCGAACCCCGGGTCGATTCGACTCCCACTGTCACCAGGAGCACGAGGAGATAGGGGTTTGCGGGTGAAAATGGTGGAAGAAGGATCAAGGTTGAATCGAAGTTGGGGGTCTCCTTTTGAAGGGTTGACGGCGAGGCATGGAAGACGAGGGCCCAGCGCCTCGGTCAGTGATCCACAGCCCAAGGAATCACTTGGGCGTGAATCACCATTGACCGAGGAAGAGATTCCAAGAAGGAGCCATCACCAAATGGTGATCGAGGCAGCCTCGAAAAAAGGGTGAAATCAGGGTCAAACCCGCTTCTGACAAGGTTCAGACCTTGGTCAGGGAGTTGACCGAGGTCAACCAATGGAGTGTTCTGGTTGGTCCACGTGGACCAACCAGAAAATTCCTTGGCGAAAAAACCTTATAAAATGAATTAAAAATAACAGATGAATTAATTAAATTTTGATTGTAAAATAAAAAATGTTTGTAATTTTATGAAGTATTTTATGGTGATTTTTGTTTATTTTTATGAGCTATATTTTTACAAATTGCTTTTTACACCCTATATATGTATATTACCTATATATTTTAGTCTTTAATTTTTATTTTGTGTATTTTAATTTTATTATTTTTATATATTATTTTCTAAAATTATAACATACTTTTATATACACAAATATATTTTTATTCTATTTTTCTGAGATGTTTTGTATATTAAATAATATATAAGTAGATATTGTATAGGTTTGTGCATAGGTATAATACCTGTGTATGTTTATTTTTATTTTGAGTTTTATTTGGCTTTCTACTCCTATTTTAATAAACATAATTATTATAAATAATATCCACAAGATTATAAAAATATAAATATACAAAAATAATGATTAAAGAATAAATTGAATATTTTAAGCTGTACAGGTATACAATGTGGGTCCAAAACTCAACTTTCAAACCGTAGCTCCGCCAAATGCGAAACCACCACCATTAAATAGCTTATTTTCTTCTATATACAATTAAAGGTGAGTTTGATGCATTTGAAGTTTTCATTTGTGAGATACATGTCTGGGAAGTTGGGGTTCTGGCTTTTTATTCAGACCATAACTTTTTATCTGTATATTATTTTCCAGTGAAATCGATTTTTTATTTTTCTTTATTAAATTATCTACAACTTTCATGTACAAAGTTTCTTTATTTGATGAATGAAACGTGGAACCAAAAATAGGTCCCAAAATGAATAAATAATGATTTAATAAATGTAGGTATTTGGCCCTTATCTCCCCCTACTTTATTCCTCGTCGACCTAGTTATCGAGATGCCTAGGTCTCGGGGTTTCGGGTCATAAAATATTTACAATATTTTATTCTTTTTCTTTTCTTTTATTTATTCTATAATTTTGGCTTTTAAAAACCATATTTTATACACTCTTTACACACAGATGCATGAATGCTAAAATGCAGGAATTAATGCTATTTACAAGCATTTGCTAGGGTTTTTGAGGCCAAAATGATAGAATAAAGATGATGAAATGTGGATTCATCAATACTTTGCAGGCTTTTTATTTTGTACATGCCTGAACTTTTTTTTGAAATACTATTCACAACAGCATTTACATAAGGAGTTTTTCCTCTTGAGCCAGTAGACTATCCCTCTTTTGAAGCTTTATTGCAACCCACACTCTCCTGTCTTTAGACTTACTCATCACTGGACGGGTTGGGGTGCACTTCCCTCCCTAGAGGAGGACAAATGTTTCCACTTGTGTGCGTCTCATACCGGCAAATCCAATCCCCTCACCACTCCAACTGAGTTGAGCCATGTGAAAGGTGCAGGTGTCCAAGTTAGGTCATTATCAACAAAAGTCGTGCGTGTGTTCCGAAATACTCTACTTAGGCAATCAAGAATCCATTGAACCAAGTCTCGTGATCTTCAAAGAATTAAGTCAACTAGACCTGAAGTACCTCAAACCCAGTTCCTATAAGGTTCCTGTTATTAGGTAGATTTTAAGATCCAATCAAGCTCCAATCTCCGGATTTTATTTAGACTTGTTCAACCATTAAAGTCAATCCGAAAAATGCGAATGCTATGCAATGCGATGCAGAAAATACTTTTGTGATGCAATTTTCAAAGATTTTGAAATTTTTATGGATTTTTGAAAAGATGATGGTGATGCATATGCATTTTTTTGTATTTTTCAAAAGATTTTTCACATGTTTTTTGGATTTTAATTTTACAAATGTTTTTGGGATTTTTGAAAACAACAAGATTTTAGCTATAAGCTAGGTTAAAAACTATTTACACGGGAGTGCTTCTCATATCTACAAGAAGTGGATTTTAAGAATTTACAGGGTAAGTGGTCAATTTTATAGGTATATATAGTGGATTTTGGTATGATGTATGTATTCCTCAAACTTATTTGATACAGGTTTTTCGAACAATTTTGAAAACTATAGTCCAAAATAATTTTTACAAATATTTTTACAAACATGTACACACATTTGAAAATCATTTTGCAAAGGTTTTCCAAACAGTATATATAGATTTTTCAAAATATTTTTGCAACCATTTTTCAAACCATTTGCAAATCATTTTTTCAAACTTTTTATTTCACACAAAGAAAAAAACTTTTAAAACCACACATTTTTACAAAAGTTGAAAACATGTAACAAAACATTTCCAAAATAGTTTTCAATAGATTTTCACAAGGATTTCAAACTATTTTTCAAACATTTTGCAAAAAAAAATATTTTCACCTGATTTATTAATCAATAAGTATAAAAAGAATTTGAGGAACAAAACATCTTTTTATTAAGGTTTTTAATGAATTTTAAAGAATTATTAGCCATAATTATTAGGAAAATACGAAAGTACGAGTTATGGCTAATGTATATACATAGTATATATGACCCCCCTATACTTAGCTTGAGCTATGTCCTTATAGATCGGAGATAAAAGAGAAGACAGAACTCGTACTAAGTATAGGCAAGTCTAAAGAATAAATAAATGAACTAATGAGAAGTTGACCGTCCCCCCTATACTTAGGATCAAATAATCCTAAGTATAGCAGACTGTACACAATGCAGGGAGGGTCAAGGGTGGGAATGAACAGATCGTACTCAGATTGTCTCCCCGTATACTTAGGGTAAGATATCCCTAAGTATAGACAAGAGGAGGAGACAATGGAGAGGATCGAAAAGAATAGAATAACTCGAGGTGCACACCCCCTATACTAAGGACAAAGTACGGCCTTAGTATGGAAAACTGTCTACAAGGGCGGCACCTTTTTGGTAGATAAAGAAAATAGAGAAGGAAAAGAAGAAAAGAAGAAAAAGACCTGAAGATGGAAGGAGAGAATGATATAGACAGATGAATCTATACAACGGAAGATGGAATTGATCACCATGTATGAGATGCAAGTGATATGGGTCAAAGAGCACATCTCATACCAGAAGAATAGGGGCAACATCAATGGTCGGCGGATCATGATCTAGATATAGTTTCAAGCTTTGACCATTGACACGGAAGGTGGACGAAGATGACGGTTCAGATATATCAATACTGCCATTGTCTTGTACCTTCCTGACCACATAGGGACCTTTCCACTTGCTCTGTAATTTCTCTGGATCGAACAACCATACGTGCTGATTTGGTTCAAACTGTTTATGGCTGATATGGGAATCGTGCCATGTCTTCACTTTTTCTTTGTACTGTAGGCTGCTAGAAAAGGTTGTATCTCTCAGTTCCTCCAAGGCTGCCAACTCTTCTCTCCTCTGTTCTCCTATACTCTCGGGATCCAATAATAGCTCAGTTACTGCCCAAAGTGACTTGTGCTTTATTTCCACAGGAAGATGGCACGGCTTGCCATAGACGAGACGAAAGGGAGATGTCCCCAATGGATTCTTGAAAGACGTCTGATAGGCCCACAAGACCGAGTCCAAAAGCTGTGACCAATCCTTTCGATCTGGGCGGACAACCTTTTGTAAGATAGTTTTTATCTCTCGGTTCGATACTTCGGCAAGATCATTAGTCTGAGGGTGATACGGTGTGGCAACCCGATGGTCAATGTCGAAATCGTCTGCAAGGGCCCTGACCTTGTCATTGATGAAGTGAGACCCCCCGTCTGAAATCAAGACTCTAGGTACCCCAAACCGTGAAATGATATTTTTCCTCAAAAATTTACACACGGTTTTAGCATCTGCGGCTCGGGCGGGGATGGCCTCAACCCATCGGCTGACACAATCTACAGCGAGCAAAATGTGCTCGAATCCCTGACTCTTAGGAAATGGGCCCATGAAATCAATCCCCCATGCATCAAAAACCTCACAAAAGTGAATGGGTTGCATGGGCATCATGTCTCTCTGTCCGCAGGTTCCCATCTTCTGACAGTCAGTACATCTCTTCACGAACTCATCCGAATCCTTGAAGAGAGTAGGCCACCAAAGGCCGGATTGAAGCACCTTTTGTGCTGTCCTTTTCCCAGAATGATGTCCTCCTGCCTCAAGCTTGTGGCAGTATGTGAGGATGCTATGCATCTCTTCTTGAGGAATGCACCTCCTCCAGATGTTGTCCCCTCCTTCATGATAAAGGACGGGATCCTCCCAATGGTAAAGCTTGGCCTTCGCCAGGAAGGTCTCGAGCTTCTTCCTGGGCCAACCCTGTGGGACTGTCTTGGCAACAAGATAGTTCACAATGTTGGCGTACCATGGGAGCGAGGTGATAGCGAAGATCGCCTCATCTGGAAATGTCTGTGTGATAGGTGCGTTGGGCTCAGATTCCTCAAGGTCCTCCAATCGGGAGAGATGATCCGCCACCACATTCTTAACTCCAGGCTTATCCTTAATCTCAATATCAAATTCCTGGAGCAGAAGGATCCATCTGGTAAGGCGTGCTTTGGCATCCTTCTTGGCCATTAAGTACCGGATGACAGTGTGATCTGTGTAAATTGTCACTCTAGATCCAAGAATATAAGATCGATACTTATCTAAAGCAAAGACTACGACCAGCATCTCTTTCTCAGTCACAGTATAATTCCGCTGTGCGGCATCTAAAGTCCGGCTGGCGTAGTGAATGGAAAATGGCAATCCGTCCCTCCTCTGTCCAAGCACAGCCCAACGGCAAAATCAGAAGCGTCCGTCATGATCTCGAATGGGAGAGACCAATCAGGTGGCTGAAGGACAGGAGCCGAAACAATCATACCTTTGAGAGTCTCAAAAGACGCAAGACACTTATCATCGACAATGAACTCGGTGTCTTTCATTAGCAAATCAGTAAGTGGTCGGGCAATACGACTGAAGTCTTGAATGAACCGTCGGTAGAAACCGACATGCCTCAGAAAAGACCGCAATTGACGCAGATTGGACGGTGGATTGAGTTTTCTAATGATGTCCACCTTGGTCGGATCAACCTCCATGCCCCTGTTGGAGATGATATGACCAAGGACCGTCCCTTGAGTCACCATGAAGTGACTCTTCTCCCAAGACAAGATAAGATTGACCTCAATGCAGCGCTGAAGCACACGGTCTAGGCAGTCAAGACAAGCATCAAACCCATCGCCATAGACCGATAAGTCATCCATGAAGACCTCTAAACAGTCACCCACCATGTCCGAGAAAATGGACAACATGCACCTTTGGAATGTCGTCGGGGCGTTGCATAGACCAAATGGCATCCGTCTGAAAGCATAAGTCCCAAATGGACATGTGAATGTCATTTTCTCCTGGTCTTCGGGCGCAATGGCCACTTGATTATATCCGGAATATCCGTCAAGGAAACAATAATGACTCTTCCCAGCTAGCCTCTCAATAATCTGATCAATGAATGGCAGCGGGAAATGGTCCTTCTTGGTGGCCTGATTCAATCATCTGTAGTCCACACAGACCCTCCAAGAAGTGGGTACTCAGGTAGCGATCTCCTCTCCAGACTCACTCACAACTGTAGTGATACCCGTCTTCTTGGGTACCACATGTAATGGACTAACCCACTTGGAGTCGGAGATGGGGTAGATAAAATCGGCGCTCCACCACTTCGATATTTCTTTCATGACCACATCTCGAAGATTCGGGTTCAGCTGTCGCTAGAACTCACGCGACGACCTAGCGTCCTCCTCAAGATAAATGTGGTGGGAGCACAGAGCTGGACTAATCCCCTGGAGATCAGCTATACTCCAACCTATCGCCTTGCGGTTTCTTTCAAGAACCTCCATCAGACGAGATTCTTGCTCTCCAGTCAAACCTGCTGAGATAATGACTGGGTGCATATCTGGCTCACCTCTAAGGAATCTATACTTCAGCGATTGCGGCAAAGGTTTTAGTTCTGGACAACTGGGAGATGGCAGATCCGGCTTCTGATATGTCTGTGTGAAGGAGACCATGTCTGCATGGGAGAGCTCTCGCTCTGCATGAACATCTGACGAAGGGAGGCCTGCTGATCAATAAATTGCACTGGCTCGCACTCCGTCCTAGCTGTTGGCTCAGAAGGAATCAGACACTGCAAATAATCATCAAAGTCATCCCAATCAATGTCTGAATCCGAGGGATCTGAACTAGGAGAACACGATTGAAAATCGTCAGCACCACTCGTCCCAACACTGTCAGCCTCAACGGTATCCTCGTCCAGGGGTGTGCTCTCTAGGCTCTCGACTGCCATAAGCTTTAAATATGGTGAATCTGTAGGTAGAGCGAGGGTCTGTGCTACGTGATCTGTCCAATTGGATTCATCATCTGTCATCACAAAATCACACTCCTGGTGGATGTCTAGCTCTTCCTCTGTCATCTGCGCGGCTTCGCTGGACTGCTCCGAACAGTCTAGTTCTCTGGCTCTGGTTTGCTCGATCGTCTCTATTTGTATGGTTTCACCCTCTACGCGAAAACATACCTTCCCGCTATCATGATCGGTCACCGCCTTAGCTGTGGACAAGAATGGGCGTCCATGTATGATGGGGGCATCGGTTACTGACTCAGGGATCTCCATGTCCAACACAACAAAGTCCACGGGGAATTTCAGTCCCTGAATGGTAATGACCACGTCTCTTAATAACCGCTTCGGCCTCTTAGTCGACCTATCAGCAAACTGAAGGACTGTCCTGCTCCTAAGAAGAGGACCAAACTCGAATCGGTCGAGTAAGGCTGCCAGAAGAAGGTTAATCGAAGAGCCGCTATCTAATAGAGTACGATCAAACTGCTGCTCCTGAATCTCGCATCGGACATAGGGAGCTCCTGCATCTGGTCTCTTGGTTGGCAGTTTGTTCTGAATGGTGCAGCAAGTGGATTGAGTGAGCACATGGATTTGATCTCGGTGGTTCCTCCTCTTCCTGCGAACTGTAGTCTTCTCTTTCAAGTTCTTTTTGAAGAGGGGGATGTGCTCAAGTGCTTCCCGTAGAGTCAGCTGAATGTGGAATCTGTCTATCATCTGGTTTCTGAACTCTACCTGTTGGTCCTTTTTAGGATTTTCTCTTTTGCTCCCCTTCGCCCGACGGAGTGCTTCAGGGAAGGGGATAGTAGGGGCCTCCGCAGATGGAGGGCTAGGATGAGGTTCCTGTGCATGTGAAGGAATGGAATCTATGCCATGATCATCATTCAACACATATGGATCTAAAATTTGAACAGAAACCTTTCTTTTATTCATATTTTTGTTCTTTTTGTTGTTACTACAATCCATAGATACAAATGGTGGTAACACCACAGAAGGAAGCTCAACAAAAGTAGATGTGGTGGCCTCAGTACCACCACCGACACCTGTCTTCGCGGCATTAGCACCGCACTCTAGTTCTACATCCAAAATGGTGGCATCAGCACCACCGTCCGCATCTGGTATCACGACGGCCTCAGTACCGTCGTCTGGATCTCCATCATTGGTGGCATCAGCACCACCGTCTTCATCATCAACAGCGGCATCAGCACCGCTACTCTGCTCATCTGGCGTTACTGGTTCTGCTTGTGGCTGTCGCTCAGATGAGGCACCACCGGCTGGTATCCTACCGCTCCTAGTAGTCACAAAATCAGCATCATACAAAGAAGAAGACATGTCACTCAAATAATCACTAGAAGAGGTATCCTCTGTAAACTCTACCTGCTCAGACTTCCTCTTCAGATTGTTCGGATTTGGTTCAATCTGAGCTGGTATGGCGTCCTTACCCTTGATGATATCCCTCATCTCCTGCCGGAACTCATCCATTTCCTGCCGGAAGGATGCTCGCTGTTCAGAGAGCAAGCGGGCAAGATCATCTAAAGCTGGGTTCTCAAAAGCAGGGGACTGAGAACCGGATGTGTTTCCCTGCTGGAAATGAGGCTGTTGCTGCTGCTGGTGAGGATAGTGATGGGGAGGATGGGAATATGATTGTTGAGGCTGCTGACGCTGCCTCCACTGTTGTCCCTGATAGGCGGGACGAGGACCATGCCGGTATTGTGGTTGGTGGGCATACTGGGGATGTTGCTACTGTGGTTGGATGTTCTGCTGTCCTTGAACCGGAGACTGCTGTTGAGATGAGGTGCCATCGTTGCCCCAACGGAATCTGGGGTGATCGCGACGAATTTCGGGCTGTGGGTACCGATCATACCAAATCCCATTGACTTCCATCAATGGCTCCTACTCGAAGGATGGTGGAGGTAGAACTGCCAGTGGCTGCTCCGGCTGATATACCACCATCTGAGTGTCCTAAGATGACGGTGGCAGTGATGGGTAATACTGTAGCTGCTGGACCGGCTCTGCCTGAATGTGGTTGACCTGGCAGTACGAGACAGAGGGTTGGGATGAGCTGCTACTGCCGGCATTAGCTCATGACTTGGAAGGCTGCTGGGAGGAAATTTGTGCCTCCCATATGCAAAGAATCTGCGTCTTCAGGTCACTCATGGTCTTGGCAATCTGGTCCATCTGGTCCATGCCTTGCATCTGCTTCTTCTCGAGGATCTCGAGACGGTCCAACTTCTCACTGATGATGCCCATGTCGGCTGCGACTGATTCAGCTTGGGTTGCGGCTGCCGAAGGATTGTGAGGACTGGAATCGATGCGGGCGATCCTCTGGAATGATCCCGCTCCTTGCGGGGGCTTCTGTTGCGTGTAGACGCGGGCTTGGGCTATAACAGTTGAGTTTTCTGCCATCCCTTCATAGATGGCCCAAACATCGTCTTCACCCTTGGAAAAGTAGGACCCACCACAAGAGGCGTTAACAAGCCCCTGCAGCTCCGGTGTCAGCCCACAGAAGAAACTCTGAACTAGATTGGGCTTGGATATATCGTGATGTCGACACCAGTCGATGAGCTCTCTGAATCGATCCCAAGCTTCATGAAATTGTTCATTAGGGATCATGACGAAATTGCTGATCATAGCTCTAACTGCGTTCGTCCGGTCGAGAGGGTAATACTTCTTCAAGTATGCGGTCCGGAGATCTGCCCAAGTGTCGATGAACCTCCCAAAATGTTTGAGCCAGTATGCGGCTCTGTTAACCAAAGAGAAGGGGAAGGCTATCATCTTGATAGTATCCTCAGTCATCAGCCTGTCATGAATGGTACTGCAGATCATTTCGAATTCTTGTAAGTGGAGGTGTGGCTCTTCGGTTGGCAACCCATGGAATTTGGGCAGAAGCTGAATAGTGTGGGGCTGAAGCTCGAAATCTCCATGGATGGGAGGGAGTCGGATCCACCGATGTGTGAGGGAGGCTGCTGGATTGTGTAATTCTTGCATGATGGTCTGGGGCGGCCTCTCCTGGTTGGGTTCTCCTCCCTCATTCTCTACAACTGGTATGTCACCTCCACCGCCACCGCCCTCAGGTCGGTTCTCTCGCATTTGCGCGATCTCTCTCATGAGGTCACCCATAAAGACTCCCTGGTCCCGGATCTTCTTCACTTGACACGTGGCGGCGATCTGACGGCCGATGGTGCTTCACTTCGACGTCTGAGATTAGATCTCAGATCGAGATCTGACGGTGTGTAGGCGCTGAGGATCCGACGATCGACGAGCGATCTGGGGCTCCGCCTCGATCCAACGGTGCTGAAGGCCAGAGCAAGAACCGTGGAGGAATGTCGGCGAGCCGAGTTTCTCCGCGCTCCTGCTCCTTCTCCGGCGACCTTCTAAACTTCAAAATAAGGCTGGAGCCTCCCTGAGGTCTGGGCTATCTCCTAGGGGCTTCAAAAGACTTTGGCGGTGGTCGGGGCTCGCGGAGGAGGACGGCGGAGCTGTGGAGCTTCGCTAGGCTCCGGCGAACTTCAAAAACCTCCTGGGCTCGAGTCAAAGTCTGTTGACCTGCAAAAACGCATGAGAGGACCCAGGGCAAAGTGCTTGGGTCCCGCGGTGGCAAAAAGGTGGTGCGAATCGATGGGGCGGAGCTCGACCGGAGGAGCGCTCCGGCGAGGTGATTGAATTGGGCGAGTTACTCGATGGAATTGGAAGATTTTTGCGGGCTTTTAAATCTAAGGGTATGGGAAAGAAAATGCAAAAGAAATAACAAGAAAATAAGGCTGCCTCGACTGTGGAGACCGGAGGGATGTACCTCGATGCCGGCGATGGTGGCGGAGGTGATTGGAGCCACCTCAGGCTTCGCTCGACAAGCCTAAGACGCTCCGAGGATAGCTGTCACCTTCCTGGAGGGCTCGGGCACAAGAAAAGGGAGCTAAACCTAGAATGAGGGGTTCGAATTTAAAATCGAAGTTGGGTGTCCAATATATGAAGTTTGACTCGATGACTGGAGCGCTCAAAGAACGAGGAACAATGCCTCGCGCAGTGATCCAAAGCCCTAGGTTTACCTTGGGCGTGAATCACTGAAAATCGAGGAGCAAAAATGCCTAAGAAGTTGATGCGAAAGAGTGGAAGGCTCGACCTCGATAAATGGTTGAAAAGGAGTCAAAACGTAGTCTGACAAAAGCTACATGGGGCGGGTCAGAGAGTTGACCCGAGGTCAACTCTCCAGACCCCCTGGTTGGTCCACGTGGACCAACCAGGAAAAACCTCTGGAAAAATGATTAAAAAATCATTTAAAAATAGAAAAAGGACGAATTAAATTTTGCTTATTAAATAAAAAATATTTATTATTTTATAAACTATTTTATTCTGATTTTTAATTATTTTTATGAGATATATTTTTACAAGTTTACTTTTATACCCTTTATCGGTATAATATCTATATATTTTATTCTTTTATTTTTATTTTTACTTTGTGATTTTAATTTATTTATTTTTATTTAGTATTTTATAAATTTATAAAATACTTTTATACACTTAATTATATTTTTATTTTATTTTTCTGAAGTGTTTTGTATATTTAATAAAAATATAAGTGCAATTTATACAGGTATAAGTATAGGTAGTATACCTGTGTATCATATATACATGCATTTTTATTTTGAGTTTTATTTAAGTTTTTAGTCTGATTTTAATGTACACAATTATTATAAATAATATTTACATAATTATAAAAGTATAAAATTACAAAATAATAAATAAATAATAAATTGAATATTTTAATCTGTACAAGTATACAATGAGGATCCAAAACTCAACTTTTAAATTGTAGTTCCGCCAAATGCGAAACCACCGCCATTAAATAGCTTATTTTATTCTATATACAATTAAAGGTTAGTTTGCCGCATTTTGAGTTTTTATTTGTGAGATACGGGTCTGGGAAGTTAGGATTCTGGAATTTTATTCAGACCATAACTTTTTATCTGTACAATATTTTTCAGTGAAATCAATTTTGTATTTTTCTATATAAAATTATCTACAACTTTCATGTACAAAGTTTTTTATTTGATGTATAAAAAGTGGAACCAAAAATAGGTCCCAAAATGAATAAATAAGGAATGAAATGAATAGGTATTTATACTGTATTTTGACCCTTGACTCCCCCTACTTTATTCCTGGTCGATCTATTCATCAAGATGCCTAGGTCTCGGGGTTTCGGGTCATAAAATATTTACAATATTTTATTCTTTTTCTTTTCTTTTATTTATTCTATAATTTTGGCTTTAATTACAGTAATTTATACACTATTTGGATGCACTTGCATGAATGCTAAGATGATGTATTTAATGGTATTTACACGCATTTACTAGGGTTTTTGAGGCCAAAATGATAGAATAAAGATGATGAAATGTGGATTCATCAAACAACCACACCTTATGACCCCGCTCAAAAGAGTAGTGGCGGATATTCTCGTCGTGCTACTTTTTGACCTTCTCCTTGTACATCAGATTGTTGTCATATGCATAATCTCTGAATTCTAATAATATGTTCAGATCCATTTTTCAGTGTTTCTTGGCTTTCTCAGAGTCCAAGTTACAGATGTTGATGGCCCATAAAGATTTATGTATCAGTTCAACGGGCAGATGACATGGCTTTCCTTAAACAAGGTGGTAGGGGGACATTCCTAATGGTGACTTGTACACAGTTTTGTAAGCCCAAAGAACTGAATCAAGCAACTGAGACCAGATCTTACGATCTGGACGCACAAGCTTTTGCAGAATTATCTTTATCTCCCTGTTTGAACATTCGGCTAAGCCATTAGACTGTGGGTGGTGCGGCGAAGCGACACGATGTTATGCAGAATTCTTGAGTTAACTTCTTCACCTCTCAGTTGATGAAATAGCTACCCCCATCTGATATTAGAATTTTGGTAATCTTGAACTGTGTAATGATGTGATCCCTTAAGAAATGATAGACAGACCGACTATCAGCTGTTCGGATTGGAATAGCCTCCACCCAGCGACTCATGCAGTCGATAACAAGCAGAATATGTTCGTAGCCCTGGTTGTTCGGAAATGGGCCCATAAAGTTGATGCCCCAAGCGTCGAATACGTCTGATATCTGAATGAACTTTATAGGAATCGTATTGATCATTCCTATGGTACCGCCCATCTTCTGATAGTCAGTGCAATGCTTGACATAGTCTTCTGCATCCTTGAATAATGTAGGTCACCAAAGGCAACTCTGAAGAACTTTTGCTGCCCTTCGTCTGCCTGAATGGTGTCCTCCCAACTCTTTGTCATGACAATGTGTGAGGATACTTGGAACTTCCTCCTGAGGAATGCATCTCCTCAACATGCAATCCACC
This sequence comes from Ottelia alismoides, assembly GCA_037367405.1. Lineage (NCBI taxonomy): Eukaryota > Viridiplantae > Streptophyta > Magnoliopsida > Alismatales > Hydrocharitaceae > Ottelia > Ottelia alismoides. The sequence goes on along the minus strand of JAZKJV010005347.1, from coordinate 498,125 downwards.
CCCTCACGGAATAGATATGGATCCTCTCATTGGTAGAAATAGATATCAGATAAAAAATTGTCCACTTTCAGCTTAGGCCAATTTTATGGACTTCTCTTGGACACAAGATAGTTCACAACATTGGCATACTAGGGAGCAAGGTAACTGACATGACTGCCTCATCTGAAAGGTCTCTGTGATTAGTTTCAAGTTTGGCTCAAGAGATTTAGGCTCAGGAAGTCTGAATAAGTGGTTGGCCACCACATTCTTAACTCCAAGTTTATCTCGGATTTCAAGGTCGAACTCTTAGAGGAGAAGGATACACCAGATTAGACGTGGTTTGGCATCATTCTTCTGTTGTAAATATCGGATGGCTGAGTGATATGTATATATGATGACCTTGTACCTCAGGAGATGGGATCTGGACTTTTCCAAGGCAAAGACTCGCTACTAGCTCCTTCTTAGTGCATGTGTAGTTCCTTTGAGCTTTCTCGAGCGTCTGGCTAGCGTAGTGAATAGCAAATGGTATATTATCTTTCCTCTGTCCAAGTACAACACAAATGACATCATCTGATGCATCTATCATTACCTCGAATGATTGCGTCCAAATTGATAACTGAAAGACAAGGGTCTGAAAAATAAGTTCTTTCAACTGACTAATGACAAGGAGCATACACGGTCATCAACAATGAAATCATTCTCTGTCAATAGGGATGGCTATCGAGCCTAACGAGCCGAGCCAGGGTTGGGCTCAGGCTCGGGGTTGATAAGCCCAACTGGGCTTAGGCTCGATCTCGATCGAGCCCAGCCGAGAGCTGGCTCGGGCTCGATAAGTCTTGAGCCGAGCCCTTTATCGAGCCCGAGCCTCTTATCGAGCCTGGTCTGGGCTCGAGCCTATTCAGGCTAGTTAAGGAAATAGGTGTTTTTTTTGGTGAAAAAGTGTTTTGCCTAGGCTCGAACCCGAGACCTCCTTTTTGAAAGATCATCCACCTTACCAGTAGGGCACCATCCGAGTTGTATATAAAAGTTAAATTATAATATATATTGTAACATTCTGCTTGTTAATAAAAAAGAAAAAAATACTAAATATCTAACTATAACCTAGATTAACATAGATAAAAGGTAGAAAACCCAAGTCTACAACATAGTCCACCCAACATTGTTATTACATAAATAACATAAACACATAATCTACCATTAACAATGTTGTAAAACTAATACAAATAAAAATAAAAATCATTGTAGTTTCACAAATAGAATATATATATATTCCTTATCGAGCCCGTTATTGAGTTATCGAGCTGAGCAGGCTCGGCTTGGGCTTGGTTTGATAAGCTATCGAGCCTAAAAATCTGGCACAGGTTTGGCTCAATAGCTTAATGAGCCAAGCTCACGAGCCCTTATCGAGCCGAGTCCGAGCCTGGCTCATCGAGTCGTGACTCAATAACCATCCCTATCTGTCAACGGTCTGACCAACTTACTAAAATCTTTGATAAACTGTCGGTAGAAACCGACATGACCTAAGAATGACCTGACCTGCTTGATAGTTGTAGGTGGCTCTAGTTTGGAAATCACCTCCACCTTGGCTAGGTCGACTTCCATGCCTCATTTAGATATAAACTGACCTAACACAATTCCTTCAGTCGCCATTGCTCTTCTCCCACGAGAGCACTAAATTAACTTCACAAAACCTCCGAAGAACTCGGTCTAGGTAATCAAGGCATTTATCAAAGGAATCCCCATAGACTGAAAAGTCGTCCATGAAAACCTCTAGAAAATTGTCCACCGTGTTAGTGAAAACTGCAAGCATACATCTCTGAAATGTGACTGGGGCATTGCATAGCCTGAACGACATTCATCTGAAGGCGTATATACCAAATGGATGGATGAATGTGGTCTTCAGGAGAAATAGAGATGATTATATCCAGAGTATCCGTCCAAGAAGCAAAAGTATTTTTCGCTGCCAGACTCTCGAGAATTTGATCAATGAAAGGCAATGGAAAATACGTGGTGACGAGGTTCAATCTTCTGTAGTCTACGCACACTCTCCAAGACGTGGGTACTTTGGTCAGAATCTCCTCTCCTTTGTCATTCTTCACAATGGTGATCTATGATTTCTTCAGCACTACATGTAGAGGGCTCACCCATTTGCTGTCGGAGATGGGATATATGAATCCTCTATCACACTGTTTCTGAATTTATTTCATGACATCCTCCCAAAGGTTCGGTTTCAGCCTTATTTGAAATTCACGGGAGGGTTGTTGTCTTCCTCAAGGAAAATGCGATGTGAGCAAAGAAAGGATTGATCCCATGGATATCCGAAGTTTTCCAACCAATAGCTTTGTGGTTTCATTCAAGATCCTCCATCAGATGAGATTCCTGATCTTCGATCAGATGCGCATTGATGATGACCAGGTACATGTTAGATTCACCATAAGGAAAGCATACTTCATATTGGAGGGCAATGGTTTTAGCTCAGGTGAAGTGGGAGTGCTTCGATGGTGACTTCGACTATTATAATCGATGGTGGTTCTTTCATCTGTTCGATGTCCCCCTGATTTGTTCATCTTCTCCATTCAAAATTTGCAGAAGTTTCAATAATATCCTCTTCATTGCATAAACACTCAATAATGTGCTCTTGGTCTTGAGGGCACATTATCTCCACAGAAACCTCATCAAGGGATTCAACAAGAATCTCATCATGATCGACAAGGGAAAATTCGACTGCATTCCCCATTCCTTCCTCGGGGCAGAGAATTCATGAATCTCATTATCATCCATAAATAGGTTGGTATCTTGAATTTCAGCTAAAAACTCGTAGTCTTCGGAATGGTTGATCACCCGCACACCCGTTACAAGTGTTCCCTTTGTAGGCTTTGCATCAGGCACGATCTCTGTCTTGACTTTGTTGTCGTTGGAGCTGAACATGATCTCTCCTGTGCCGTAATTCACTACTGCATTGGTTGTTTGCAGGAACGACCGTCCTATGATGATGGGGGTGAGGAGTAGATGAGTGAAGATGTCCATGTCAAGCACAAAAAATCGACAGGGAACTGCATCCCGTGAAATGATCACATCCTCCAACATGTCCCTAGGTCGCTCGGCGGATTTGTCTACGAATTGCAGAATCATCTTTGTAGGTTTGAATAGTCCTAACCCAAATTTAGTTAGTAGTGAACCTGTCATTAAATTGATAGAAGACCCGCTGTCAAGTAAAGTACATTCAAACTCTTGGTTAAATATCTGACAACGAACGAGTGGTGCTCCCTTATCTAACTTTTTGTCTGGGAGATTGCTGATGGCATTGACTATGGTTATTATAAAGATATGCTTCTCAGACTCGCCACCTATACTTCTTGCATTATAAGGATGAGGCCTACATCTTGTTGTACATGCATCTTTTAATCCCTTCTTCACAGTAGGCATGTACTCAAGAGCTTTCATCAAAGGCATGTTCAAGACCAAATTTTGAATAATTTCTACAATGGCAGGATCGGACAAAACATTTTTCAAAATTTTCATTTTTTTTGTTTTTGCTTCAAGGAAAGGAATATTTACAGAATCTGAAATTGTATCATTCAAAATTTTGTCCATATCATTGTTTACAAGTAAATGGCAAAAATGTATAAAACCATCTCCAAGTTGTGGATCAAAAAGTGCATGAATGACTTCGTGTGCTGGCCTTGGATCTGCTACATGTGCAAGATTATTCAAGGATGGTGCTGGTTCTGCGACACGTGCATGCATCTCCAATGTTGGCTGGTCTCCACCGGGTATGCTGTGATCTTTTTGTATTTTGTATTTTCTTCATTTTTTATGATTTTTCTTCATGTGGTGCTGCTCCAAAAATATTGCTCGGCCCTTGTGCTAGTTGGACTGATGATTTTCAGTCAGATGCATGATGTTTTCCCTTAACCGTCATCGATGGATGGAGTGTCCTACCACTCCTGAGAGTAACAACATTAGATAAAAAGCAAATAAATTCTTCTAAATCGGGCTAGACACTACCGGGTACATGTTCATTGCGTTAGAAATTGTTCGGGTTTGCCTCGACCTGAGCTGGAATAACATTTTTACAGCTGTCAGATGTCGATCTTCTGGTTCATCTCAGTAATAACCTGAATTTTAGGAATGATAGGATGTCGGTGTTAGTTGTAGGAATCACTCTAAACCAAAATTCGAATTAATCAAACAAAAATCAACGAAATAGGATAGAGAGAATGAAGACAAGCAGCTTCTCTCTCCTATTTCATCTACACTATATTATTTATCCAGGTAAGTGTGCCTGGGTTGAACTCGAGGAGGCAGAATATTTAAACATTTGTTTTTGATACAAGAAATCAAAATTTTAGACATTTGTTTTTGATACAAGAAATCAATCTCAAAAACTTCACTATATTCTTGGTTTTACAACAAACTTCAAGAATGACTCAAAACTAGCTCGATCTTACAAAATCGAATCAATAAAACTAAGTGATGAAAATCCGTGAAAAATACCTAAAAATGTAGCTGGGGAAGTTGCGTAACTACCCTAAACAATTCAAAGGAAATTACAACAAAATAAAGGTCCCAAGTTCCCCTACAAGCTAGGGGCAGAAGTGCAAAGAAGAAAATATAAAGTTTGTTACAACTATGTCCCTGACAGGGGCTGATTTGAAAAGAAAAGTAGTTTTATTGCATTTAGGTCCTGCGTGGGGACCTAAATGCAATTTTTGGAAAAAGTCTAGAGCAGAATTGAATTATTGAAGCTCGTTGGGTTTAGTATGCAATTATTCCACTATTTTGGGTTGAACGGCTCTGATTAGACGTGTTCGTTGCCAGCCGCGTGGAGGAGCTGAAGATCCTCAAGAACACAGGAGAGCACTGGTGCTCGACACGTGTCCATCACCGATGGCTTAGATCAAGCCTCAGTGTCTAATCACAACCGTTCAACCCGACAACGACGCCATTTTGATAAGTCGAATTTTGGGAGCGATAGGATGTCGGTGTCAGTTGTAGGAATCGCTCCGAACCAAAATTCGAATTAATCAAACAAAAATCAACGAAATATGGGAAAGAGAGAGTGTGAAGACAAGCAGCTTCTCTCCCTCTCTCTCCTATTTCATCTATATTATGTTATTTATCCATATAAGTATGCATGGGTCGAATTCGAGAGGAAGAATATTAAAACATTGATTTTTGATGCAAGAAATCAATCTCAAAAACTTCACTATATTCTTGGTTTTACAACAAACTTAAAGAATGACTCAAAACTAGCCCGATCTTACAAAAATCGAATTGATAAAACTAAGCGATAAAAATACGTGAAAAATACTTAGAAATGTAGTTGGGGTAGTTGTGTAACTACCCTAAAGAATTCAAAGAAAATTACAACAAAATAAAGGTCCTAAGTTCCCCTACAAGCCAAGGGCATAAGTGTAAAGAAGAAAATATAAAGTTTGTTACAATTGGGTCCCTAACAGGGACTGATTTGAAAAGAAAAGTAGTTTTATTGCATTTAGGTCCCTATACGAGGACCTAAATGCAATTTCTGGAAAAAAGGCTAGAACAGAATTGAATTACTGAAACTCGTTGGGTTTAGTATGCAATTATTCCACTGTTTTGGGTTGAACGACTCTGATTAAATTCATCTGAATAGGGTTGTACACTACCGGGTACATGTTCCTTGCGTTAGAAATTGTTTGGGTTTGCCTCGACCTGAGCTGGAATAACAATTTTCACAGTTGTCAGATGTCGATCTTCTGGTTCATCCCATCCATATTCTTCATTAAAAGTTCTAGGAAAGTAAGGGTCGGGTTTACCAGCGCAATCTTAGAAGATTCCCCCTACTATGGTTTCTGACTCTGGTAACGCTGGTGAGACTACTGCTGGTATCCCTGAGAAGATTGGTGAGGAGGTGGAAAGGAGGAATACTGTGAGTTCTGAAGATGATATTGGACAACTGGCAATTGCCTGATGATAACCCTGATTGCGGTATCCAGACTGCTTAAAACCTTGCCAATTATTCTGCCTCCAGGTGTTGTCGTGATAAGGAGGCTGCTGCTGATGAGAGGGCTGGTAGGGTCTTCCACCCTGCTGCTGCTGCTGGTGACAGGGCTTGTTGTTCATGTTCTGACCTGGAGAATGTTCTTGAGGACGGGTCAGCTATGCCTCGTTATTCCATACACCATTGACTTCCTGAATCAACGATGGTGGTGGGAGGAACTGCTCGGAATAAGTAGCTGGGACTCTGGTTGATACATAACCCTCTATGTCTGGGACTGCAGTGACTGCCCTAGAATCTGCACGTAGTATACATGTTGGACAGGTTGGGGGCGGCGGTGGATTCGGCTGAGGCGACTGTATTGTTGCCAGCTCCTTCTTCTCACCAGATGTCTCAGTAGTGGCAGATACATAGTTGCAAACATTAGCGTTAAAGGCTTGAATGAGCTGCTCCAGCAGCTGGGAAATCAAGTTGAGCTTTCCCAAGCCATGAGTCCTCTTCTCAATGATTGAAAGTTTCTCAAGGTCCTATGACCTCTTCTCAATGATATCAACATCAGACATGTGGCTCCCAATGATGCTAAGGTTGGAGCTCTCGTCCTTGTCTTCGGCATGAGTAGCCATATTCACGGGCTTGTGACTGGTGGCGGGTATCTTCATATATGCACGCGACGAGGATTGATTGGCCTCTCCTTCGACCATCTCCTCAAAAATGTCTCACACGATATCCTCATCCTTGTTAAAATGTGAGCTACCACAATCGACATCGACGAGCTTCTGGCTTTCAAGTGTCACCCCACCAAAGAAGTGTTTAACAAGACTAATCTTAGGGATATCATGGTGGGGACACTTCTCCTGTAGATCCTTGAATCTTTTCCATGCTTCATGTATCGTTTCATGGGGATGCTGCATGAAACTGGAAATGCGAGCTCGCATCTGGTTCAGGCAACCGAGAGGGTAAAACTTTTGAAGAAATGTTGATTTCAACTCTTCCTAGTTCGTCACTACTTTCCTAAATGATCGACCTAATACAAAGACTTGTCTTGGAGGCTGAAAGGAAAAACAATCATTTTGATCACCCCCATAGGGATATTGGGGTAATGTGCAGTGGCACATATGCGACCAAATTTTTGCAGGTGGATGTATGGTTCCTCTGTAGTATTCTCATGGAAAGTAGGGAGCAGAGAAAGAAACTACGACTTCATCTCAAAGTGGGCATGATTTTGTAGAATTTGGATCCACTCTATGATACGGCCTGCTCCAGGATTATATGTTTGCTTCAGTGTAGGTTTCGACTGTGGTAGCCTCCCCTCCCTTCTATTGTAACGAGGTCCACACACTGACATATCATCTTCTGCATCACCCTCATGAAACTCGTCATCTCTGTTCATCTCTTCCTCCCTTCTAGCATGTCTCTTGTCGATTCTTCTCCTCAAGTCGTTCAACATGTCCTGGAAGGCGGTCTGGGTCAGGTTGGATTGGTTAGCTGTTGCTGGATTGCCTGAATGATGCGAGCAACTGGTTGTTAACTTCATTTTGCGTAGTGTACTGCCCTTCCCCCTGATTTGCTTCTTTATATGGCTGGGGCTGATGTCCCTTTCCTCTTCCATCAGCCATTTCAAATTCTGCTTGTATTTCTGGCTCAAGACTAGGTTCTTGATTTGCACATGGAAGAATACCCCGATTAGTCTAAATTGCAGCACCAGATGTAGAGAAGTGTTTTATGTCAGGTCAATATAAAACTTTGTTAAGGATGGTGATATATAAGGATTGAAATCAACGACCATCCAAAACATGCAGAGTTCGGGACAAGAGTGATCCTTATTTATTGAAGAAGGCATGGAATCTGGAGATCGGTTCACAGAGTTCAAACTGGGTTCTTGGGAATCTCCTCAAATTATTTGAGAAAACGAGCATATGGAGTCGATGTGGGTGTCGATGGAGTCTCGATTAAGTCGTCCATGTGTCGCCATCTTAGTGATCAAGAGGGAGAAGAATGTGGATTACAGATACAGAGGTCAACGAGAAACAAAAGAAGTGTAAAACAGTAGAATGGCTCAAGCCGAGCAAGGGTCAAAAGAGACAGAAAGAAAAAATGGCGCAAATGCGCAATATTTTTTTGATCTTGAGCTTAATGAAGATATAAATCAAACACAAAGCAATGTGTTCACCAACTCATCCCGTGAAGCCATAAAGGTTCGACAATTATCTTGGTAAATTTTAAATTTGATTTTCAAGCAATTTATCTTTAAACAAGTCCTTAGAGCGCTACGCTTATAGGAGCAAGAGTACTGTTGGAAAAGTATCTCGTACTTGTCCTCCTACTTTGTAACATGTAGTTTGTACTTTTTAAGATCCTTGTAACCCTCCCTGGATTCCTACTCAGCCAAAGAAATAGAGGGAGGAAGCCGATAGGAAAAACCACTGCTTCAGACCTCGCTTGCAACAGAATTACCCGTGTGCGTGCGAGGTCCTACTCGGACACAAGACGATGAGACAAACACCCCCGGTGAAGGCGTGTCCTAAGCTCAATACTTCGGACAAGGTCGATGCTCTACACAATAGAGGACATCATCATTGAACAAGCCCTACTCATCTATGTATGATAAAAACACAAATAGTTCAGAAATCCAGGCGATACACAAGGCAACCACATACTGGGTTTTAGGCTATATTCCTTACGATAACGCTCTCTCACTGGGAAGGAAACTTTCCAATGCTACGTGAAAATAAATGAGGGCTTTGCTCACCAAAGGTAATGAGTCCAATTAATCAATTTTATTTAGGTCAAACATTTTTAGCAGTCCCTTTTTTAATTTTTTATTTTATCACTTGCTTTGAATAGATTCAATACAAGCGCCTAACATTTTTTTATTTTCTTTGATTCTTTTGTGATCCAAAAACAAAGGGAGATAATGCAAAAGTAATGCAAGGAGACACTAAGATGGAAAGCTTACCTTAGTGCCTAAATGATGAATGCTCAGTTAGAAGACTTACAGTGCTTCCTAGCTCTCTCCATACGGAATGCAAAACATTAATGTTTAAACCTATACTATATGCCGATATGCACATAAAAATCGTCCTAAGAAGGAAATTGCTACACGTGAAGAACCAAATGCTAAATACTCAGAATGGAACCTAAGTATGGTCTTCGATGTCGATCGGTGCCCGCCACAATGGGTCCTGCAAGCACTGTATACGACCTCTCTCGGCATGCGGTTTCAAAGCTGAGTATTCAACAACTAATTATACTAAGTTCAAACGTGAAGACTATAGGTGCCTGCAAAGTAATAAGGTGTTTGGCCTTAGGTTACACGATCAAGCAAGCCTGAAAACGAAGGTCTCATTCCACAAAACAAATTAAAATAAGGCGAAAAACACAAATCGTAAGAAACAAATAAACCAAGGCGATAGAAAACACGGAAAACTGTGGTGAGGCCCAAGTGAACAAACACTTAGAAATTGGGCTTGAGCATCCAAGTCCAATGTACATGTATTATTACAAATTAACAGTTTAAATAAATGTCTCTCTCTCTCTCAAAAAAATGAAATGCCTAAGCTATTGTCCTCTCTCTCTAGAGCCTCATGTTCTCTCCTTCCAGCTAGGTCATAATAGCCGGCTCCTTGTCTCAAGGCTACGTAGAATCACCTAAGCGATCCTCCTCGATCCACGATCCCTCGCAAGAAGACAAAAATAAGAGATGTCAGGAAATTTAAAAAAGGATAATCAAATTAAGGGAAATAATATCAAAAATGTCTAGGTAAGTAAAAAGACAAAATACTCTACAAGTCGATGCTTCCTGACAATGGTGCCATTTGATGAATGCAAAAATCGAGGTGTCTAAAACGAGCCTCACAAGATGAGGACTCAGTCGTTGTGACGACTCCTCAACAATTGCATCCAATCAACAATCAACCCACATAATGGATAAATCAAGCAAAATAGTGTGAATCACAATTCATTATATCCTACTAAAGATGTATGGTGATAAGCAAGTAAGGGTCGAACACAAGAAGCAATGGTGTAGCGCAATATTAGCTAAAGAAGATCAAGCACAATATGCCTCACAAATGCTTAACCAAAATATGGTTTTGTTTTTGTGGGTTCTTAAATTTTAGATATTTTAGATTTTTTATTTTTATAATTTTTTTATTTTCTTTTTGATTTTGATTTTCTTTTTTTCTTTTTTTATATTTTATTTCTTTTTTATATATAATATATGACATATAAGATTATATATACAATAATATATATTACAATTATACAAACTAATAAAAATAGTTAAAATACATGAAATAAAATATTTTTAGATTTTAAGTATCTTTTACCATTTTTGTGTTTTTAATGAATTCTGCGAATTTTATATATTTTTAAAGTAAAAAAACCTAAAATAAGGATTTAATAAATACCCGAAATTGAAATCAAGATTAAACATAACAAAATAGGTCCAAAATTCTTCTAATCAATTTTAGTACAAAAATAATGATATAAATAAAGATATAAAACATGAAACAACATTTTTAGAATTTTGATAATTTTTTAGATTTTTATAAGGATTTTGGAGATTTTTATTTTTAAGAGTTTACTTTTTTTAATTTATGATTTTTAGTTCAGAGGCAAAAATAATCAAACAAACACAATCTATTTTTTTGGAGATTGCTCAACTTATTAAAAAGAGAATACTATAAAATTAAAAAGTAAATTTTTAAAGAGTAATGAATTGAGGGGAGAACTTAAAAAAGTTTATTGGTGTACTCTCAAGCAGCATTCATACACCTTATAATTAAATAATTTAAAATTTCAAAAAGTTTAATTGGTTTTCTCTACATTCATACACCTTATAATTAAAGAATTTAAAAATAGATTTTATGACTCTTTTAGTACCAAAGAGAAATTGAAATTCGAGAAATTAAAATCTTTGCTCAAGTTAAAGTTTTAAAGTTTTTTTACTTTGATTACATGCAAAGTTCTTTAATTACAAAGGTTCATAACTTTAAGCTTTTAAATGTTTTGTCGTCACTAAAAAAGGAGAGAATGTTAGTTCTTTGTTTATCTCCAAGTTCATTTTAAAGATAACATATACATATATGATAGTCGCTCGCTTATATACTTGTTTGCATTACTATATGACATTTCACCAAAGATGCAATTACAAAGCGAAGTTCATTTGGCAGTTTGCAAAATCTCAAAGTTCATTTTATTGAGTCAAAGTTGTAATGTTGCATTTTACATTATATTTTACAATATATATATATACACCATTGAAAATATAATTTAAGATGAAAACTTTTTATTCATTTACTATTATTTCCATAAAAGATCGTAAAATTTAAATTATACCTAAAACTATAGTTTTTAAACAAAAAAATCCCCTTAGTTGACTGATCATGTCGACCAAAAGTAACTATTTCATTCGACAAATTTACTATTAGCCAACTATCTCAATTTCAATCAACTAATTTTTTGTCTTAGTTGATCCATTTTATTAGAAAATAGTAATAGTTATTGAACTTTGAGAGATCTTGCCAAATAGTGTCTACATTCAGTCAGATAAGGCGCTTTCAATCAACCATCAAAACTTCTAGCGAGCTAAAATCACTTTTATGTAGTCGTTTGTTTCCGAATATTGTTGGGAATGTTAAAATTAATGAACCATCTATTTGGCATTCTTTTATTAATGTAAATTTACTCATTTGCCTCACTATAGAAGGAGAAGATCCGCTTCTTACAAATCACTTTTCATCTCTTGATATGCCTTTGCTTCACTCTTTCTTAATCTTAATTGATCCAAGTTATTTCATCTTAAAATACAATTTGGGGAAGATTTTTTTCAACCGTTTCAATCTGTTATTGCCAATTTTCACAATTCAAATCCCTCCTTTCTTATGCCTACTAATATTTCAATACATACATATACACATGCATGCATGCAAGTATAAATCCACAAACATACATAATATTATGTAATACTTCGTCTTATTTTATGATTTATTTTATATTTGTTTTTTAGATTTCTTAATATTATATTGAGATTCACTTGTACCTTCCAATGTTTATGAAAATACGCTTAAGCATCTATCTTTTTTGCAATAACACATGTAGTTTTATTGCAAAAAAGATAGAGGCATAAGATAGAGGTACAACTATTGACTAATACACTATGAAAATACGCTTCCACCGTCAATAGTTGTGCCCCTCTGTTAGTTTGGCCATATATTAGTTGAACGAAACCATGGTATGTTGAAACCAAGATATCGTTAAGAAATATTCTATAACATATGTGTCCCTCCATCCTCATCATCTTCTTCCTTCATCCTATTGGCTATGTGGAGATGCAATGATGATGGTCGTGTAAGTCATTGGAGAAGGAGGCATGGCACGAGGAGCATGTTGTTGGCAAGCAAATGAGAAGGTTGAAGGAGGTACGGTAGTGGCTGCACGCAAATGGGGGATGTCGATGGTGTATAGCCACGCAAGGCCATGTGTAGTGCTAAAGAATGACTAGGCAACACCTGGCCATGCTCCATCCATATAGAGGAGGAGGAGAAGGGAGTTGGGGGCAGGCATGCGGGATGGGGGGTGTTCAGGGGCAGAATGGAGGTAGGTGATGGGTAGATGGAAGTCGACAACAAGGAGGGGTCTGGGGGTCGGGGAGGGTAAGCAGGGTCGGGGCAGAGGGTTTAGGGCAAGGTGAAGGTTGAGGCAAGGGGATGGGGTAGGTAGGAAGAGGATTGGAGATGGGTGGAGTGGGTGAAGAGTAAGGAAATGTCATAGTATGAAAAAAGTGCTACAAGAAATATGCATATTTATTGTTACAAAAATACAACTATTTGGGGGCGGCAATGGTTTACTAAATGTGACCACATTGCCATCACATGCAGTCACTATGTGGTGATATTCAGTTTTGCTCACAAATGTGACTACAAGTGGTTGCAATAGTGGTCACAAATATATTGGTATGACAATAAGACTACATGTGGTTGCATTTGTGGTCCCAATATTTGGAAAAAAATCTTTCAAGCACATGACTCCTCTCCCCTCCATCCAGTAAAACAAATCCCCAAATTTTCATCTTCATCCTCTTCCCCGCACAAAACCCATAGACCTAAACCCCGATTTCTCCCATCTTCCACCTCCTTCGATCTCTCTATGACCACCTGTACCTTCCTCCATGTCTATCCTCATCGTCACCCATTTTCCTCATTCCTCTTAGTCCTTCACCACAAGTACCACCTCCACCACCCCATCCTCTACCAGTAATGGTCACTCCTCCATCACCACCAATGCTTCCTCCCCCTACTTTAATACGACTCCCTCCTCCCGTTCTCAATCATTGTTCTCTCCTCGTCCTCTAATACAACGACTACCATTCATCCTCCTCCCCCTCAAACACCCCACCACCTCGACCTTTACCACCACCACCCGTCCTCTTCTTCTACCATTCCTCCACCACCCAATTTCTAATGATGCTGGAAAATCTATGCACAGTTTTAAATTTTTTCATCTATTTTGTGTAGAATCATTCTATTTAGTTGTAGAAATAAGTATTTTTATGAGAATGTGGAATATCAATATGAGAATTTGAATATAAGTGTTAGAATGTGAATATGTTTGTTTTTTGCATGTGTATATGTGTGAGTGTTTGTATGACTATGAGTATGCATGTGCATATGATGTATGCATGTGTATAAGTGAGTGCAGATATGTGTGGTGTGTGTGTGTGAAAAATGGCTTGAATGGGTGTGGATAAATGTGTGTATATGAGTACGCAAGTGTATGTGTGGTTAAGTGTGAAATTGTATGTATATGAACGCGTGCATATGTGCAATGTATATGATTGTGGAATATGTGTATGGATGTGTATGTGAATGAATGCTTACATATGCTTGTAAGTGTGTGGATGTGTATAAGTGAATGTGTGTACGAATGTGTATGTGTGTGAAGGTTTGTATATGTTTGAAAGTGCATGGATGTGTGTGAGTGAATGCGTGTATGAATGCTTGTATATGCGTGTGTATGTGTGTGTGTGAGAGAGAGAGTATATGTGTTTAAGTATGTGTATAGTGTGTTTTTTCTTATGGTTTGTGTATAGTGTGTATATAAATTATATATAGTGTGTTTTTCTTGTGGTTTGTGTACATGGTGTACGTAAGTTTCGGTGTTTATGTGAGCGTGTATGTGTTATTGATTGCGTAGGTGTGAAGGTATGCAAATGTGTGTGTATGGGTGACATATGATAGTGTGTGCATTTACGTGTGAATGTGTGTGTCGCTGCGTGCGTACATGTATGTGTGAAGTATATTTGTATGTGTGAAATTACGTGGATATTTTTATTTGTTCGAGTGAAAGTGTGTTGGTGTAAGAGTGGAAGAATGATTGTGTGTATTAGTGTCAATATGAGTGATTGAGTGAGTAACTGTGTGTGTTTTTTCTGACCTTTCTTCACATATGTCTGAAAGTATGTGAATGTGTGTGTGTGCGAGAGAGAGAGAGCATGTGTATGTTTGTTTGTGTGAGTGAGTGCTTGTGTGTTTGTGTGTGGTGTGTGTGTGTATGTATGAGTATGTGTGTGAATATTTGGATATATGTTATATGTATGAATACTTGCATTTGTTCTTACTTACTATGATTACATTTGAAGACCATTTTTTATTATTTCCGGTAAACAATATTTTGAAAGTTGTTACACTCTTAGATGTGCGACAACCTGGATACTCATCAAGATTGGAGATAATGTAAATTCCCATCTCCCTTTCTATGTATTTTTCTCACACGCTCTTTGCATATTAGGTGTTTGTTGTTATCAATATATTTCTAAACTCAAGCTTATTCCTTATCAACAAAATATCAAAATCAATCTTCTTCTCATGTTAAGGAGGATTTTGATTATGCATTCATTACCTTTAATAAGATTTATTGTATGTTATACTTTGAAAACTAAAAGTAAGCTATAGAAATTACATGTTATAGTGTTATACTTTAAAATCTACGCTACAAGAAATTACATGTTCTAGTTTAAAGATAATCAGGAGATGCACTTGATGGATCGTAGAAAGATTTCAATCTTTGATCTTGCAAGGCTCTTCGGAGAGGATAAAGCTTAGTTATGCGCAAACACATAATTATAACTAAACTATAAAGGTAAGTGCATGGAATTTTGTTGCTTTATTATGACTATATTTAAAATACATGTAAGTACATTTTGATGGTGGAATTGATACATAAGTGTAATGATGGGTTGCGTCTTGATAATGATGTCACGTGAATGAGCTGCATGGACTTGTTATCTATAATTGAAGTTGTTTGCATGTAGGAGGATACTTTCATGGTGCATTTATCTATTATGTCTAGTTGGAATGACTAAAAAGTATGTAATATCTAAGAGAACAATTGCTAGTTCATTCAAGGTAATTTTACTCTTGTTTACCAAAGAAGTTTTAGATTATGGTTAAGCTAATCATGGAGCTGATGAAAAGATATGAGAGACCTAAGTCTCTTATAAGCTCTTATATAGAAAATTGCTTAGATAATCTAACAAGCATGTCCTTTATGTTATTTTTAACAGAGGTAAATACGATGACTTCGTCAGTTTTTTTTCATTGTTGAATTTCATAGAGGAGTCGAGGAGGTTCGTGGAAGACACGAAGTTCCTAATATTGAGCATGCTCCAACCATAGGAGACACGCACATGACCATCTAAGCACAGTACGATTACGGAACATGATGTTTACATTTTTATAATTTTGGTCTTAGTTTCTCCTTTAATGTTTCCACATATTCCAAATTTATCTCAAAGGTTATGTGATGTAGCTACAACATTATATTAAGTGTCCATTGTTTTTGACTTTGATTCATAGGTGTGAAAACGACACTTACAATTAAATGCCAATCAATCTATTAAATAAAAATTGTTATATTCATCTTGATGTCCATACCGTTGGAGTTTATTTTTTTTACTTTCATTCCGTTAATATGTTTAGTGTCATATGTAAGACATGAAGGCTTACTTAGAATAGTTTAGTTTCCATACTTACAAGGTGGACCATGTTGTCATTTGATAGATCTTTGTTCATATCCATTTATAGACATAAAAATCAATAATTTGATTATAAGAAATATCTTTAGACTAAGAATAAGCCTATTTTAGAGATGTTGCTTTGTAATAAGAAATCTTTCTTTTTCATTGCTAAATATATTAAGAAAGGTATTTCAAAGACATGCACCAAAGCCAAGATAATTGTTTTCTTTGAGATTATGTGCTCGTCCTCATTTGGATTGTATCGTAAAACTTTTAATCTATCTATATAGAATCGCTCTATTTATATGTGGAAAAATGTATTTTCTATGTATGTATGTATATGGTGTGTATGTGAGTATATGCGTATGAGTGTGATAGTGTTTATGTGTGTGAGAAGATGTGTGCATGTATGTGAACACGAGTGATAATGAGAGAGAGAGAGAGAGAAATAGTGTATGTGTGTCTTTTCTTATAATTGTACATATGCGAAAGTAGTGTTAGTGTTTCTATATGTGAGTGTGAATGAATATATAAGTGTAATAGTTTTGGTGTGAGGCTTGATTGTTCTCTACACTTAGTCATACTTTTTCTCTGAAATTTCTATGGATTCCCAATTCATAGTATGTAGTCAAATTATAATGCTAAAAGATCTTCAATCTATTCTTGTACATTGGCTTGTCTTCACCTATAAGCAGTACAATGAATCATGTAAAAAAACGACGGTGGTTCATATGTAGGTAAAGCATGTGCACTGCAATGCGTTTAAGATGAATCATGTTCACTTTACCATATTTTTGATGTATTTGCATGTTTTCATTTGTTACATGCTTTCTTGTATTAGTTACTACAATTCTATGCAATAATGATCGGCAAGGTACATTTTCTCTAGATTAATTATGTTGAATAAACATCTACAATCATGCAATGAATTCTCAATGGTGTGATTGCAGGTTGGAGTTCATGGCAGATTCCTTGTCAAAGCCAATGATAAGTGGGTTCATGGTGATACCACACAAAGGTTTTCTAAAGACTGTGCACTTCACTAACTAGATTATGCTTCTTTAATGCATAAATACAAGTTTTAATTATGATTAACTTTCAATTGCATTTCTCAAAAGTCTAATTCACATTTTTCTTTATAGTAAATGCGGCTAAATGTTAGAACTTCAATCTCAAATCGTTATGTACATCAATATACATGCTTGAACTAATATACATTTTTCATTATTATCCTCCTTCAATCCGTATACATGCTTATGGTACTAAAGAGCAGATGATCTCTATTTTTTTTCTAGATTTTCGTTGAGGATTTCTACATATTGTTATTATTGCATATACGAAGGGATCATTGGAGAACCTATACACTCGAGTGCAACGGTGAGTGTGTGTGGTTTATGAGCATATGCCAAGGCTACAAAACAACTCTATAAGGTTTTTTATTATGGTCGTATTTCGTTTATTTTCTCGTAATGATTGGCATGGAATTCATTCTCAATAGTGGGATTGCATGTTGGAGTTTGTGGTGTCCTCAAAATCAATGATGATTGGGTTCATGGATGATGCTACGATAATCACAAACACCAAAACAAAGGGTTTGTGGAGATTGTGCATTGAACAAATGGAGTTAGTGCATGTGATGATATTCGACATTATACCATCACTCATACTCTCTTTTCATTTATTTTTGGAGGGAAAATGAAGGGTTAAGTTGTTATCTACAATTGCTTCAGATAGTGTCATCTCTCACTTAGGTTTCCTATTATATGCTAATAGTCGATTAATGATGAGTCTATATAGAATGATTTTTAGATCTATGAGATGGGGATGAAACAATGAAACTACTTGTGTGTGCGCTTGTCCAATGTGATTAAGTTGATAGTGGTGTGCTTGAGACAAAGATGGAGTGATAGGCATAAAAGATCACTATAGGTAAAGTAGAGGAATGCATGATAAGAGCAAAAAAAAGGCCGTGCGAGGAGGAGGAGGTGCTACTAAAAGGACCATTCATTAAACCGAGAGAATGCGTGAGAGCCAGGCTGGGGAAGGAGGAAAATGTTGACAGAGAATGGTGACGGAAAGTTTTGATCTATGCAAATTATATTTTGCCATTTTTATTCGAAGAATGCTGAAACTAATGGTGTTAGTGGCACAAAATCAATGAATGGTTCAGTGAAGGCAAGGCATTGTGTGTACAAGTAAATACAATGACACAGACTTTGCATGCAACATCCAAAAGCTAAACACACACGTAAAACAGAAACCTGGTTAAAAGCGGATTATGTTAATACTACGTCAGTCGTGGAAGAAGGGGATGTCCAGCACATGCAGTGCGCGTGATCGTTGCTCCAGTTGCTGGAAAGAGGGACATGGGTTCTCCATTCGAGGAGCTGCAGCAGAGAGCTTCACATGCGCTCCACATGGCATGACATTGCGTGCGTAACGCCTTTCCTCAAATTGCAAGAGAGCATTCACAAGGCATGCCGTGTGTTCCTCCTCTCCAACCATATCGCACAAACTTGAAGCAACGTCCATCCCCTGTAGCAATTAGAGGCCATGAACGTCGATTCCTTCTTTGCTTCTTTTAGTGGAAATGGAAGACCCATGGTAACTAAAGCTTAAGATAAAAATATCTATAATGAATCTAGTGTATATGAATCGAGAGGCTGAGAGGCAGTGACGGAGAGAGGGGGGGGGGGGCTTAGCCCCCCAGCTCTCAACCAAAGTTCATATTTATTTTTAATATATAGTATTATATACAAGCTAAATACATTATTTAATAGTTAAAATATATATGTTATTTATAATAGCCCCCCATATCTCAACAAAAAAATCAACAGATATATATGATCTAATTACAACAATTAATCGTTAACATTACATAATGTGCATAATTGGATACTGATACATCTGTATATGTCCATCATCGTAGTCATTTATAAATCATCATGGATTAGTTTTTATTTAGCGTATATGGTATAGATAACGATCTTTCTTTTTTTTCTTTGCATATACAGATATGGATTGGGATACCTCTTTCATTTTTTAAGATCTTAAAATGGATATTATTGCATATTTTTCTAGTATATACATATGGATTTAATGTGGTTGCCCATAAGGGGAAGCTAACTTGCCCCCCCTACTCCATTTTCTATTTTTTTTTAAATTTCTTCCGTGAATATTCATCACTATATTCCTATATTATGCTATTAAAATTTCGTGCGAAACAGAGACTCCTACGACCTTGAAAAACACCACCTGATCTGCTGTCTTCTGAACCTGCAAAAGAATCAGAAAAGAAGAATTTCGGTCGTTGTATCGACCAGGTGAGTTTTGTCAGAAAAGATTAAGGTGAATTAATCTTCTTTTTATTTTATTTATACTCCTAAACAAATGTGTATAGTGGATTCGTACGGGAGTGTCGAACTCAGGGAGGCAAACTGTTTAGACTAGGGGAAATCGGTAGAAAAACTTAGGCTAAGGGTTCCCTAATTTTTATTTTATTTTTAATAATTTTTCTGAATTTTTATTTGATTTTTACGAATTTTATATTGTTTTTGTAATTTTTAATTATTTTATGATTTTTTTATTATTAGAAAATATTTAATTTTTTTATTTGATTTTAGTTTTGTTATTTTTATATTTTAAGTGTGTTTTACTGTTTTTATGGATTTTTAGATGGTTTTTATGATTTTTATAGGTTTTGGTTAACTTGTAAGGTAGAAAACAAAATGTTTATTGAAAACAGGGACGTATTTTTGATTTTTAAGGTAGCAAACAGTAACAAAATCTTTTTATTGTATTTTCTGTAGAAAGTAGAGGAAAATACCTTCAAAATGATAGGCTGTGCGTTTTTAGGAGAGTTTTATTGAGTTAGTTATGAATTTTTGAAGTTTTTATGTGTTTTATATTTTTTATTGATTTTATTATTTGATTTTTATTTTATTTTGGGTTATTATGCAAAATATGATAAAATATGATATAGGTAATTTTTTTTGTAGGATTTTAGAGCTGTTTTTATATATATTTTTTATTTTGTTATTATGTATGGGGGTGTGTAGGTAGTTATATATACAATAGAGGAGTATATGTAATACACTGGAAATAGAAGGGTGTGTGATGTAAAAACTCAGAAACTCGCAGGGTGTCTCGCGCAAAATGCTCTCCGATCCACGTGTTGCAGCCTTCCAGGACCTAATTATTATAACCGCCACTTCTGAGGGAGAACCTGCAAAATCTCCAAAAAGTTCCAACGGATTTTTTTTAAGTGCCTTACACTTGAGAAGTCTTTAGCTGCTAAGCGGTGGCGTAAAGCTGAGCTCGGCACGTGGCTTGATGAGATTAAACGGCAGGGGGTTTAGATCAGTCCACGTCGCTCAATCTAGATCACCCGATAATAACAATCGGACGGCATCTGCTATGTGAGTTCGCC
Source organism: Ottelia alismoides (assembly GCA_037367405.1). Classification (NCBI taxonomy): domain Eukaryota; kingdom Viridiplantae; phylum Streptophyta; class Magnoliopsida; order Alismatales; family Hydrocharitaceae; genus Ottelia; species Ottelia alismoides. The sequence continues at coordinate 477,716 of JAZKJV010005347.1, read as the reverse complement.
CTCAAAAATTAGGACAACGTCCAGGGGCGTTGTTCTTCCTTTGTGAACAGCGATCAAATTGGCTCGGATCTGGAATGCGGAGGATTCCCACGCACGACGCCGAAGCTGATTCTCGGTGGCGTAGTCTGTAGAGAAAGACGATGACGATCGGATTCGGTGCCGAGGCTTCGCTGCTATGGCTCTGAGAAGATAGATCAATGACCTGCAAATAAGAGATTTGGCTCGAGCGTCGAGTCTCGACCGAAGATGACAATTTATGTTAGATCAAATAATCATGAAAGGTAGATGATATGATGGAATTATAATATACTCAATGCACACGTTACAAGTGATGCTCCAATTTCCAATGGGGTAGAAATCCAGATCGTGCTTCTCAATGGAGTCCAATATTGAAAGCAGCACTTCTCTACTTCGTTTTAAGATGTGTAATATGAGAATAGAAAAGGGTGAAACAGGCACATGCTTCAACTAATGGGTTCCTGTAGTGTATAGAGAATGGAACCGAAGTGCAGTTATAACTGTTTAACTGTCTGCTTCTCCGGTCGAGGCTATCCAATTTCGAGGTGGTGCATGACGAAAATCGGCGAATGCTGCTGGGATTTGGGCGGTTTATACTTGTAGTTCACCTATGCCTGGAGTGAATGAAGCATTTCGAGGAACAATTTCGATCTATGCATAAACAGATGAAATGATAGGAGCTTCGGTTCTATATGTCACGAGGAAGTTGATCTACGAGTTTTTTTTATCTACTCCGTCTAGAAGATGGCGTCAGATGATCAGAATACACGTAGCACCGGTTTGAATCGAAATGGATTGAGCAGTCCAGAGGGATTTGAAAGTCAAATTCGAGGTGAAATCGGGATGATGAGGAGAAATCAGAGATGCGATTGGGAGAATAGCAGAGAAGAGGGGAGATCAGAGATGAGATTGGGAGAGATAGAATATAAGGGGGAGAGAAGAGAAAATAGGAAGAGATGATAGGAATCTAACCTGAAGTGTTGAACAGAAGATTGTCGCCTGTGATCGGAGCGAATGCTCCGGGATTGTTGCCTCTACACGGCGGCGGCGACGTGGAGGCTGGAATCGCGACGGCAGCGGAGCTCACGCTGGCGTTGATCTCGCGCACATCTCCTTCTCTCTCGCTCGACGAGAAGGATGCCGGAGCCCTGTCACAGCTCGTCCTATCTCTCTCTCGGAGCTCTGGGTGGAGGAGGAAAAAATGGCGGATGGATTCTCTCCAGAGGAGTTGGGGTCCTTATACAGGGAAGAAGGAGATGAACCTGGACGGAAAATGGGGAAGGTGAAGTTCCTTGGGGCGCAAGCAAGGTGGTTCTGATCACCGCCGGCGATGGCGTCACCGTCGAGGTCGGTAGAATACCAGCCTAACGGCCGGTCAGTTGAGGAAGAGATGGAGAGACGGAGGCGGGCGGTTGGGTGGGCTTGGGGAAGAAGATAACGGGGAGGAAGATGGGGAAAGGGAAAGGAAGAGATAGAAAGGGAAAGAAAGAGGGAAGAGAAAGAGAGAGAGGGAAAAAAATGGCAGCCAATGAGAGGCCGCCATGTGGCGGGGGAAAGAAAAAGAAAGAAAAAGACAAAATAAGAAAAAGACAAAAGAGTTATATACATGTATAAGAATACCAAATAAATACCTCATACATAAATAAATATATAAAAAGGATATAAATTGTAATTAATTAAATAAATAAAATAAATAAATAAGTAAAGTATTATTTATATAAAAACTAAAGGATTAATACATTAAATAATAATAATATAAAGTACGACTTATTGTACAATATACCACATACGGACCCCGAAAACCGCATTTTTCGCATTAACTCCGATTTTAGCGAAACTAGTGTCATTTTGTTGATAATTGAAAAATATAATTTTAGGGACTGAGTTTGCTAAATTCGGAGTTCATACGGCCGAGTCATGAGGCCCGGACGAAAAAAATAGCGGCTTCGGACCTCCGGATTTTTTCGATATTTTAATTTATTTTTATTTTTATATTTTTATATATAATTTTAGATGATTTTAGGAAAAAGAATTAGGTTGATCGGGTTTGGGGTTATTTAATTAAAAATCCCGGAAGTTTCTACATATAGTACATATATACAACGGGTCCAAAAAGCCGAAACTCACCGGTTTTATCCGAATATTTTTTTGATATTTTTAATAAATAGTATTATATTCAAAACGGATTTTAAAAGTGAGTTTGGTCAATTCGGAGTTTTCTATAAATAGATATGAACCTCGGAAGTTGGCTTTTACGGCTTTTCCGGGTCATTACAGTTATTTTATTTTTGCACCGAAATATTTTTCTAATATCTTTATAAAATACTATATATTTTTATGAACAATTTTTATAAAAGAAGTGTTTTGGTTTGGAGTGGTTTTGATGATAAATAAAATGGGTGAAGTATTTGCATTATGAAAAATGGGTAAATTACATTTTTGGTCTTGATTTTCTTGATATTTTTATAAGTTAGGATCCTTGTCTCCCCCTACTTATTTCTTTTGTCGACTCGGTCAATATTGACCTGGTCTCGGGGTTAGGATCAGTCTGTATATTACATATCCAGCCTTCTTTTTATTTTTATTTTCCTTTTTCTCTTTATTCTTTTATTTTGGTGAAAATAAGTGTTAAATATATAATATTAATATTTGTGGTTAGAATGTTAATTAGATGGAATTAGTGGATATTTACATGTATTTTACCAAGGATTTTAGCCAAAACGAAAGAATAAAGGCGATGAATCACCGATTCATCATTCCCCTATACTTTAACTTTGCTAGTCCCTTAGCAAACACTTATTGTATAAATAAGTGCAAGCAAAAAGAAAAAGAAAAAGGAAAATAAAAGAACTTAGAACATGCTTGTTTCTTTAAACCGAATATCACTTTGTACGAAATCTGGAGCCTGGATTTAAACCTTTGGATTAATAGTGTGTCGGGACTCTATTAGACTTAGGATTTAAGCCTCGACAGCCCTCAAGTTCCACAAATCCTTATCCAGATTCACCTCAACAGCCAGCTCAGATCCACCTATCCATCACGCAAACTTTTCGGCTTTGAAAGCAATCAGTACTGTGTGTGAGAAGTTTTAGCTCTTCCCGCTTAGAGAAGCGAAGAAACCGCCCATACAGCTACACACTTCCATTGGGCCCTTATCCAGCAACTCAGTCCTCGAGGAGGGAGGTATTTCCTTCTGAGGTCAGGTCGTGTTGTGTCCACAATCGAATAAGAGAGAGAGAGTAGAAGAAGGAGAAGAGAACTGGAGTGTGATCAGTGTAATCACATCTCCGGTGAAGCCTGGCCAGTTTAGCCAAGTCTCCACAAAGACATGCAGGCTTTTCTAAAGCTCGGACCATTGTGGTCATTTTTGGTATTTGATTTATTTGGCTTCTTTGGTAGTAATGATTGTTGCACTGCATCGGTCTTTTGTGCCCCGACGGATATAGCATCTTTTCATTCCGCCCATTTTTTGGGGTCTTAGAAAAAATTGTGCCAGCAGATCCTTCCCTCATCCGAAGCTTTGTTTCAACCCCAATCTCTCCCGTCTTTAGACATCACCACCGCCAGATAAGGATGGAAACGTACCACCGAAATGGATTGCCCTTCGCAACCCCAGGCAGGTCGAGCTAAGTGCAGAGTGCTTGAGTTCAAAATTGATTCAAATGGAGAAGAGTTCAACGGATGACACCAGGTGTCCTACTTAGGCACTTTCAAATTGAATTCCGAACACGGTCTCATGGAACCCAAGGAATTAAGTCTAAAAGACCTGAAGAGTCTCAATTCCCGATCCTAATAAAGTCCCTCTTGAATTAAGTGGATTAAGGCCTAAACCAAGCTCCATTTCTCGGACTTAGATCCATTCGGTTCAAGAATCAAACGTGTTCTGAAAAATGCTAATGAATGCAACAATTTTTTTATGAGGTAGATTTTTCGGCTTAAATGCTTTAAGTGATTTTTAAAGAATTTTGCAAATTTTTATTGGATTTTAAACTTTTCAATTTTTAGGGGTCTTTTTGTAAAAGTTAGTGGATTAATTCGATTTACAAAAATTTTACACGGATTTTTGTGTATTTTACAAAGGATTTTATACAAGTTTTATATACAAGTTATACGACTTTTATACAAGATTTTTTATGAGGATTTTATTTTTCAAATTTTTAAGGATTTTATCCAAGAATTTTACAACTTTTTTTTTATCTACAATTTTTATGCCATTTTTTTATAAAACATTTTTACGGTTTTTTTATGGCTTTTAAAAACCCAAAATATACACCCATACTTTTAAGAAGCCTTATTATTAAAAAGATGAGAAAGTACGAGTTATGGATTCTAAAGTATATATAGCATATATATACGACACCCCCCTATACTTTTCCCCTATACTTTAACTTTGCTAGTCCCTTAGCAAACACTTATTGTATAAATAAGTGCAAGCAAAAAGAAAAAGAAAAAGGAAAATAAAAGAACTTAGAACATGCTTGTTTCTTTAAACCGAATATCACTTTGTACGAAATCTGGAGCCTGGATTTAAACCTTTGGATTAATAGTGTGTCGGGACTCTATTAGACTTAAGATTTAAGCCTCGACAGCCCTCAAGTTCCACAAATCCTTATCCAGATTCACCTCAACAGCCAGCTCAGATCCACCTATCCATCACGCAAACTTTTCGGCTTTGAAAGCAATCAGTACTGTGTGTGAGAAGTTTTAGCTCTTCCCGCTTAGAAAAGCGAAGAAACCGCCCATACAGCTACACACTTCCATTGGGCCCTTATCCAGCAACTCAGTCCTCGAGGAGGGAGGTATTTCCTTCTGAGGTCAGGTCGTGCTGTGTCCACAATCGAATAAGAGAGAGAGAGTAGAAGAAGGAGAAGAGAACTGGAGTGTGATCAGTGTAATCACATCTCCGGTGAAGCCTGGCCAGTTTTGCCAAGTCTCCACAAAGACATGCAGGCTTTTCTGAAGCTCGGACCATTGTGGTCATTTTTGGTATTTGATTTATTTGGCTTCTTTGGTAGTAATGATTGTTGCACTGCATCGGTCTTTTGTGCCCCGACGGATATAGCATCTTTTCATTCCGCCCATTTTTTGGGGTCTTAGAAAAAATTGTGCCAGCAGATCCTTCCCTCATCCGAAGCTTTGTTTCAACCCCAATCTCTCCCGTCTTTAGACATCACCACCGCCAGATAAGGATGGAAACGTACCACCGAAATGGATTGCCCTTCGCAACCCCAGGCAGGTCGAGCTAAGTGCAGAGTGCTTGAGTTCAAAATTGATTCAAATGGAGAAGAGTTCAACGGATGACACCAGGTGTCCTACTTAGGCACTTTCAAATTGAATTCCGAACACGGTCTCATGGAACCCAAGGAATTAAGTCTAAAAGACCTGAAGAGTCTCAATTCCCGATCCTAATAAAGTCCCTCTTGAATTAAGTGGATTAAGGCCTAAACCAAGCTCCATTTCTCGGACTTAGATCCATTCGGTTCAAGAATCAAACGTGTTCTGAAAAATGCTAATGAATGCAACAATTTTTTTATGAGGTAGATTTTTCGGCTTAAATGCTTTAAGTGATTTTTAAAGAATTTTGCAAATTTTTATTGGATTTTAAACTTTTCAATTTTTAGGGGTCTTTTTGTAAAAGTTAGTGGATTAATTCGATTTACAAAAATTTTACACGGATTTTTGTGTATTTTACAAAGGATTTTATACAAGTTTTATATACAAGTTATACGACTTTTATACAAGATTTTTTTATGAGGATTTTATTTTTCAAATTTTTAAGGATTTTATCAAAGAATTTTACAACTTTTTTTATCTACAATTTTTATGCCATTTTTTTATAAAACATTTTTACGGTTTTTTTATGGCTTTTAAAAAACCAAAATATACACCCATACTTTTAAGAAGCCTTATTATTAAAAAGATGAGAAAGTACGAGTTATGGATTCTAAAGTATATATAGCATATATATACGACACCCCCTATACTTAGCGTGAACTATGTCCTCATAGTGACCAAAGAAGCGACAAAGGAAGACATAACTCGGGCTAAGTATAGATTGGTGAAAAGAAATGTATACTACAATGACTGAAAGAATAACGAATGAATAAATAGAAGTCGGTCATCTCCTCTATACTTAGGATCAAATGGTCCTAAGGATAGCAGACTCAAAACCGAAGATGATCGAGGTCAAGAGAATGTACACACTCAACGGCTCGGCTTGTCCCCTCTATACTTAGGGTAAAATATCCCTAAGTATAGAGACGAAAATCAAAAGGTGAGGGACAAGCGAGGGAGTAGACGATACAAAAACCAACGACGATCAAAAAGGGAAATGAGCGAGATCACCCCCCCCTATACTTAGGGTAAAGCACACCCTAAGTATAAGCAACAACGGGGTGACCGAACAGAACGAATGAACAACACGATGTCTACACCCCCCTATACTTAGGATAAAGCACATCCTAAGTATAGCAAAGCTAGATAAACCTAAGGGTGTAAGACAATCGAAAGGAGAAAGAATGAAATCAAAAATATATACAAGAGCAAACGAACTGTACAGGCTCAAGAAAGTGGGAGATTGGCCTTCTTGCGCGACCTAGGAACGATGGAATGTACAAGATGTAGGTCAACATCAGGGTCATCCTCAGAGATATCCATATCTGAATCAGAGAATCCCTGATCAGTGTCAACCGGTGATGAGCGGCCTAGATGGCCGAAAAGATGGACAGAACCAACCTCTGAAATATGCTCCATAGTCTCTGAAGTAGACGCCAAATAGAGGTTGAACTCTGCTGCAATCTGATCGATCTCCTCAGCATCGAAGCCCTTATCTGAATCTTCGTGACAAGAGGGCTCAATAATCTCACAAGAGGAAGGCTCGAATGAATGATCAACAATCAAAACAGGATCGGCCTTCGAAGTTCGTGCCACCAGCTGTTTCGTCTCAATGACGTAGATACTCTGGATCTCGTCAACACATCTCCAGACATGTGTACTCGGATCACCAAAAGATGTGATCTCCAGATTTTCCTCTCGGGAAAGGAAATCTCGAGTCTCTGTAGAATCATAAGGGATATGATCTTGCCTAATCTCATCTGTGATCTCACATGCCTTTGTCTCTGATGATCCGGAAGCACTTTCGTCTACTGGCAGAATCTCTATCGGCTCGGAGCTCGGCTCTGTGCTGCTGGGAGGAAAGGTCACACTATCCGTCCCATAATCAATAACGGCCTTAGCTGCACGTAGAAAAGGCCGACCAAGAATGATGGAAGCATCATGTGATGGTACCGAAGAGTCAGAGTCTAAGACAACAAAATCTACAGTGAATTTTGTGCCTTGTACCATCATGACAACGTCCTTAAGTATACCCTTCGGCCTCTTGACCGATCGGTCAGGAAATTGGAGAATCATTCTAGCTCGCTTCAAAGGCCCTAGATGAAGAGTCTCGAGAAGATGAAAGGGTAATATATTCACTGACGAACCGCTATCTAATAAGGTGTGCTCAAACTCATGATCTGAAATCTGACAGTTAATGAATGGTGCTCCAATATTTTTCTTTTGCTTCTTGGAAGATGTGTGCTGGATGGCGCAACAAGTGGCAATGGTCAACACTTGTTTCTCAGAGCAATGATTTCTCCTCTTCTTTCTTTTCGGCGTGGTATGTTGCTTCAAGCATTTCCGAAGAAGAGGAATGTGGACCAATGCCTCCGAAAGAGTGAGCCTGATCTGAATTCGGTCCAGCATCTCTTTCGCAAACTTCGATTCTTGAATCTTTTTAAAATTTTCTAATTTTTCACCCCTTCCTAAATTCAGAGCATCTGGGAAGGGAATCTGTACATCCTCCATGTCAGTATGTACACTCGGAGGATCAGAAGAAAAAGATGAAGATCTTTTTCTAAAACGGGGACTAGCTCTGTGAAGAGTAGAAACTGTAGATCCATCAGAAGAAGCAGGAGTCTTGTCTTTATTTCTTTTTCTAGATTTTCTTCTTTTTCCATTTTTTTGTGATTTTTCGCCTTCACTATGAAGAGAATCAGAATCTGAATGTCCACCTGCGCCGTTGCCGGTTGTATGTTCCTTCAACGACTCATGTGAAGCTGGAATATCTGAAATTGTTCTCTGCTCTGTGACAATGCTGGCAACATAATCTCTGAAGGTGTCCATCTGCTCTCTACGGTCTGTAGTCTGCTCATGAATTAGATGGACAAAATGGTCAAATGTGGGACCGTCTATATCAAGGCTCTCGAAGTAGTGTCCCACATCCATCTCAGGTTGCTGAAGACGCTCGGAATGATCAAACAAATCTGAGAAGATATGCTCCTAAGGTGGTTGCTCGTAGCAATGGTCCTGATATGGAAACTGCATCGGTTGATACGTTGGCTGAAACAACAAGGGCTCTCGCTCGATATCTTGGATTATCTGAAGAGTAGATATCCAAGGTTCCTGAACAGGGAAGCATGGGACCGACTCATACTCCGGCTGAAAACTCAACGGAAGAAGTGTCGGTCTCTGAGAATAAGAGCTCTCCACTACTGGCTCAACGTCCATCCTCGAGACTGCATCAGTGTCCACATCAACTACCTGATGTGCGATCCCTAATTCAGCGGAAGGTTGATCGCATCGAGGTGGTCTGGCATCGCCCTCGTGTGTCGTCTTGACATCAGAAATCTCTCTGAAGAGATTCCAAAGTGAATCCTCGTCAAGACTGCGGTGTGAACCTCCACACGAGGCATCGACCAATGCTTGCTGCTCTGCGGTCATCCCCAGGTAGAAGATCTGAGCTAGCTCAGCTATGGAGATCCCGTGATCTGGGAATCTCCTCAAAAGAATATGGAATCTGAGCCACATATCTTGAAGAGGCTCGTGGGGATCGTGTGTAAAGTCTATGATAACCGACCGCATAAAATTGGCTCGGCTAATGGGGTAAAATTTCCTCAGAAAGTCTATTCGAAGAGTACCCCATCCAGCTCGCTCCTTTCCCAGAAGTCGGAACCATCTCGCAGCTCCGTCCTTGAGTGTCAAGGGAAAGGTCTTCTTCATGGCATCCTCAGGTGTAATATCGGAATAGAATCGAGTGCTGCAAATCTCCTCAAACTCGTAAAGATGCTCATACGGCTCTTCGTGCGGCTTTCCATGAAACTTGGGCAGTAATGAAACGAAGTCTGAATCAATCAGAAAAATCGGCAAAGTTGAAGTAGAAACTGACTCAGCTCCCGATGTCGGCTGCTCAATCCGCACCCTCGTCTCAGCAACTCGTGGACCCGGATCTCTCATCTGATCTGAAACTGGCTCGCGGGTCTCATACATCTGCTCAGTTGTCACTGTAACTGAAGGCTGACTCGATAGAGACGAATATAGAGGGGTAGAAGGGGACAGAGAAGATAGGAAAATAAAAGGAGACGATTCTCCGAGGTCAGAGTCACACTCGGAGAAGGTCAGAGGACTTAACTCAGACTCGAGACACGAGACTTCTCGAGTTGGCCTAGATGATCGGGTAGATGTGCCTGAAAGCGATGCCGCAAGAGTCGGCCTAAGAGATCGTCTACCCATCATCGTGATGAGACAAAAGACTCCTGATTGATAAATTGTTCTAAGATCTGAAAAATAAAGAACTCACACTACAATCAAACGCAAAGCAAACCCCAAGTTCACCAACTCAACCCTGGTGATGACCGTAAGAGTTCGGTCGTTTATCTTTTCGGTTTTATGGTTATTTGGCAAACAACGTTCTCTCAAATTAGCGAGATTAGATAGGTGCCCAAGACTTCAACGTCGTACTGTCCCGAGTTCTCACCAGAACTCACCTAGTCTCAGCCAGTATGGAAGTAAGTACGGACCGTTTCCGGCTACCCGTGTTACTTGAGGACGGAGCCTTACGCAGTGTCCTCTAAACCTTCCACTCTGCTAAGTGAACTCGGACCGTTTCCGGCTACCCGAGAGCACCCACTGAAATAAGGTGAATCAAGGAGTGAACTAAGTAGTATTTCGATAGAAGCCCGGACTCTGGCTCTACCTTATGTGTCGTCTCTCTCTCTCGCTGATCTGGAGATACGATCGATGATGTAATTTTTCGGGGATTGCTCTCCCAAAACAAGTGAGTCTTTACGTTTGTTTTAGGTCAGATAGAATTAGCAGTCCCTGTTTTAATTTTCGATTTTCACATTTTTTGGATATTTTCAGAGAAAAATCGTCTAACGTATTTTTGTGTTTTTGGGATTGGCCCTAGATACAAGCACCTAGGTGTCGAATCCTAAGCAAGCATCTAATCTAAGCTAAGCTACGATGCGCAGAGAAGGGAAAAGTCGTAAAACACCTAACAAGCACCTAACTCGAAAAACCCGCGGAAAACCGTCGAGAAAAATCACGATCGAGAAAAGCCGCGGTGGGTGCCCTGCTCCTCCAGGAGTACAACCCTGGTTAAACAGACCCCGAGAAGATACAAGTCGGGATGCCTTTACGAGGCCCCTTTCTACGACAATTTTTTTATATCTTTTTTTACAAGAAAATTACAAGAATTCTAAACTACTTGGTTTCGCGGTTTTGAGCCGCGCGACTGAGCTGTGCTGCACAAATCAAAAACAAGAAACCGTGAGATCAGAGAAATAAAATCGCGAAAATGAAATCTATCCTAAGGTCTTCGCGATCCTCCTAGCGCTGCCTCCCCGGCAACGGCGCCATCTGAAAAACACCACCTGATCTGCTGTCTTCTGAACCTGCAAAAGAATCAGAAAAGAAGAATTTCGATCGTTGTATCGACCGGGTGAGTTTTGTCAGAAAAGATTAAGGTGAATTAATCTTCTTTTTATTTTATTTATACTCCTAAACAAATGTGTATAGTGGATTCGTACGGGAGTGTCGAACTCAGGGAGGCAAACTGTTTAGACTAGGGGAAATCGGTAGAAAAACTTAGGCTAAGGGTTCCCTAATTTTTATTTTATTTTTAATAATTTTTCTGAATTTTTATTTGATTTTTACGAATTTTATATTGTTTTTGTAATTTTTACTTATTTTATGATTTTTTTATTATTAGAAAATATTTAATTTTTTTATTTGATTTTATTTTTGTTATTTTTATATTTTAAGTGTGTTTTACTGTTTTTATGTATTTTTAGATGGTTTTTATGATTTTTATAGGTTTTGGTTAACTTGTAAGGTAGAAAACAAAATGTTTATTGAAAACAAGGACGTATTTTTGATTTTTAAGGTAGCAAACAGTAACAAAATCTTTTTATTGTATTTTCTGTAGAAAGTAGAGGAAAATACCTTCAAAATGATAGGCTGTGCGTTTTTAGGAGAGTTTTATTGAGTTAGTTATGAATTTTTGAAGTTTTTATGTGTTTTATATTTTTTATTGATTTTATTATTTGATTTTTATTTTATTTTGGGTTATTATGCAAAATATGATAAAATATGATATAGGTAATTTTTTTTATAGGATTTTAGAGCTGTTTTTATATATATTTTTTATTTTGTTATTATGTATGGGGGTGTGTAGGTAGTTATATATACAATAGAGGAGTATATGTAATACACTGGAAATAGAAGGGTGTGTGATGTAAAAACTCAGAAACTCGCAGGGTGTCTCGCGCAAAATGCTCTCCGATCCACGTGTTGCAGCCTTCCAGGACCTAATTATTATAACCGCCACTTCTGAGGGAGAACCTGCAAAATCTCCAAAAAGTTCCAACGGATTTTTTTTAAGTGCCTTACACTTGAGAAGTCTTTAGCTGCTAAGCGGTGGCGTAAAGCTGAGCTCGGCACGTGGCTTGATGAGATTAAACGGCAGGGGGTTTAGATCAGTCCACGTCGCTCAATCTAGATCACCCGATAATAACAATCGGACGGCATCTGCTATGTGAGTTCGCCCTCAAAAATTAGGACAACGTCCAGGGGCGTTGTTCTTCCTTTGTGAACAGCGATCAAATTGGCTCGGATCTGGAATGCGGAGGATTCCCACGCACGACGCCGAAGCTGATTCTCGGTGGCGTAGTCTGTAGAGAAAGACGATGACGATCGGATTCGGTGCCGAGGCTTCGCTGCTATGGCTCTGAGAAGATAGATCAATGACCTGCAAATAAGAGATTTGGCTCGAGCGTCGAGTCTCGACCGAAGATGACAATTTATGTTAGATCAAATAATCATGAAAGGTAGATGATATGATGGAATTATAATATACTCAATGCACACGTTACAAGTGATGCTCCAATTTCCAATGGGGTAGAAATCCAGATCGTGCTTCTCAATGGAGTCCAATATTGAAAGCAGCACTTCTCTACTTCGTTTTAAGATGTGTAATATGAGAATAGAAAAGGGTGAAACAGGCACATGCTTCAACTAATGGGTTCCTGTAGTGTATAGAGAATGGAACCGAAGTGCAGTTATAACTGTTTAACTGTCTGCTTCTCCGGTCGAGGCTATCCAATTTCGAGGTGGTGCATGACGAAAATCGGCGAATGCTGCTGGGATTTGGGCGGTTTATACTTGTAGTTCACCTATGCCTGGAGTGAATGAAGCATTTCGAGGAACAATTTCGATCTATGCATAAACAGATGAAATGATAGGAGCTTCGGTTCTATATGTCACGAGGAAGTTGATCTACGAGTTTTTTTTATCTACTCCATCTAGAAGATGGCGTCAGATGATCAGAATACACGTAGCACCGGTTTGAATCGAAATGGATTGAGCAGTCCAGAGGGATTTGAAAGTCAAATTCGAGGTGAAATCGGGATGATGAGGAGAAATCAGAGATGCGATTGGGAGAATAGCAGAGAAGAGGGGAGATCAGAGATGAGATTGGGAGAGATAGAATATAAGGGGGAGAGAAGAGAAAATAGGAAGAGATGATAGGAATCTAACCTGAAGTGTTGAACAGAAGATTGTCGCCTGTGATCGGAGCGAATGCTCCGGGATTGTTGCCTCTACACGGCGGCGGCGACGTGGAGGCTGGAATCGCGACGGCAGCGGAGCTCACGCCGGCGTTGATCTCGCGCACATCTCCTTCTCTCTCGCTCGACGAGAAGGATGCCGGAGCCCTGTCACAGCTCGTCCTATCTCTCTCTCGGAGCTCTGGGTGGAGGAGGAAAAAATGGCAGATGGATTCTCTCCAGAGGAGTTGGGGTCCTTATACAGGGAAGAAGGAGATGAACCTGGACGGAAAATGGGGAAGGTGAAGTTCCTTGGGGCGCAAGCAAGGTGGTTCTGATCACCGCCGGCGATGGCGTCACCGTCGAGGTCGGTAGAATACCAGCCTAACGGCCGGTCAGTTGAGGAAGAGATGGAGAGACGGAGGCGGGCGGTTGGGTGGGCTTGGGGAAGAAGATAACGGGGAGGAAGATGGGGAAAGGGAAAGGAAGAGATAGAAAGGGAAAGAAAGAGGGAAGAGAAAGAGAGAGAGGGAAAAAAATGGCAGCCAATGAGAGGCCGCCATGTGGCGGGGGAAAGAAAAAGAAAGAAAAAGACAAAATAAGAAAAAGACAAAAGAGTTATATACATGTATAAGAATACCAAATAAATACCTCATACATAAATAAATATATAAAAAGGATATAAATTGTAATTAATTAAATAAATAAAATAAATAAATAAGTAAAGTATTATTTATATAAAAACTAAAGGATTAATACATTAAATAATAATAATATAAAGTACGACTTATTGTACAATATACCACATACGGACCCCGAAAACCGCATTTTTCGCATTAACTCCGATTTTAGCGAAACTAGTGTCATTTTGTTGATAATTGAAAAATATAATTTTAGGGACTGAGTTTGCTAAATTCGGAGTTCATACGGCCGAGTCATGAGGCCCGGACGAAAAAAATAGCGGCTTCGGGCCTCCGGATTTTTTCGATATTTTAATTTATTTTTATTTTTATATTTTTATATATAATTTTAGATGATTTTAGGAAAAAGAATTAGGTTGATCGGGTTTGGGGTTATTTAATTAAAAATCCCGGAAGTTTCTACATATAGTACATATATACAACGGGTCCAAAAAGCCGAAACTCACCGGTTTTATCCGAATATTTTTTTGATATTTTTAATAAATAGTATTATATTCAAAACGGATTTTAAAAGTGAGTTTGGTCAATTTGGAGTTTTCTATAAATAGATATGAACCTCGGAAGTCGGCTTTTACGGCTTTTCCGGGTCATTACAGTTATTTTATTTTTGCACCGAAATATTTTTCTAATATCTTTATAAAATACTATATATTTTTATGAACAATTTTTATAAAAGAAGTGTTTTGGTTTGGAGTGGTTTTGATGATAAATAAAATGGGTGAAGTATTTGCATTATGAAAAATGGGTAAATTACATTTTTGGTCTTGATTTTCTTGATATTTTTATAAGTTAGGATCCTTGTCTCCCCCTACTTATTTCTTTTGTCGACTCGGTCAATATTGACCTGGTCTCGGGGTTAGGATCAGTCTGTATATTACATATCCAGCCTTCTTTTTATTTTTATTTTCCTTTTTCTCTTTATTCTTTTATTTTGGTGAAAATAAGTGTTAAATATATAATATTAATATTTGTGGTTAGAATGTTAATTAGATGGAATTAGTGGATATTTACATGTATTTTACCAAGGATTTTAGCCAAAACGAAAGAATAAAGGCGATGAATCACCGATTCATCATTCCCCTATACTTTAACTTTGCTAGTCCCTTAGCAAACACTTATTGTATAAATAAGTGCAAGCAAAAAGAAAAAGAAAAAGGAAAATAAAAGAACTTAGAACATGCTTGTTTCTTTAAACCGAATATCACTTTGTACGAAATCTGGAGCCTGGATTTAAACCTTTGGATTAATAGTGTGTCGGGACTCTATTAGACTTAGGATTTAAGCCTCGACAGCCCTCAAGTTCCACAAATCCTTATCCAGATTCACCTCAACAGCCAGCTCAGATCCACCTATCCATCACGCAAACTTTTCGGCTTTGAAAGCAATCAGTACTGTGTGTGAGAAGTTTTAGCTCTTCCCGCTTAGAGAAGCGAAGAAACCGCCCATACAGCTACACACTTCCATTGGGCCCTTATCCAGCAACTCAGTCCTCGAGGAGGGAGGTATTTCCTTCTGAGGTCAGGTCGTGCTGTGTCCACAATCGAATAAGAGAGAGAGAGAGTAGAAGAAGGAGAAGAGAACTGGAGTGTGATCAGTGTAATCACATCTCCGGTGAAGCCTGGCCAGTTTAGCCAAGTCTCCACAAAGACATGCAGGCTTTTCTAAAGCTCGGACCATTGTGGTCATTTTTGGTATTTGATTTATTTGGCTTCTTTGGTAGTAATGATTGTTGCACTGCATCGGTCTTTTGTGCCCCGACGGATATAGCATCTTTTCATTCCGCCCATTTTTTGGGGTCTTAGAAAAAATTGTGCCAGCAGATCCTTCCCTCATCCGAAGCTTTGTTTCAACCCCAATCTCTCTCGTCTTTAGACATCACCACCGCCAGATAAGGATGGAAACGTACCACCGAAATGGATTGCCCTTCGCAACCCCAGGCAGGTCGAGCTAAGTGCAGAGTGCCTGAGTTCAAAATTGATTCAAATGGAGAAGAGTTCAACGGATGACACCAGGTGTCCTACTTAGGCACTTTCAAATTGAATTCCGAACACGGTCTCATGGAACCCAAGGAATTAAGTCTAAAAGACCTGAAGAGTCTCAATTCCCGATCCTAATAAAGTCCCTCTTGAATTAAGTGGATTAAGGCCTAAACCAAGCTCCATTTCTCGGACTTAGATCCATTCGGTTCAAGAATCAAACGTGTTCTGAAAAATGCTAATGAATGCAACAATTTTTTTATGAGGTAGATTTTTCGGCTTAAATGCTTTAAGTGATTTTTAAAGAATTTTGCAAATTTTTATTGGATTTTAAACTTTTCAATTTTTAGGGGTCTTTTTGTAAAAGTTAGTGGATTAATTCGATTTACAAAAATTTTACACGGATTTTTGTGTATTTTACAAAGGATTTTATACAAGTTTTATATACAAGTTATACGACTTTTATACAAGATTTTTTTATGAGGATTTTATTTTTCAAATTTTTAAGGATTTTATCAAAGAATTTTACAACTTTTTTTTATCTACAATTTTTATGCCATTTTTTTATAAAACATTTTTACGGTTTTTTTATGGCTTTTAAAAACCCAAAATATACACCCATACTTTTAAGAAGCCTTATTATTAAAAAGATGAGAAAGTACGAGTTATGGATTCTAAAGTATATATAGCATATATATACGACACCCCCCTATACTTAGCGTGAACTATGTCCTCATAGTGACCAAAGAAGCGACAAAGGAAGACATAACTCGGGCTAAGTATAGATTGGTGAAAAGAAATGTATACTACAATGACTGAAAGAATAACGAATGAATAAATAGAAGTCGGTCATCTCCTCTATACTTAGGATCAAATGGTCCTAAGGATAGCAGACTCAAAACCGAAGATGATCGAGGTCAAGAGAATGTACACACTCAACGGCTCGGCTTGTCCCCTCTATACTTAGGGTAAAATATCCCTAAGTATAGAGACGAAAATCAAAAGGTGAGGGACAAGCGAGGGAGTAGACGATACAAAAACCAACGACGATCAAAAAGGGAAATGAGCGAGATCACCCCCCCATACTTAGGGTAAAGCACACCCTAAGTATAAGCAACAACGGGGGTGATCGAACAGAACGGATGAACAACACGATGTCTACACCCCCCTATACTTAGGATAAAGCACATCCTAAGTATAGCAAAGCTAGATAAACCTAAGGGTGTAAGACAATCGAAAGGAGAAAGAATGAAATCAAAAATATATACAAGAGCAAACGAACTGTACAGGCTCAAGAAAGTGGGAGATTGGCCTTCTTGCGCGACCTAGGAACGATGGAATGTACAAGATGTAGGTCAACATCAGGGTCATCCTCAGAGATATCCATATCTGAATCAGAGAATCCCTGATCAGTGTCAACCGGTGATGAGCGGCCCAGATGGCCGAAAAGATGGACAGAACCAACCTCTGAAATATGCTCCATAGTCTCTGAAGTAGACGCCAAATAGAGGTTGAACTCTGCTGCAATCTGATCGATCTCCTCAGCATCGAAGCCCTTATCTGAATCTTCGTGACAAGAGGGCTCAATAATCTCACAAGAGGAAGGCTCGAATGAATGATCAACAATCAAAACAGGATCGGCCTTCGAAGTTCGTGCCACCAGCTGTTTCGTCTCAATGACGTAGATACTCTGGATCTCGTCAACACATCTCCAGACATGTGTACTCGGATCACCAAAAGATGTGATCTCCAGATTTTCCTCTCGGGAAAGGAAATCTCGAGTCTCTGTAGAATCATAAGGGATATGATCTTGCCTAATCTCATCTGTGATCTCACATGCCTTTGTCTCTGATGATCCGGAAGCACTTTCGTCTACTAGCAGAATCTCTATCGGCTCGGAGCTCGGCTCTGTGCTGCTGGGAGGAAAGGTCACACTATCCGTCCCATAATCAATAACGGCCTTAGCTGCACGTAGAAAAGGCCGACCAAGAATGATGGAAGCATCATGTGATGGTACCGAAGAGTCAGAGTCTAAGACAACAAAATCTACAGTGAATTTTGTGCCTTGTACCATCACGACAACGTCCTTAAGTATACCCTTCGGCCTCTTGACCGATCGGTCAGGAAATTGGAGAATCATTCTAGCTCGCTTCAGAGGCCCTAGATGAAGAGTCTCGAGAAGATGAAAGGGTAATATATTCACTGACGAACCGCTATCTAATAAGGTGTGCTCAAACTCATGATCTGAAATCTGACAGTTAATGAATGGTGCTCCAATATTTTTCTTTTGCTTCTTGGAAGATGTGTGCTGGATGGCGCAACAAGTGGCAATGGTCAACACTTGTTTCTCAGAGCAATGATTTCTCCTCTTCTTTCTTTTCGGCGTGGTATGTTGCTTCAAGCATTTCCGAAGAAGAGGAATGTGGACCAATGCCTCCGAAAGAGTGAGCCTGATCTGAATTCGGTCCAGCATCTCTTTCGCAAACTTCGATTCTTGAATCTTTTTAAAATTTTCTAATTTTTCACCCCTTCCTAAATTCAGAGCATCTGGGAAGGGAATCTGTACATCCTCCATGTCAGTATGTACACTCGGAGGATCAGAAGAAAAAGATGAAGATCTTTTTCTAAAACGGGGACTAGCTCTGTGAAGAGTAGAAACTGTAGATCCATCAGAAGAAGCAGGAGTCTTGTCTTTATTTCTTTTTCTAGATTTTCTTCTTTTTCCATTTTTTTGTGATTTTTCGCCTTCACTATGAAGAGAATCAGAATCTGAATGTCCACCTGCGCCGTTGCCGGTTGTATGTTCCTTCAACGACTCATGTGAAGCTGGAATATCTGAAATTGTTCTCTGCTCTGTGACAATGCTGGCAACATAATCTCTGAAGGTGTCCATCTGCTCTCTACGGTCTGTAGTCTGCTCATGAATTAGATGGACAAAATGGTCAAATGTGGGACCGTCTATATCAAGGCTCTCGAAGTAGTGTCCCACATCCATCTCAGGTTGCTGAAGACGCTCGGAATGATCAAACAAATCTGAGAAGATATGCTCCTGAGGTGGTTGCTCGTAGCAATGGTCCTGATATGGAAACTGCATCGGTTGATACGTTGGCTGAAACAACAAGGGCTCTCGCTCGGTATCTTGGATTATCTGAAGAGTAGATATCCAAGGTTCCTGAACAGGGAAGCATGGGACCGACTCATACTCCGGCTGAAAACTCAACGGAAGAAGTGTCGGTCTCTGAGAATAAGAGCTCTCCACTATTGGCTCAACCTCCATCCTCGAGACTGCATCAGTGTCCACATCAACTACCTGATGTGCGATCCCTAATTCAGCGGAAGGTTGATCGCATCGAGGTGGTCTGGCATCGCCCTCGTGTGTCGTCTTGACATCAGAAATCTCTCTGAAGAGATTCCAAAGTGAATCCTCGTCAAGACTGCGGTGTGAACCTCCACACGAGGCATCCACCAATGCTTGCTGCTCTGCGGTCATCCCCAGGTAGAAGATCTGAGCTAGCTCAGCTATGGAGATCCCGTGATCTGGGAATCTCCTCAAAAGAATATGGAATCTGAGCCACATATCTTGAAGAGGCTCGTGGGGATCGTGTGTAAAGTCTATGATAACCGACCGCATAAAATTGGCTCGGCTAATGGGGTAAAATTTCCTCAGAAAGTCTATTCGAAGAGTACCCCATCCAGCTCGCTCCTTTCCCAGAAGTCGGAACCATCTCGCAGCTCCGTCCTTGAGTGTCAAGGGAAAGGTCTTCTTCATGGCATCCTCAGGTGTAATATCGGAATAGAATCGAGTGCTGCAAATCTCCTCAAACTCGTAAAGATGCTCATACGGCTCTTCGTGCGGCTTTCCATGAAACTTGGGCAGTAATGAAACGAAGTCTGAATCAATCAGAAAAATCGGCAAAGTTGAAGTAGAAACTGACTCAGCTCCCGATGTCGGCTGCTCAATCCGCACCCTCGTCTCAGCAACTCGTGGACCCGGATCTCTCATCTGATCTGAAACTGGCTCGCGGGTCTCATACATCTGCTCAGTTGTCACTGTAACTGAAGGCTGACTCGATAGAGACGAATATAGAGGGGTAGAAGGGGACAGAGAAGATAGGAAAATAAAAGGAGACGATTCTCCGAGGTCAGAGTCACACTCGGAGAAGGTCAGAGGACTTAACTCAGACTCGAGACACGAGACTTCTCGAGTTGGCCTAGATGATCGGGTAGATGTGCCTGAAAGCGATGCCGCAAGAGTCGGCCTAAGAGATCGTCTACCCATCATCGTGATGAGACAAAAGACTCCTGATTGATAAATTGTTCTAAGATCTGAAAAATAAAGAACTCACACTACAATCAAACGCAAAGCAAACCCCAAGTTCACCAACTCAACCCTGGTGATGACCGTAAGAGTTCGGTCGTTTATCTTTTCGGTTTTATGGTTGTTTGGCAAACAACGTTCTCTCAAATTAGCGAGATTAGATAGGTGCCCAAGACTTCAACGTCGTACTGTCCCGAGTTCTCACCAGAATTCACCTAGTCTCAGCCAGTATGGAAGTAAGTACGGACCGTTTCCGGCTACCCGTGTTACTTGAGGACGGAGCCTTACGCAGTGTCCTCTAAACCTTCCACTCTGCTAAGTGAACTCGGACCGTTTCCGGCTACCCGAGAGCACCCACTGAAATAAGGTGAATCAAGGAGTGAACTAAGTAGTATTTCGATAGAAGCCCGGACTCTGGCTCTACCTTATGTGTCGTCTCTCTCTCTCTCTCTCTCTCGCTGATCTGGAGATACGATCGATGATGTAATTTTTCGAGGATTGCTCTCCCAAAACAAGTGAGTCTTTACGTTTGTTTTAGGTCAGATAGAATTAGCAGTCCCTGTTTTAATTTTCGATTTTCACTTTTTTTTTGGATATTTTCAGAGAAAAATCGTCTAACGTATTTTTGTGTTTTTGGGATTGGCCCTAGATACAAGCACCTAGGTGTCGAATCCTAAGCAAGCATCTAATCTAAGCTAAGCTACGATGCGCAGAGAAGGGAAAAGTCTTAAAACACCTAACAAGCACCTAACTCGAAAAACCCGCGGAAAACCGTCGAGAAAAATCACGATCGAGAAAAGCCGCGGTGGGTGCCCTGCTCCTCCAGGAGTACAGCCCTGGTGAAACAGACCCCGAGAAGATACAAGTCGGGATGCCTTTACGAGGCCCCTTTCTACGACAATTTTTTTATATGTTTTTTTACAAGAAAATTACAAGAATTCTAAACTACTTGGTTTCGCGGTTTTGAGCTGCGCGACTGAGCTGTGCTGCACAAATCAAAAACAAGAAACCGTGAGATCAGAGAAATAAAATCGCGAAAATGAAATCTATCCTAAGGTCTTCGCGATCCTCCTAGCGCTGCCTCCCCGGCAACGGCGCCATCTGAAAAACACCACCTGATCTGCTGTCTTCTGAACCTGCAAAAGAATCAGAAAAGAAGAATTTCGGTCGTTGTATCGACCAGGTGAGTTTTGTCAGAAAAGATTAAGGTGAATTAATCTTCTTTTTATTTTATTTATACTCCTAAACAAATGTGTATAGTGGATTCGTACGGGAGTGTCGAACTCAGGGAGGCAAACTGTTTAGACTAGGGGAAATCGGTAGAAAAACTTAGGCTAAGGGTTCCCTAATTTTTATTTTATTTTTAATAATTTTTCTGAATTTTTATTTGATTTTTACGAATTTTATATTGTTTTTGTAATTTTTAATTATTTTATGATTTTTTTATTATTAGAAAATATTTAATTTTTTTATTTGATTTTAGTTTTGTTATTTTTATATTTTAAGTGTGTTTTTCTGTTTTTATGGATTTTTAGATGGTTTTTATGATTTTTATAGGTTTGGTTAACTTGTAAGGTAGAAAACAAAATGTTTATTGAAAACAGGGACGTATTTTTGATTTTTAAGGTAGCAAACAGTAACAAAATCTTTTTATTGTATTTTCTGTAGAAAGTAGAGGAAAATACCTTCAAAATGATAGGCTGTGCGTTTTTAGGAGAGTTTTATTGAGTTAGTTATGAGTTTTTGAAGTTTTTATGTGTTTTATATTTTTTATTGATTTTATTATTTGATTTTTATTTTATTTTGGGTTATTATGCAAAATATGATAAAATATGATATAGGTAATTTTTTTTATAGGATTTTAGAGCTGTTTTTATATATATTTTTTATTTTGTTATTATGTATGGGGGTGTGTAGGTAGTTATATATACAATAGAGGAGTATATGTAATACACTGGAAATAGAAGGGTGTGTGATGTAAAAACTCAGAAACTCGCAGGGTGTCTCGCGCAAAATGCTCTCCGATCCACGTGTTGCAGCCTTCCAAGACCTAATTATTATAACCGCCACTTCTGAGGGAGAACCTGCAAAATCTCCAAAAAGTTCCAACGGATTTTTTTTTAAGTGCCTTACACTTGAGAAGTCTTTAGCTGCTAAGCGGTGGCGTAAAGCTGAGCTCGGCACGTGGCTTGATGAGATTAAACGGCAGGGGGTTTAGATCAGTCCACGTCGCTCAATCTAGATCACCCGATAATAACAATCGGACGGCATCTGCTATGTGAGTTCGCCCTCAAAAATTAGGACAACGTCCAGGGGCGTTGTTCTTCCTTTGTGAACAGCGATCAAATTGGCTCGGATCTGGAATGCGGAGGATTCCCACGCACGACGCCGAAGCTGATTCTCGGTGGCGTAGTCTGTAGAGAAAGACGATGACGATCGGATTCGGTGCCGAGGCTTCGCTGCTATGGCTCTGAGAAGATAGATCAATGACCTGCAAATAAGAGATTTGGCTCGAGCGTCGAGTCTCGACCGAAGATGACAATTTATGTTAGATCAAATAATCATGAAAGGTAGATGATATGATGGAATTATAATATACTCAATGCACACGTTACAAGTGATGCTCCAATTTCCAATGGGGTAGAAATCCAGATCGTGCTTCTCAATGGAGTCCAATATTGAAAGCAGCACTTCTCTACTTCGTTTTAAGATGTGTAATATGAGAATAGAAAAGGGTGAAACAGGCACATGCTTCAACTAATGGGTTCCTGTAGTGTATAGAGAATGGAACCGAAGTGCAGTTATAACTGTTTAACTGTCTGCTTCTCCGGTCGAGGCTATCCAATTTCGAGGTGGTGCATGACGAAAATCGGCGAATGCTGCTGGGATTTGGGCGGTTTATACTTGTAGTTCACCTATGCCTGGAGTGAATGAAGCATTTCGAGGAACAATTTCGATCTATGCATAAACAGATGAAATGATAGGAGCTTCGGTTCTATATGTCACGAGGAAGTTGATCTACGAGTTTTTTTTATCTACTCCGTCTAGAAGATGGCGTCAGATGATCAGAATACACGTAGCACCGGTTTGAATCGAAATGGATTGAGCAGTCCAGAGGGATTTGAAAGTCAAATTCGAGGTGAAATCGGGATGATGAGGAGAAATCAGAGATGCGATTGGGAGAATAGCAGAGAAGAGGGGAGATCGGAGATGAGATTGGGAGAGATAGAATATAAGGGGGAGAGAAGAGAAAATAGGAAGAGATGATAGGAATCTAACCTGAAGTGTTGAACAGAAGATTGTCGCCTGTGATCGGAGCGAATGCTCCGGGATTGTTGCCTCTACACGACGGCGGCGACGTGGAGGCTGGAATCGCGACGGCAGCGGAGCTCACGCTGGCGTTGATCTCGCGCACATCTCCTTCTCTCTCGCTCGACGAGAAGGATGCCGGAGCCCTGTCACAGCTCGTCCTATCTCTCTCTCGGAGCTCTGGGTGGAGGAGGAAAAAATGGCGGATGGATTCTCTCCAGAGGAGTTGGGGTCCTTATACAGGGAAGAAGGAGATGAACCTGGACGGAAAATGGGGAAGGTGAAGTTCCTTGGGGCGCAAGCAAGGTGGTTCTGATCACCGCCGGCGATGGCGTCACCGTCGAGGTCGGTAGAATACCAGCCTAACGGCCGGTCAGTTGAGGAAGAGATGGAGAGACGGAGGCGGGCGGTTGGGTGGGCTTGGGGAAGAAGATAACGGGGAGGAAGATGGGGAAAGGGAAAGGAAGAGATAGAAAGGGAAAGAAAGAGGGAAGAGAAAGAGAGAGAGGGAAAAAAATGGCAGCCAATGAGAGGCCGCCATGTGGCGGGGGAAAGAAAAAGAAAGAAAAAGACAAAATAAGAAAAAGACAAAAGAGTTATATACATGTATAAGAATACCAAATAAATACCTCATACATAAATAAATATATAAAAAGGATATAAATTGTAATTAATTAAATAAATAAAATAAATAAATAAGTAAAGTATTATTTATATAAAAACTAAAGGATTAATACATTAAATAATAATAATATAAAGTACGACTTATTGTACAATATACCACATACGGACCCCGAAAACCGCATTTTTCGCATTAACTCCGATTTTAGCGAAACTAGTGTCATTTTGTTGATAATTGAAAAATATAATTTTAGGGACTGAGTTTGCTAAATTCGGAGTTCATACGGCCGAGTCATGAGGCCCGGACGAAAAAAATAGCGGCTTCGGACCTCCGGATTTTTTCGATATTTTAATTTATTTTTATTTTTATATTTTTATATATAATTTTAGATGATTTTAGGAAAAAGAATTAGGTTGATCGGGTTTGGGGTTATTTAATTAAAAATCCCGGAAGTTTCTACATATAGTACATATATACAACGGGTCCAAAAAGCCGAAACTCACCGGTTTTATCCGAATATTTTTTTGATATTTTTAATAAATAGTATTATATTCAAAACGGATTTTAAAAGTGAGTTTGGTCAATTTGGAGTTTTCTATAAATAGATATGAACCTCGGAAGTTGGCTTTTACGGCTTTTCCGGGTCATTACAGTTATTTTATTTTTGCACCGAAATATTTTTCTAATATCTTTATAAAATACTATATATTTTTATGAACAATTTTTATAAAAGAAGTGTTTTGGTTTGGAGTGGTTTTGATGATAAATAAAATGGGTGAAGTATTTGCATTATGAAAAATGGGTAAATTACATTTTTGGTCTTGATTTTCTTGATATTTTTATAAGTTAGGATCCTTGTCTCCCCCTACTTATTTCTTTTGTCGACTCGGTCAATATTGACCTGGTCTCGGGGTTAGGATCAGTCTGTATATTACATATCCAGCCTTCTTTTTATTTTTATTTTCCTTTTTCTCTTTATTCTTTTATTTTGGTGAAAATAAGTGTTAAATATATAATATTAATATTTGTGGTTAGAATGTTAATTAGATGGAATTAGTGGATATTTACATGTATTTTACCAAGGATTTTAGCCAAAACGAAAGAATAAAGGCGATGAATCACCGATTCATCATTCCCCTATACTTTAACTTTGCTAGTCCCTTAGCAAACACTTATTGTATAAATAAGTGCAAGCAAAAAGAAAAAGAAAAAGGAAAATAAAAGAACTTAGAACATGCTTGTTTCTTTAAACCGAATATCACTTTGTACGAAATCTGGAGCCTGGATTTAAACCTTTGGATTAATAGTGTGTCGGGACTCTATTAGACTTAGGATTTAAGCCTCGACAGCCCTCAAGTTCCACAAATCCTTATCCAGATTCACCTCAACAGCCAGCTCAGATCCACCTATCCATCACGCAAACTTTTCGGCTTTGAAAGCAATCAGTACTGTGTGTGAGAAGTTTTAGCTCTTCCCGCTTAGAGAAGCGAAGAAACCGCCCATACAGCTACACACTTCCATTGGGCCCTTATCCAGCAACTCAGTCCTCGAGGAGGGAGGTATTTCCTTCTGAGGTCAGGTCGTGTTGTGTCCACAATCGAATAAGAGAGAGAGAGTAGAAGAAGGAGAAGAGAACTGGAGTGTGATCAGTGTAATCACATCTCCGGTGAAGCCTGGCCAGTTTAGCCAAGTCTCCACAAAGACATGCAGGCTTTTCTAAAGCTCGGACCATTGTGGTCATTTTTGGTATTTGATTTATTTGGCTTCTTTGGTAGTAATGATTGTTGCACTGCATCGGTCTTTTGTGCCCCGACGGATATAGCATCTTTTCATTCCGCCCATTTTTTGGGGTCTTAGAAAAAATTGTGCCAGCAGATCCTTCCCTCATCCGAAGCTTTGTTTCAACCCCAATCTCTCCCGTCTTTAGACATCACCACCGCCAGATAAGGATGGAAACGTACCACCGAAATGGATTGCCCTTCGCAACCCCAGGCAGGTCGAGCTAAGTGCAGAGTGCTTGAGTTCAAAATTGATTCAAATGGAGAAGAGTTCAACGGATGACACCAGGTGTCCTACTTAGGCACTTTCAAATTGAATTCCGAACACGGTCTCATGGAACCCAAGGAATTAAGTCTAAAAGACCTGAAGAGTCTCAATTCCCGATCCTAATAAAGTCCCTCTTGAATTAAGTGGATTAAGGCCTAAACCAAGCTCCATTTCTCGGACTTAGATCCATTCGGTTCAAGAATCAAACGTGTTCTGAAAAATGCTAATGAATGCAACAATTTTTTTATGAGGTAGATTTTTCGGCTTAAATGCTTTAAGTGATTTTTAAAGAATTTTGCAAATTTTTATTGGATTTTAAACTTTTCAATTTTTAGGGGTCTTTTTGTAAAAGTTAGTGGATTAATTCGATTTACAAAAATTTTACACGGATTTTTGTGTATTTTACAAAGGATTTTATACAAGTTTTATATACAAGTTATACGACTTTTATACAAGATTTTTTATGAGGATTTTATTTTTCAAATTTTTAAGGATTTTATCCAAGAATTTTACAACTTTTTTTTTATCTACAATTTTTATGCCATTTTTTTATAAAACATTTTTACGGTTTTTTTATGGCTTTTAAAAACCCAAAATATACACCCATACTTTTAAGAAGCCTTATTATTAAAAAGATGAGAAAGTACGAGTTATGGATTCTAAAGTATATATAGCATATATATACGACACCCCCCTATACTTTTCCCCTATACTTTAACTTTGCTAGTCCCTTAGCAAACACTTATTGTATAAATAAGTGCAAGCAAAAAGAAAAAGAAAAAGGAAAATAAAAGAACTTAGAACATGCTTGTTTCTTTAAACCGAATATCACTTTGTACGAAATCTGGAGCCTGGATTTAAACCTTTGGATTAATAGTGTGTCGGGACTCTATTAGACTTAAGATTTAAGCCTCGACAGCCCTCAAGTTCCACAAATCCTTATCCAGATTCACCTCAACAGCCAGCTCAGATCCACCTATCCATCACGCAAACTTTTCGGCTTTGAAAGCAATCAGTACTGTGTGTGAGAAGTTTTAGCTCTTCCCGCTTAGAAAAGCGAAGAAACCGCCCATACAGCTACACACTTCCATTGGGCCCTTATCCAGCAACTCAGTCCTCGAGGAGGGAGGTATTTCCTTCTGAGGTCAGGTCGTGCTGTGTCCACAATCGAATAAGAGAGAGAGAGTAGAAGAAGGAGAAGAGAACTGGAGTGTGATCAGTGTAATCACATCTCCGGTGAAGCCTGGCCAGTTTTGCCAAGTCTCCACAAAGACATGCAGGCTTTTCTGAAGCTCGGACCATTGTGGTCATTTTTGGTATTTGATTTATTTGGCTTCTTTGGTAGTAATGATTGTTGCACTGCATCGGTCTTTTGTGCCCCGACGGATATAGCATCTTTTCATTCCGCCCATTTTTTGGGGTCTTAGAAAAAATTGTGCCAGCAGATCCTTCCCTCATCCGAAGCTTTGTTTCAACCCCAATCTCTCCCGTCTTTAGACATCACCACCGCCAGATAAGGATGGAAACGTACCACCGAAATGGATTGCCCTTCGCAACCCCAGGCAGGTCGAGCTAAGTGCAGAGTGCTTGAGTTCAAAATTGATTCAAATGGAGAAGAGTTCAACGGATGACACCAGGTGTCCTACTTAGGCACTTTCAAATTGAATTCCGAACACGGTCTCATGGAACCCAAGGAATTAAGTCTAAAAGACCTGAAGAGTCTCAATTCCCGATCCTAATAAAGTCCCTCTTGAATTAAGTGGATTAAGGCCTAAACCAAGCTCCATTTCTCGGACTTAGATCCATTCGGTTCAAGAATCAAACGTGTTCTGAAAAATGCTAATGAATGCAACAATTTTTTTATGAGGTAGATTTTTCGGCTTAAATGCTTTAAGTGATTTTTAAAGAATTTTGCAAATTTTTATTGGATTTTAAACTTTTCAATTTTTAGGGGTCTTTTTGTAAAAGTTAGTGGATTAATTCGATTTACAAAAATTTTACACGGATTTTTGTGTATTTTACAAAGGATTTTATACAAGTTTTATATACAAGTTATACGACTTTTATACAAGATTTTTTTATGAGGATTTTATTTTTCAAATTTTTAAGGATTTTATCAAAGAATTTTACAACTTTTTTTATCTACAATTTTTATGCCATTTTTTTATAAAACATTTTTACGGTTTTTTTATGGCTTTTAAAAAACCAAAATATACACCCATACTTTTAAGAAGCCTTATTATTAAAAAGATGAGAAAGTACGAGTTATGGATTCTAAAGTATATATAGCATATATATACGACACCCCCTATACTTAGCGTGAACTATGTCCTCATAGTGACCAAAGAAGCGACAAAGGAAGACATAACTCGGGCTAAGTATAGATTGGTGAAAAGAAATGTATACTACAATGACTGAAAGAATAACGAATGAATAAATAGAAGTCGGTCATCTCCTCTATACTTAGGATCAAATGGTCCTAAGGATAGCAGACTCAAAACCGAAGATGATCGAGGTCAAGAGAATGTACACACTCAACGGCTCGGCTTGTCCCCTCTATACTTAGGGTAAAATATCCCTAAGTATAGAGACGAAAATCAAAAGGTGAGGGACAAGCGAGGGAGTAGACGATACAAAAACCAACGACGATCAAAAAGGGAAATGAGCGAGATCACCCCCCCCTATACTTAGGGTAAAGCACACCCTAAGTATAAGCAACAACGGGGTGACCGAACAGAACGAATGAACAACACGATGTCTACACCCCCCTATACTTAGGATAAAGCACATCCTAAGTATAGCAAAGCTAGATAAACCTAAGGGTGTAAGACAATCGAAAGGAGAAAGAATGAAATCAAAAATATATACAAGAGCAAACGAACTGTACAGGCTCAAGAAAGTGGGAGATTGGCCTTCTTGCGCGACCTAGGAACGATGGAATGTACAAGATGTAGGTCAACATCAGGGTCATCCTCAGAGATATCCATATCTGAATCAGAGAATCCCTGATCAGTGTCAACCGGTGATGAGCGGCCTAGATGGCCGAAAAGATGGACAGAACCAACCTCTGAAATATGCTCCATAGTCTCTGAAGTAGACGCCAAATAGAGGTTGAACTCTGCTGCAATCTGATCGATCTCCTCAGCATCGAAGCCCTTATCTGAATCTTCGTGACAAGAGGGCTCAATAATCTCACAAGAGGAAGGCTCGAATGAATGATCAACAATCAAAACAGGATCGGCCTTCGAAGTTCGTGCCACCAGCTGTTTCGTCTCAATGACGTAGATACTCTGGATCTCGTCAACACATCTCCAGACATGTGTACTCGGATCACCAAAAGATGTGATCTCCAGATTTTCCTCTCGGGAAAGGAAATCTCGAGTCTCTGTAGAATCATAAGGGATATGATCTTGCCTAATCTCATCTGTGATCTCACATGCCTTTGTCTCTGATGATCCGGAAGCACTTTCGTCTACTGGCAGAATCTCTATCGGCTCGGAGCTCGGCTCTGTGCTGCTGGGAGGAAAGGTCACACTATCCGTCCCATAATCAATAACGGCCTTAGCTGCACGTAGAAAAGGCCGACCAAGAATGATGGAAGCATCATGTGATGGTACCGAAGAGTCAGAGTCTAAGACAACAAAATCTACAGTGAATTTTGTGCCTTGTACCATCATGACAACGTCCTTAAGTATACCCTTCGGCCTCTTGACCGATCGGTCAGGAAATTGGAGAATCATTCTAGCTCGCTTCAAAGGCCCTAGATGAAGAGTCTCGAGAAGATGAAAGGGTAATATATTCACTGACGAACCGCTATCTAATAAGGTGTGCTCAAACTCATGATCTGAAATCTGACAGTTAATGAATGGTGCTCCAATATTTTTCTTTTGCTTCTTGGAAGATGTGTGCTGGATGGCGCAACAAGTGGCAATGGTCAACACTTGTTTCTCAGAGCAATGATTTCTCCTCTTCTTTCTTTTCGGCGTGGTATGTTGCTTCAAGCATTTCCGAAGAAGAGGAATGTGGACCAATGCCTCCGAAAGAGTGAGCCTGATCTGAATTCGGTCCAGCATCTCTTTCGCAAACTTCGATTCTTGAATCTTTTTAAAATTTTCTAATTTTTCACCCCTTCCTAAATTCAGAGCATCTGGGAAGGGAATCTGTACATCCTCCATGTCAGTATGTACACTCGGAGGATCAGAAGAAAAAGATGAAGATCTTTTTCTAAAACGGGGACTAGCTCTGTGAAGAGTAGAAACTGTAGATCCATCAGAAGAAGCAGGAGTCTTGTCTTTATTTCTTTTTCTAGATTTTCTTCTTTTTCCATTTTTTTGTGATTTTTCGCCTTCACTATGAAGAGAATCAGAATCTGAATGTCCACCTGCGCCGTTGCCGGTTGTATGTTCCTTCAACGACTCATGTGAAGCTGGAATATCTGAAATTGTTCTCTGCTCTGTGACAATGCTGGCAACATAATCTCTGAAGGTGTCCATCTGCTCTCTACGGTCTGTAGTCTGCTCATGAATTAGATGGACAAAATGGTCAAATGTGGGACCGTCTATATCAAGGCTCTCGAAGTAGTGTCCCACATCCATCTCAGGTTGCTGAAGACGCTCGGAATGATCAAACAAATCTGAGAAGATATGCTCCTAAGGTGGTTGCTCGTAGCAATGGTCCTGATATGGAAACTGCATCGGTTGATACGTTGGCTGAAACAACAAGGGCTCTCGCTCGATATCTTGGATTATCTGAAGAGTAGATATCCAAGGTTCCTGAACAGGGAAGCATGGGACCGACTCATACTCCGGCTGAAAACTCAACGGAAGAAGTGTCGGTCTCTGAGAATAAGAGCTCTCCACTACTGGCTCAACGTCCATCCTCGAGACTGCATCAGTGTCCACATCAACTACCTGATGTGCGATCCCTAATTCAGCGGAAGGTTGATCGCATCGAGGTGGTCTGGCATCGCCCTCGTGTGTCGTCTTGACATCAGAAATCTCTCTGAAGAGATTCCAAAGTGAATCCTCGTCAAGACTGCGGTGTGAACCTCCACACGAGGCATCGACCAATGCTTGCTGCTCTGCGGTCATCCCCAGGTAGAAGATCTGAGCTAGCTCAGCTATGGAGATCCCGTGATCTGGGAATCTCCTCAAAAGAATATGGAATCTGAGCCACATATCTTGAAGAGGCTCGTGGGGATCGTGTGTAAAGTCTATGATAACCGACCGCATAAAATTGGCTCGGCTAATGGGGTAAAATTTCCTCAGAAAGTCTATTCGAAGAGTACCCCATCCAGCTCGCTCCTTTCCCAGAAGTCGGAACCATCTCGCAGCTCCGTCCTTGAGTGTCAAGGGAAAGGTCTTCTTCATGGCATCCTCAGGTGTAATATCGGAATAGAATCGAGTGCTGCAAATCTCCTCAAACTCGTAAAGATGCTCATACGGCTCTTCGTGCGGCTTTCCATGAAACTTGGGCAGTAATGAAACGAAGTCTGAATCAATCAGAAAAATCGGCAAAGTTGAAGTAGAAACTGACTCAGCTCCCGATGTCGGCTGCTCAATCCGCACCCTCGTCTCAGCAACTCGTGGACCCGGATCTCTCATCTGATCTGAAACTGGCTCGCGGGTCTCATACATCTGCTCAGTTGTCACTGTAACTGAAGGCTGACTCGATAGAGACGAATATAGAGGGGTAGAAGGGGACAGAGAAGATAGGAAAATAAAAGGAGACGATTCTCCGAGGTCAGAGTCACACTCGGAGAAGGTCAGAGGACTTAACTCAGACTCGAGACACGAGACTTCTCGAGTTGGCCTAGATGATCGGGTAGATGTGCCTGAAAGCGATGCCGCAAGAGTCGGCCTAAGAGATCGTCTACCCATCATCGTGATGAGACAAAAGACTCCTGATTGATAAATTGTTCTAAGATCTGAAAAATAAAGAACTCACACTACAATCAAACGCAAAGCAAACCCCAAGTTCACCAACTCAACCCTGGTGATGACCGTAAGAGTTCGGTCGTTTATCTTTTCGGTTTTATGGTTATTTGGCAAACAACGTTCTCTCAAATTAGCGAGATTAGATAGGTGCCCAAGACTTCAACGTCGTACTGTCCCGAGTTCTCACCAGAACTCACCTAGTCTCAGCCAGTATGGAAGTAAGTACGGACCGTTTCCGGCTACCCGTGTTACTTGAGGACGGAGCCTTACGCAGTGTCCTCTAAACCTTCCACTCTGCTAAGTGAACTCGGACCGTTTCCGGCTACCCGAGAGCACCCACTGAAATAAGGTGAATCAAGGAGTGAACTAAGTAGTATTTCGATAGAAGCCCGGACTCTGGCTCTACCTTATGTGTCGTCTCTCTCTCTCGCTGATCTGGAGATACGATCGATGATGTAATTTTTCGGGGATTGCTCTCCCAAAACAAGTGAGTCTTTACGTTTGTTTTAGGTCAGATAGAATTAGCAGTCCCTGTTTTAATTTTCGATTTTCACATTTTTTGGATATTTTCAGAGAAAAATCGTCTAACGTATTTTTGTGTTTTTGGGATTGGCCCTAGATACAAGCACCTAGGTGTCGAATCTTAAGCAAGCATCTAATCTAAGCTAAGCTACGATGCGCAGAGAAGGGAAAAGTCGTAAAACACCTAACAAGCACCTAACTCGAAAAACCCGCGGAAAACCGTCGAGAAAAATCACGATCGAGAAAAGCCGCGGTGGGTGCCCTGCTCCTCCAGGAGTACAACCCTGGTTAAACAGACCCCGAGAAGATACAAGTCGGGATGCCTTTACGAGGCCCCTTTCTACGACAATTTTTTTATATCTTTTTTTACAAGAAAATTACAAGAATTCTAAACTACTTGGTTTCGCGGTTTTGAGCCGCGCGACTGAGCTGTGCTGCACAAATCAAAAACAAGAAACCGTGAGATCAGAGAAATAAAATCGCGAAAATGAAATCTATCCTAAGGTCTTCGCGATCCTCCTAGCGCTGCCTCCCCGGCAACGGCGCCATCTGAAAAACACCACCTGATCTGCTGTCTTCTGAACCTGCAAAAGAATCAGAAAAGAAGAATTTCGATCGTTGTATCGACCGGGTGAGTTTTGTCAGAAAAGATTAAGGTGAATTAATCTTCTTTTTATTTTATTTATACTCCTAAACAAATGTGTATAGTGGATTCGTACGGGAGTGTCGAACTCAGGGAGGCAAACTGTTTAGACTAGGGGAAATCGGTAGAAAAACTTAGGCTAAGGGTTCCCTAATTTTTATTTTATTTTTAATAATTTTTCTGAATTTTTATTTGATTTTTACGAATTTTATATTGTTTTTGTAATTTTTACTTATTTTATGATTTTTTTATTATTAGAAAATATTTAATTTTTTTATTTGATTTTATTTTTGTTATTTTTATATTTTAAGTGTGTTTTACTGTTTTTATGTATTTTTAGATGGTTTTTATGATTTTTATAGGTTTTGGTTAACTTGTAAGGTAGAAAACAAAATGTTTATTGAAAACAAGGACGTATTTTTGATTTTTAAGGTAGCAAACAGTAACAAAATCTTTTTATTGTATTTTCTGTAGAAAGTAGAGGAAAATACCTTCAAAATGATAGGCTGTGCGTTTTTAGGAGAGTTTTATTGAGTTAGTTATGAATTTTTGAAGTTTTTATGTGTTTTATATTTTTTATTGATTTTATTATTTGATTTTTATTTTATTTTGGGTTATTATGCAAAATATGATAAAATATGATATAGGTAATTTTTTTTATAGGATTTTAGAGCTGTTTTTATATATATTTTTTATTTTGTTATTATGTATGGGGGTGTGTAGGTAGTTATATATACAATAGAGGAGTATATGTAATACACTGGAAATAGAAGGGTGTGTGATGTAAAAACTCAGAAACTCGCAGGGTGTCTCGCGCAAAATGCTCTCCGATCCACGTGTTGCAGCCTTCCAGGACCTAATTATTATAACCGCCACTTCTGAGGGAGAACCTGCAAAATCTCCAAAAAGTTCCAACGGATTTTTTTTAAGTGCCTTACACTTGAGAAGTCTTTAGCTGCTAAGCGGTGGCGTAAAGCTGAGCTCGGCACGTGGCTTGATGAGATTAAACGGCAGGGGGTTTAGATCAGTCCACGTCGCTCAATCTAGATCACCCGATAATAACAATCGGACGGCATCTGCTATGTGAGTTCGCCCTCAAAAATTAGGACAACGTCCAGGGGCGTTGTTCTTCCTTTGTGAACAGCGATCAAATTGGCTCGGATCTGGAATGCGGAGGATTCCCACGCACGACGCCGAAGCTGATTCTCGGTGGCGTAGTCTGTAGAGAAAGACGATGACGATCGGATTCGGTGCCGAGGCTTCGCTGCTATGGCTCTGAGAAGATAGATCAATGACCTGCAAATAAGAGATTTGGCTCGAGCGTCGAGTCTCGACCGAAGATGACAATTTATGTTAGATCAAATAATCATGAAAGGTAGATGATATGATGGAATTATAATATACTCAA
The DNA here is from genome assembly GCA_037367405.1 of Ottelia alismoides. NCBI lineage: Eukaryota > Viridiplantae > Streptophyta > Magnoliopsida > Alismatales > Hydrocharitaceae > Ottelia > Ottelia alismoides. Next base: position 443,354 of record JAZKJV010005347.1, on the reverse strand, counting down.
TGCACACGTTACAAGTGATGCTCCAATTTCCAATGGGGTAGAAATCCAGATCGTGCTTCTCAATGGAGTCCAATATTGAAAGCAGCACTTCTCTACTTCGTTTTAAGATGTGTAATATGAGAATAGAAAAGGGTGAAACAGGCACATGCTTCAACTAATGGGTTCCTGTAGTGTATAGAGAATGGAACCGAAGTGCAGTTATAACTGTTTAACTGTCTGCTTCTCCGGTCGAGGCTATCCAATTTCGAGGTGGTGCATGACGAAAATCGGCGAATGCTGCTGGGATTTGGGCGGTTTATACTTGTAGTTCACCTATGCCTGGAGTGAATGAAGCATTTCGAGGAACAATTTCGATCTATGCATAAACAGATGAAATGATAGGAGCTTCGGTTCTATATGTCACGAGGAAGTTGATCTACGAGTTTTTTTATCTACTCCATCTAGAAGATGGCGTCAGATGATCAGAATACACGTAGCACCGGTTTGAATCGAAATGGATTGAGCAGTCCAGAGGGATTTGAAAGTCAAATTCGAGGTGAAATCAGGATGATGAGGAGAAATCAGAGATGCGATTGGGAGAATAGCAGAGAAGAGGGGAGATCAGAGATGAGATTGGGAGAGATAGAATATAAGGGGGAGAGAAGAGAAAATAGGAAGAGATGATAGGAATCTAACCTGAAGTGTTGAACAGAAGATTGTCGCCTGTGATCGGAGCGAATGCTCCGGGATTGTTGCCTCTACACGGCGGCGGCGACGTGGAGGCTGGAATCGCGACGGCAGCGGAGCTCACGCCGGCGTTGATCTCGCGCACATCTCCTTCTCTCTCGCTCGACGAGAAGGATGCCGGAGCCCTGTCACAGCTCGTCCTATCTCTCTCTCGGAGCTCTGGGTGGAGGAGGAAAAAATGGCAGATGGATTCTCTCCAGAGGAGTTGGGGTCCTTATACAGGGAAGAAGGAGATGAACCTGGACGGAAAATGGGGAAGGTGAAGTTCCTTGGGGCGCAAGCAAGGTGGTTCTGATCACCGCCGGCGATGGCGTCACCGTCGAGGTCGGTAGAATACCAGCCTAACGGCCGGTCAGTTGAGGAAGAGATGGAGAGACGGAGGCGGGCGGTTGGGTGGGCTTGGGGAAGAAGATAACGGGGAGGAAGATGGGGAAAGGGAAAGGAAGAGATAGAAAGGGAAAGAAAGAGGGAAGAGAAAGAGAGAGAGGGAAAAAAATGGCAGCCAATGAGAGGCCGCCATGTGGCGGGGGAAAGAAAAAGAAAGAAAAAGACAAAATAAGAAAAAGACAAAAGAGTTATATACATGTATAAGAATACCAAATAAATACCTCATACATAAATAAATATATAAAAAGGATATAAATTGTAATTAATTAAATAAATAAAATAAATAAATAAGTAAAGTATTATTTATATAAAAACTAAAGGATTAATACATTAAATAATAATAATATAAAGTACGACTTATTGTACAATATACCACATACGGACCCCGAAAACCGCATTTTTCGCATTAACTCCGATTTTAGCGAAACTAGTGTCATTTTGTTGATAATTGAAAAATATAATTTTAGGGACTGAGTTTGCTAAATTCGGAGTTCATACGGCCGAGTCATGAGGCCCGGACGAAAAAAATAGCGGCTTCGGGCCTCCGGATTTTTTCGATATTTTAATTTATTTTTATTTTTATATTTTTATATATAATTTTAGATGATTTTAGGAAAAAGAATTAGGTTGATCGGGTTTGGGGTTATTTAATTAAAAATCCCGGAAGTTTCTACATATAGTACATATATACAACGGGTCCAAAAAGCCGAAACTCACCGGTTTTATCCGAATATTTTTTTGATATTTTTAATAAATAGTATTATATTCAAAACGGATTTTAAAAGTGAGTTTGGTCAATTTGGAGTTTTCTATAAATAGATATGAACCTCGGAAGTCGGCTTTTACGGCTTTTCCGGGTCATTACAGTTATTTTATTTTTGCACCGAAATATTTTTCTAATATCTTTATAAAATACTATATATTTTTATGAACAATTTTTATAAAAGAAGTGTTTTGGTTTGGAGTGGTTTTGATGATAAATAAAATGGGTGAAGTATTTGCATTATGAAAAATGGGTAAATTACATTTTTGGTCTTGATTTTCTTGATATTTTTATAAGTTAGGATCCTTGTCTCCCCCTACTTATTTCTTTTGTCGACTCGGTCAATATTGACCTGGTCTCGGGGTTAGGATCAGTCTGTATATTACATATCCAGCCTTCTTTTTATTTTTATTTTCCTTTTTCTCTTTATTCTTTTATTTTGGTGAAAATAAGTGTTAAATATATAATATTAATATTTGTGGTTAGAATGTTAATTAGATGGAATTAGTGGATATTTACATGTATTTTACCAAGGATTTTAGCCAAAACGAAAGAATAAAGGCGATGAATCACCGATTCATCATTCCCCTATACTTTAACTTTGCTAGTCCCTTAGCAAACACTTATTGTATAAATAAGTGCAAGCAAAAAGAAAAAGAAAAAGGAAAATAAAAGAACTTAGAACATGCTTGTTTCTTTAAACCGAATATCACTTTGTACGAAATCTGGAGCCTGGATTTAAACCTTTGGATTAATAGTGTGTCGGGACTCTATTAGACTTAGGATTTAAGCCTCGACAGCCCTCAAGTTCCACAAATCCTTATCCAGATTCACCTCAACAGCCAGCTCAGATCCACCTATCCATCACGCAAACTTTTCGGCTTTGAAAGCAATCAGTACTGTGTGTGAGAAGTTTTAGCTCTTCCCGCTTAGAGAAGCGAAGAAACCGCCCATACAGCTACACACTTCCATTGGGCCCTTATCCAGCAACTCAGTCCTCGAGGAGGGAGGTATTTCCTTCTGAGGTCAGGTCGTGCTGTGTCCACAATCGAATAAGAGAGAGAGAGAGTAGAAGAAGGAGAAGAGAACTGGAGTGTGATCAGTGTAATCACATCTCCGGTGAAGCCTGGCCAGTTTAGCCAAGTCTCCACAAAGACATGCAGGCTTTTCTAAAGCTCGGACCATTGTGGTCATTTTTGATATTTGATTTATTTGGCTTCTTTGGTAGTAATGATTGTTGCACTGCATCGGTCTTTTGTGCCCCGACGGATATAGCATCTTTTCATTCCGCCCATTTTTTGGGGTCTTAGAAAAAATTGTGCCAGCAGATCCTTCCCTCATCCGAAGCTTTGTTTCAACCCCAATCTCTCTCGTCTTTAGACATCACCACCGCCAGATAAGGATGGAAACGTACCACCGAAATGGATTGCCCTTCGCAACCCCAGGCAGGTCGAGCTAAGTGCAGAGTGCCTGAGTTCAAAATTGATTCAAATGGAGAAGAGTTCAACGGATGACACCAGGTGTCCTACTTAGGCACTTTCAAATTGAATTCCGAACACGGTCTCATGGAACCCAAGGAATTAAGTCTAAAAGACCTGAAGAGTCTCAATTCCCGATCCTAATAAAGTCCCTCTTGAATTAAGTGGATTAAGGCCTAAACCAAGCTCCATTTCTCGGACTTAGATCCATTCGGTTCAAGAATCAAACGTGTTCTGAAAAATGCTAATGAATGCAACAATTTTTTTATGAGGTAGATTTTTCGGCTTAAATGCTTTAAGTGATTTTTAAAGAATTTTGCAAATTTTTATTGGATTTTAAACTTTTCAATTTTTAGGGGTCTTTTTGTAAAAGTTAGTGGATTAATTCGATTTACAAAAATTTTACACGGATTTTTGTGTATTTTACAAAGGATTTTATACAAGTTTTATATACAAGTTATACGACTTTTATACAAGATTTTTTTATGAGGATTTTATTTTTCAAATTTTTAAGGATTTTATCAAAGAATTTTACAACTTTTTTTTATCTACAATTTTTATGCCATTTTTTTATAAAACATTTTTACGGTTTTTTTATGGCTTTTAAAAACCCAAAATATACACCCATACTTTTAAGAAGCCTTATTATTAAAAAGATGAGAAAGTACGAGTTATGGATTCTAAAGTATATATAGCATATATATACGACACCCCCCTATACTTAGCGTGAACTATGTCCTCATAGTGACCAAAGAAGCGACAAAGGAAGACATAACTCGGGCTAAGTATAGATTGGTGAAAAGAAATGTATACTACAATGACTGAAAGAATAACGAATGAATAAATAGAAGTCGGTCATCTCCTCTATACTTAGGATCAAATGGTCCTAAGGATAGCAGACTCAAAACCGAAGATGATCGAGGTCAAGAGAATGTACACACTCAACGGCTCGGCTTGTCCCCTCTATACTTAGGGTAAAATATCCCTAAGTATAGAGACGAAAATCAAAAGGTGAGGGACAAGCGAGGGAGTAGACGATACAAAAACCAACGACGATCAAAAAGGGAAATGAGCGAGATCACCCCCCCATACTTAGGGTAAAGCACACCCTAAGTATAAGCAACAACGGGGGTGATCGAACAGAACGGATGAACAACACGATGTCTACACCCCCCTATACTTAGGATAAAGCACATCCTAAGTATAGCAAAGCTAGATAAACCTAAGGGTGTAAGACAATCGAAAGGAGAAAGAATGAAATCAAAAATATATACAAGAGCAAACGAACTGTACAGGCTCAAGAAAGTGGGAGATTGGCCTTCTTGCGCGACCTAGGAACGATGGAATGTACAAGATGTAGGTCAACATCAGGGTCATCCTCAGAGATATCCATATCTGAATCAGAGAATCCCTGATCAGTGTCAACCGGTGATGAGCGGCCCAGATGGCCGAAAAGATGGACAGAACCAACCTCTGAAATATGCTCCATAGTCTCTGAAGTAGACGCCAAATAGAGGTTGAACTCTGCTGCAATCTGATCGATCTCCTCAGCATCGAAGCCCTTATCTGAATCTTCGTGACAAGAGGGCTCAATAATCTCACAAGAGGAAGGCTCGAATGAATGATCAACAATCAAAACAGGATCGGCCTTCGAAGTTCGTGCCACCAGCTGTTTCGTCTCAATGACGTAGATACTCTGGATCTCGTCAACACATCTCCAGACATGTGTACTCGGATCACCAAAAGATGTGATCTCCAGATTTTCCTCTCGGGAAAGGAAATCTCGAGTCTCTGTAGAATCAGAAGGGATATGATCTTGCCTAATCTCATCTGTGATCTCACATGCCTTTGTCTCTGATGATCCGGAAGCACTTTCGTCTACTGGCAGAATCTCTATCGGCTCGGAGCTCGGCTCTGTGCTGCTGGGAGGAAAGGTCACACTATCCGTCCCATAATCAATAACGGCCTTAGCTGCACGTAGAAAAGGCCGACCAAGAATGATGGAAGCATCATGTGATGGTACCGAAGAGTCAGAGTCTAAGACAACAAAATCTACAGTGAATTTTGTGCCTTGTACCATCACGACAACGTCCTTAAGTATACCCTTCGGCCTCTTGACCGATCGGTCAGGAAATTGGAGAATCATTCTAGCTCGCTTCAGAGGCCCTAGATGAAGAGTCTCGAGAAGATGAAAGGGTAATATATTCACTGACGAACCGCTATCTAATAAGGTGTGCTCAAACTCATGATCTGAAATCTGACAGTTAATGAATGGTGCTCCAATATTTTTCTTTTGCTTCTTGGAAGATGTGTGCTGGATGGCGCAACAAGTGGCAATGGTCAACACTTGTTTCTCAGAGCAATGATTTCTCCTCTTCTTTCTTTTCGGCGTGGTATGTTGCTTCAAGCATTTCCGAAGAAGAGGAATGTGGACCAATGCCTCCGAAAGAGTGAGCCTGATCTGAATTCGGTCCAGCATCTCTTTCGCAAACTTCGATTCTTGAATCTTTTTAAAATTTTCTAATTTTTCACCCCTTCCTAAATTCAGAGCATCTGGGAAGGGAATCTGTACATCCTCCATGTCAGTATGTACACTCGGAGGATCAGAAGAAAAAGATGAAGATCTTTTTCTAAAACGGGGACTAGCTCTGTGAAGAGTAGAAACTGTAGATCCATCAGAAGAAGCAGGAGTCTTGTCTTTATTTCTTTTTCTAGATTTTCTTCTTTTTCCATTTTTTTGTGATTTTTCGCCTTCACTATGAAGAGAATCAGAATCTGAATGTCCACCTGCGCCGTTGCCGGTTGTATGTTCCTTCAACGACTCATGTGAAGCTGGAATATCTGAAATTGTTCTCTGCTCTGTGACAATGCTGGCAACATAATCTCTGAAGGTGTCCATCTGCTCTCTACGGTCTGTAGTCTGCTCATGAATTAGATGGACAAAATGGTCAAATGTGGGACCGTCTATATCAAGGCTCTCGAAGTAGTGTCCCACATCCATCTCAGGTTGCTGAAGACGCTCGGAATGATCAAACAAATCTGAGAAGATATGCTCCTGAGGTGGTTGCTCGTAGCAATGGTCCTGATATGGAAACTGCATCGGTTGATACGTTGGCTGAAACAACAAGGGCTCTCGCTCGGTATCTTGGATTATCTGAAGAGTAGATATCCAAGGTTCCTGAACAGGGAAGCATGGGACCGACTCATACTCCGGCTGAAAACTCAACGGAAGAAGTGTCGGTCTCTGAGAATAAGAGCTCTCCACTATTGGCTCAACCTCCATCCTCGAGACTGCATCAGTGTCCACATCAACTACCTGATGTGCGATCCCTAATTCAGCGGAAGGTTGATCGCATCGAGGTGGTCTGGCATCGCCCTCGTGTGTCGTCTTGACATCAGAAATCTCTCTGAAGAGATTCCAAAGTGAATCCTCGTCAAGACTGCGGTGTGAACCTCCACACGAGGCATCCACCAATGCTTGCTGCTCTGCGGTCATCCCCAGGTAGAAGATCTGAGCTAGCTCAGCTATGGAGATCCCGTGATCTGGGAATCTCCTCAAAAGAATATGGAATCTGAGCCACATATCTTGAAGAGGCTCGTGGGGATCGTGTGTAAAGTCTATGATAACCGACCGCATAAAATTGGCTCGGCTAATGGGGTAAAATTTCCTCAGAAAGTCTATTCGAAGAGTACCCCATCCAGCTCGCTCCTTTCCCAGAAGTCGGAACCATCTCGCAGCTCCGTCCTTGAGTGTCAAGGGAAAGGTCTTCTTCATGGCATCCTCAGGTGTAATATCGGAATAGAATCGAGTGCTGCAAATCTCCTCAAACTCGTAAAGATGCTCATACGGCTCTTCGTGCGGCTTTCCATGAAACTTGGGCAGTAATGAAACGAAGTCTGAATCAATCAGAAAAATCGGCAAAGTTGAAGTAGAAACTGACTCAGCTCCCGATGTCGGCTGCTCAATCCGCACCCTCGTCTCAGCAACTCGTGGACCCGGATCTCTCATCTGATCTGAAACTGGCTCGCGGGTCTCATACATCTGCTCAGTTGTCACTGTAACTGAAGGCTGACTCGATAGAGACGAATATAGAGGGGTAGAAGGGGACAGAGAAGATAGGAAAATAAAAGGAGACGATTCTCCGAGGTCAGAGTCACACTCGGAGAAGGTCAGAGGACTTAACTCAGACTCGAGACACGAGACTTCTCGAGTTGGCCTAGATGATCGGGTAGATGTGCCTGAAAGCGATGCCGCAAGAGTCGGCCTAAGAGATCGTCTACCCATCATCGTGATGAGACAAAAGACTCCTGATTGATAAATTGTTCTAAGATCTGAAAAATAAAGAACTCACACTACAATCAAACGCAAAGCAAACCCCAAGTTCACCAACTCAACCCTGGTGATGACCGTAAGAGTTCGGTCGTTTATCTTTTCGGTTTTATGGTTGTTTGGCAAACAACGTTCTCTCAAATTAGCGAGATTAGATAGGTGCCCAAGACTTCAACGTCGTACTGTCCCGAGTTCTCACCAGAATTCACCTAGTCTCAGCCAGTATGGAAGTAAGTACGGACCGTTTCCGGCTACCCGTGTTACTTGAGGACGGAGCCTTACGCAGTGTCCTCTAAACCTTCCACTCTGCTAAGTGAACTCGGACCGTTTCCGGCTACCCGAGAGCACCCACTGAAATAAGGTGAATCAAGGAGTGAACTAAGTAGTATTTCGATAGAAGCCCGGACTCTGGCTCTACCTTATGTGTCGTCTCTCTCTCTCTCTCTCTCTCTCTCTCGCTGATCTGGAGATACGATCGATGATGTAATTTTTCGAGGATTGCTCTCCCAAAACAAGTGAGTCTTTACGTTTGTTTTAGGTCAGATAGAATTAGCAGTCCCTGTTTTAATTTTCGATTTTCACTTTTTTTTTGGATATTTTCAGAGAAAAATCGTCTAACGTATTTTTGTGTTTTTGGGATTGGCCCTAGATACAAGCACCTAGGTGTCGAATCCTAAGCAAGCATCTAATCTAAGCTAAGCTACGATGCGCAGAGAAGGGAAAAGTCTTAAAACACCTAACAAGCACCTAACTCGAAAAACCCGCGGAAAACCGTCGAGAAAAATCACGATCGAGAAAAGCCGCGGTGGGTGCCCTGCTCCTCCAGGAGTACAGCCCTGGTGAAACAGACCCCGAGAAGATACAAGTCGGGATGCCTTTACGAGGCCCCTTTCTACGACAATTTTTTTATATGTTTTTTTACAAGAAAATTACAAGAATTCTAAACTACTTGGTTTCGCGGTTTTGAGCTGCGCGACTGAGCTGTGCTGCACAAATCAAAAACAAGAAACCGTGAGATCAGAGAAATAAAATCGCGAAAATGAAATCTATCCTAAGGTCTTCGCGATCCTCCTAGCGCTGCCTCCCCGGCAACGGCGCCATCTGAAAAACACCACCTGATCTGCTGTCTTCTGAACCTGCAAAAGAATCAGAAAAGAAGAATTTCGGTCGTTGTATCGACCAGGTGAGTTTTGTCAGAAAAGATTAAGGTGAATTAATCTTCTTTTTATTTTATTTATACTCCTAAACAAATGTGTATAGTGGATTCGTACGGGAGTGTCGAACTCAGGGAGGCAAACTGTTTAGACTAGGGGAAATCGGTAGAAAAACTTAGGCTAAGGGTTCCCTAATTTTTATTTTATTTTTAATAATTTTTCTGAATTTTTATTTGATTTTTACGAATTTTATATTGTTTTTGTAATTTTTAATTATTTTATGATTTTTTTATTATTAGAAAATATTTAATTTTTTTATTTGATTTTAGTTTTGTTATTTTTATATTTTAAGTGTGTTTTTCTGTTTTTATGGATTTTTAGATGGTTTTTATGATTTTTATAGGTTTGGTTAACTTGTAAGGTAGAAAACAAAATGTTTATTGAAAACAGGGACGTATTTTTGATTTTTAAGGTAGCAAACAGTAACAAAATCTTTTTATTGTATTTTCTGTAGAAAGTAGAGGAAAATACCTTCAAAATGATAGGCTGTGCGTTTTTAGGAGAGTTTTATTGAGTTAGTTATGAGTTTTTGAAGTTTTTATGTGTTTTATATTTTTTATTGATTTTATTATTTGATTTTTATTTTATTTTGGGTTATTATGCAAAATATGATAAAATATGATATAGGTAATTTTTTTTATAGGATTTTAGAGCTGTTTTTATATATATTTTTTATTTTGTTATTATGTATGGGGGTGTGTAGGTAGTTATATATACAATAGAGGAGTATATGTAATACACTGGAAATAGAAGGGTGTGTGATGTAAAAACTCAGAAACTCGCAGGGTGTCTCGCGCAAAATGCTCTCCGATCCACGTGTTGCAGCCTTCCAAGACCTAATTATTATAACCGCCACTTCTGAGGGAGAACCTGCAAAATCTCCAAAAAGTTCCAACGGATTTTTTTTTAAGTGCCTTACACTTGAGAAGTCTTTAGCTGCTAAGCGGTGGCGTAAAGCTGAGCTCGGCACGTGGCTTGATGAGATTAAACGGCAGGGGGTTTAGATCAGTCCACGTCGCTCAATCTAGATCACCCGATAATAACAATCGGACGGCATCTGCTATGTGAGTTCGCCCTCAAAAATTAGGACAACGTCCAGGGGCGTTGTTCTTCCTTTGTGAACAGCGATCAAATTGGCTCGGATCTGGAATGCGGAGGATTCCCACGCACGACGCCGAAGCTGATTCTCGGTGGCGTAGTCTGTAGAGAAAGACGATGACGATCGGATTCGGTGCCGAGGCTTCGCTGCTATGGCTCTGAGAAGATAGATCAATGACCTGCAAATAAGAGATTTGGCTCGAGCGTCGAGTCTCGACCGAAGATGACAATTTATGTTAGATCAAATAATCATGAAAGGTAGATGATATGATGGAATTATAATATACTCAATGCACACGTTACAAGTGATGCTCCAATTTCCAATGGGGTAGAAATCCAGATCGTGCTTCTCAATGGAGTCCAATATTGAAAGCAGCACTTCTCTACTTCGTTTTAAGATGTGTAATATGAGAATAGAAAAGGGTGAAACAGGCACATGCTTCAACTAATGGGTTCCTGTAGTGTATAGAGAATGGAACCGAAGTGCAGTTATAACTGTTTAACTGTCTGCTTCTCCGGTCGAGGCTATCCAATTTCGAGGTGGTGCATGACGAAAATCGGCGAATGCTGCTGGGATTTGGGCGGTTTATACTTGTAGTTCACCTATGCCTGGAGTGAATGAAGCATTTCGAGGAACAATTTCGATCTATGCATAAACAGATGAAATGATAGGAGCTTCTGTTCTATATGTCACGAGGAAGTTGATCTACGAGTTTTTTTTATCTACTCCATCTAGAAGATGGCGTCAGATGATCAGAATACACGTAGCACCGGTTTGAATCGAAATGGATTGAGCAGTCCAGAGGGATTTGAAAGTCAAATTCGAGGTGAAATCGGGATGATGAGGAGAAATCAGAGATGCGATTGGGAGAATAGCAGAGAAGAGGGGAGATCAGAGATGAGATTGGGAGAGATAGAATATAAGGGGGAGAGAAGAGAAAATAGGAAGAGATGATAGGAATCTAACCTGAAGTGTTGAACAGAAGATTGTCGCCTGTGATCGGAGCGAATGCTCCGGGATTGTTGCCTCTACACGGCGGCGGCGACGTGGAGGCTGGAATCGCGACGGCAGCGGAGCTCACGCCGGCGTTGATCTCGCGCACATCTCCTTCTCTCTCGCTCGACGAGAAGGATGCCGGAGCCCTGTCACAGCTCGTCCTATCTCTCTCTCGGAGCTCTGGGTGGAGGAGGAAAAAATGGCGGATGGATTCTCTCCAGAGGAGTTGGGGTCCTTATACAGGGAAGAAGGAGATGAACCTGGACGGAAAATGGGGAAGGTGAAGTTCCTTGGGGCGCAAGCAAGGTGGTTCTGATCACCGCCGGCGATGGCGTCACCGTCGAGGTCGGTAGAATACCAGCCTAACGGCCGGTCAGTTGAGGAAGAGATGGAGAGACGGAGGCGGGCGGTTGGGTGGGCTTGGGGAAGAAGATAACGGGGAGGAAGATGGGGAAAGGGAAAGGAAGAGATAGAAAGGGAAAGAAAGAGGGAAGAGAAAGAGAGAGAGGGAAAAAAAATGGCAGCCAATGAGAGGCCGCCATGTGGCGGGGGAAAGAAAAAGAAAGAAAAAGACAAAATAAGAAAAAGACAAAAGAGTTATATACATGTATAAGAATACCAAATAAATACCTCATACATAAATAAATATATAAAAAGGATATAAATTGTAATTAATTAAATAAATAAAATAAATAAATAAGTAAAGTATTATTTATATAAAAACTAAAGGATTAATACATTAAATAATAATAATATAAAGTACGACTTATTGTACAATATACCACATACGGACCCCGAAAACCGCATTTTTCGCATTAACTCCGATTTTAGCGAAACTAGTGTCATTTTGTTGATAATTGAAAAATATAATTTTAGGGACTGAGTTTGCTAAATTCGGAGTTCATACGGCCGAGTCATGAGGCCCGGACGAAAAAAATAGCGGCTTCGGGCCTCCGGATTTTTTCGATATTTTAATTTATTTTTATTTTTATATTTTTATATATAATTTTAGATGATTTTAGGAAAAAGAATTAGGTTGATCGGGTTTGGGGTTATTTAATTAAAAATCCCGGAAGTTTCTACATATAGTACATATATACAACGGGTCCAAAAAGCCGAAACTCACCGGTTTTATCCGAATATTTTTTTGATATTTTTAATAAATAGTATTATATTCAAAACGGATTTTAAAAGTGAGTTTGGTCAATTTGGAGTTTTCTATAAATAGATATGAACCTCGGAAGTCGGCTTTTACGGCTTTTCCGGGTCATTACAGTTATTTTATTTTTGCACCGAGATATTTTTCTAATATCTTTATAAAATACTATATATTTTTATGAACAATTTTTATAAAAGAAGTGTTTTGGTTTGGAGTGGTTTTGATGATAAATAAAATGGGTGAAGTATTTGCATTATGAAAAATGGGTAAATTACATTTTTGGTCTTGATTTTCTTGATATTTTTATAAGTTAGGATCCTTGTCTCCCCCTACTTATTTCTTTTGTCGACTCGGTCAATATTGACCTGGTCTCGGGGTTAGGATCAGTCTGTATATTACATATCCAGCCTTCTTTTTATTTTTATTTTCCTTTTTCTCTTTGTTCTTTTATTTTGGTGAAAATAAGTGTTAAATATATAATATTAATATTTGTGGTTAGAATGTTAATTAGATGGAATTAGTGGATATTTACATGTATTTTACCAAGGATTTTAGCCAAAATGAAAGAATAAAGGCGATGAATCACCGATTCATCAGACCTCCATCCAGACAATCATTTTTTAACGGTAACAGAATTGCTAAAAAACGACCCCGTCTGGATGGAGGCCGTAGGAGTCTCTGTTTCATACGAAATTTTAATAGCATAATATAGGGATATATTGATGAAAATCCAAGGAAGAAATTTTTAAAAAAAATAAAAAATAGGGAAAATGGGGTGGGGGAGCCAAGTTAGCTCCCCCTCAAGGGGGCAGCCCCATTTTAGCCTATACATATATGGAGACATGCATATTTGTATCTGCATGTTTGCAACCTTATTTTTATCTGCATCGATTTTAAAATAGTATGTGGATACATGTACACATGTCAAAATACGTATAACACATATGATAAGGGATTGGTAGATATATTTATTTTTTCCCATCCATATAAGTAAAAAGTATTGTATAGTGTTACTTGTTTGAACATATTAAATTTAATGACATTACTTAATATCTCATTAATAAATATGTATTTCAGTGATATGAAATATTTTGTAGGGATCTTTTTGTCACTACGATGTTTATAGATATTATTTATTTTCGATTATAAGTTTATATGGGTATTTTTTGTAAAAAAATACTTTCCTAATATTAATTTCGATCAATTACGAAATTATTGAAAGCTCGCCTTATATGAATTCGTTTCCACACACCCAACCTCATAAATTAAAACTTCCGTTAATGTTATACATATCCTTCAAATTTCTCTCAAATCCGATGTCATTTTCTATTTTATCTTAGTGGTTAAAAGTCCAATAAATATTTAAGCAACTTAAATCTTATTTAAAAGAGAACCAGACTCTTTATCATTGATATAAAATAGCAAATGGTCGTGGATTTGAGCGAAAATCAAAGGATATGTATAACATTATTCGAAGATTTATAGGTTGGATTTTAAGAAATAAATTTCAACAAAATAGCTTTTGTAACTCACATTACAATAGAGGAACCCCTCCCGAAATACTAACAACTAAAATGATAAGGTAAATTAGATAAATAATTTGCCCCCCCCCCCCCACACACACACCCCACCCTCAAATAATTTAGCCCCCCAAGAAAAATTTTCTGACTTCGTCCCTGCTCAGAGGTAAATAATATTCCACTTAGCAATCATTATTATTAGACGAACACTTACCAGGAGCACATATGGAGAAGGGATAAAGAGAAATATTTCAATGTACTAGAAAGAGAAGTGCATGCGTGTAGGGAATAATGCACTTGGTCCATGATCCACACACTCGTTTGCATATGTCTGTGTGTGTAAGTTCGATATTAAGACCAAGGTCATGCCCCTCCATCTCAAATTGAAGACTACTTAACAATCCCCATCTCCCAAACTTTAGAAGAGTTGTAATTAGTAACAACATGCCTATAACCTCATCTTCAAATTTTAGTGTCATACTAGAAAGCTAACTAATAATAATTTGATTTTATTTATATAATCTGAAACAGAAATATCATCCTTTTGAGCTTTACTTGCATCAATCTCTTGAGTAGAAACAACTTGTTGTTCTCTATCTTCGAGGCATACATGTTTTCCAACTTGGACCAACGAATTAGTGTACGACTCTCATTCTAATTGTGATTATACACATTCTCATCAACAATCTACAATATAAATATGCAAGCATGTGCAAATACTTGAACTTTCATTCCTCGTCTCTCTTCTATTCAGAGTTCTAGATGATAAAAACGGGAAGATGCATCTTTCATCACAAAGAGTAAGTACTTCATCATATTTGTCCATAATTGTAGTCAGTCTCTTTTAGAATTATCATCCTACTGATATTGTAATAATCTATCTTGAAAATCATGTTGGTTCTAATATCACTTGTTCGGAATATATTTCATGTATAATAAGATCGAATTGCGGAAAAACACAAAGTTGATAAAGACTAAGCATAATATGTCAAATCCAAGATAGCAGCAACTATAGATAAAATCCAACCATAGAAAACTCAAGCATGTATGCGTGGAAAATTTTAACATTGAAAACACTCAATGTAAATGTAAAAATCCACTTCCTTAATCCTAACCCCCAAAAAATATTATATATAAATCTGTCTCCTGTATGGAGCTTACACAAAATGGAGCCTTTATATATGACATAAATCACACAATAGTTGAGATAAGTAGAGAGTAGCACCAAGTGCATATTCCATCTAAACTGGAGGGAAAGATGCTGGAGAGTAATAACTTCAAAGACCGTACACTCCAAGCTTTGTTGTAGTATTCAGTGACCTCCCCCCTCGGTTTCTTTATTGTGTTATGCGATTTTTAACAA
The DNA here is from genome assembly GCA_037367405.1 of Ottelia alismoides. Taxonomy (NCBI): domain Eukaryota; kingdom Viridiplantae; phylum Streptophyta; class Magnoliopsida; order Alismatales; family Hydrocharitaceae; genus Ottelia; species Ottelia alismoides. Next base: position 428,319 of record JAZKJV010005347.1, on the reverse strand, counting down.
AAATATGAATTTGTTATAATTGTTTTACTGAAATAGAACAAAATTTAGCAAATTAATTCTAATAGATCCACAATTTAAATCAAAGCATGTCGAATCCATCCATCCATCCATTATCCATCCATCCATTACTCCATGTCCTTCCCGCTGCCCCTCAGCACTCCCCCTATGCGCCGCCGTTCATAAAATATTATTATCCTTTACACGTACACACTACAGGACACACTACACTACAACAAATTGGTCCTATTTCGACGTTTGCAAACGTCTAAATAAGCTTCCATAAACGTCCAATTTGAGAAAAACCGACGTATATATACGTCGAAATTATGCGTCGATTTAGACCCGTCTAATTTGGGTTATGCAGATCGTACAAGTTGTTAAGTCGAATTAGTAAAAATTTTCCAAATAAACGTCGAGGTTAGTGTCATATTCGACGTATAAACGTCAATATTGGACTATTTGTTTGACGTTTATCCGTCGAAATGGGCAAGAGAAGTCGACCTATAAAGAGGTACACGTCGATTCCCATTAAATATGCAAACGTCGATTACCGCCCAAGGGGCCAATCTCGAGGTACATATCAGAATGTTGGGCCTATCTCATTAAATATGCAAACATATCATTAGCCACTTGATTTTCTATCTCAGATCGACAAAATGATATGCAAACGTATTATTAGCCACATGATTTTCTATCTCAGATCGACAAAATGATATGCCAAAATCCAACTATGCACATCCGTACATTCCAAAAGCTATGTCTCCTCCAACGTAGCATCACTAATACCCTACATTAACGGTGCCCCAGATCTCACTGCTCCAGATCCATGTGCCATCGCCGAAATCACAACCGGATGTGGTGTTGCTGCTGAAAGCTCTAGTTCTTCTGTGGCATTCACGGCCTCCGCAACCTCTTCAATCTTCTTCGATTCGAGCTAGTTAGTCTTGAACTTCCACCATCTGCAGCCCCAATTGAGAAGTTGTGCTGCCAAGATCCTCGCAGTCATGATCAAGCATGGAGGTCCAGCTCCGCCAACATATCATGGCCCGTGTTCGGATGCAACCCATCTAGAGTATCCTTGTTCTTTTCATAGTAGGAAAATCCTTGTTGGCATTGCAAGACTTGACATTTCAATCCCCTGCCTAAAAAAATAATACATTAGATATATCCTAAGAACAACTATAAGGACACCATAAGCAGCAAACCTAGGAAATCATAAACAACAGCTTATTTGTATGATTCAAATGCGACAATTTTGTTGGAAGAACCTGCACTCTTTACAAAACAGAGTGTAAAAATACTATAATGGAAGAAATAATAAGCTCGCTCAGAATTAAGATTTCAATTTTCACACGGTGTTCGATACACGAAATAAATAGTGGGAACCAATTAGTCAAATAAAAATAACTCTCTAGAGGCTAGAGCCTGGAGGGATCAATAGTTAAAAGTGATTAACTGACTCCAGAAAAAAAATAAAAGAGCACAAAACAAAATACAGTCCAAAAATGTCAGGTCCCCTAGAATATAAATAGCCAGATGAATACACCATCAGGGAATTCAGGGTACAGTTCTACCATTAATTCACTTATATTTTTGATTACTTCTACATTTTAAAATTAAATAATTTATAATATATAGTCTCAGTAAAAAGGTAGTCGTACCAAGAGAACGCGATTTCCGTAAATCAGTTATCCTATCCCAACAACATTCTTCACAGCAACTGCTACTCCCTAAGTCGTGTTCTTCACATGCACCCTATTGATATCAGCTGATAGACAAGCTTTTTGTTATCAAGTTACAATGACATTGAAAAGCTTTTTTAGAATAACTTAAACTCACTCCTTACTGATATCAAGTGACAGATTAGGTTAATCAATCCGATTGTTGGGGATTTGTAAGTATAACTGTCTGGAAAGTCCATTCTAACCTTGCATGTGTCTCTTGTGTAAACACATATCAAATAATTTGCACACAATCATCCATTTCAGAAACAAGAGACATATATTCAAAAGATACATTAGTCAATTGTTTGGTTATCCACAAAATTTGACAAAGAGTTTACTCGTGGGATCACCAATCATCTCCATTTTCTTATCGACCATCATCCTGAGAAACAACCGTTGTTATTACCGTCTATTATTCGAAAAAGCTACGAACCTTAAGAGTATAGATTAGTTCCAAATTAATGATATTGATCTCTCTTAACTCTATGCGATCACTCGGTATTTCAAGCAGAACATATAAGTGTGCAAATGCATGTTTGTTGAGCACACGTACAAAATAAATTTACTCCATCCTAAAAATATCGTCAGTGAATATGGATCACTATAATATATAGCAGAGCATGAACATGATGTCAGCCACCAAGTGTAACCTAAAATAGAAATTAATCAGTCTATTTTTTTAAAACTTCAGTAAACATATAAATTCTACATAGGCTTAAGTAAACTTATCTCTCAAGAATCTTAGGTGTTTCTCATTAGTTGTTGTTGCATCAATAAGAGCAAACATAAGCTCAAAATGAATACAAACAATGCAGATCAAATTAAGAAAAAGACATAGAGGTGCCATTCTCCAACAAAAATACAAAATATATAAAGGATCAAATGCCTACAAAAATAAACTTAAGCTAATTTCCACCAATGCATTAGAGATTCAGAAGATAAAAAAACAATAAGACTTCCCTTCAATAGATATCTCTGCCGCAAAGGCTAACCATATACATTTGTGTTCTCATTGCATATATCTCAAAAATCTTAAAAAGAGCACATTACAAGATGAGATCATGTATTGTGTTTATCCCATAATGAGAAATAATATGACACGGTGCTAAGATCAAATTTCAATCTAAAGATGAGATCGGGTTTCCATGGGATGGATACAATTCTATTACTAAAAATAACATCAACTATTAGCTAGCTTCATACAAGAGCAATACAAGCTGCAATATATAATAGTATAGGGACAAGACTAACCAGAGAGATCAGGCCCAAAGATACAAGATGGATGCCGATACAGAGGCAAAATGGAACCTAGGAATATTATGCTAAACAACACAAATAGCATCGCTTGCAATTTCAACAATGTCTTGAGTAATAGCAAAGAAACTCACATATCAGAGCAGAAAATAGCATCATATACAATTACATATGAGATCAGTAATGCCTATCAAGTAAAAGAGCATGTGTGGGAGCACCTGGGAGCCAGGGACGCTTGTAATGGAGATTTAAACAACGATGGAGAGCAGTGTTGCCCCAATCAACGCAGAGAGAGAAGACATTTGGTGTGGAGATATCAACTGCTCCTTGAGTCATGTTCATCACATGCTCCTCGATTTACACAAAAGTGAAATTAATGGAACTAAGGAATAATGACAAACTATAGTCTTACTTGGAATAACAGAGCTCCCCATAACATAGCAAGGAATAATGACAGATTACGGTATTACTTGCAAATGAGCTAAATACGTTGGCATTTGCATTATTAAGTATCCAGTACCCAAATACTGAGGAGAAAACAAATATTATTTAATCTATGTCCACTTATTCATTATTACTAGCAAGGGTTATCTATAATCATGTGTTGGCATTTGCGTTATCAGATATACAACTACTAGTATGCTGAAGGGGGAAATTGATGCTTACAGTTTCCGAATTGTTCAGTTGTGACTAAGAGATTCTCCAGTATTGCTCATCTGGTTCGACATCCTCTATTATCTTGCTTACTTTTATCTTGCTTACTTCTTCAGCATAATCACTCTAAAATTTCAAAACATAATATGATCCACATATTTGATGGTACTGCTAGTAGCTTGTCGATACGATTACATAGAATGTCCTTGGAATACATGTGATGCCCTTGTATTCCCAATATGTGATCTTCTGTAGCAAAAATCTCCACATTGGTTTCTTTGAGAAGGCAAGAACTCGTGCCCCATAAGGTACTTCCAGTGCATGTTTTATTCAGCAAGCATCAATAAGGCACATCAGATAATATGAAAGTTGACAGTGATTATTTCTGCAGTCAAACTATGTTGTCTATGGTGTCTAGTAGATAATTTCAAGCAACAAAATATTTCCCGTCGTTGATCAGTTATATATAACGTAAATCATATCTACCTCATCTTGATGGATCTCAATGATAGAAGGGGAGAGAGGCATATCGGCTAAATCAACACATTCTTTTCCATTAGTGACAATTGGAGTTGTAAAACTTTGCAAGCTTAAGGATGCTGCTACTCAAATATCCCCTGTAGATATCAACAAAAGAAAATAGATGCTTAACATGCTTCAGAAGTACAATCAATCACTATTCTGATTCTCTGTCGCGCTATCAATCACTATTCTGATTCTCTTTACGGATGAGATCAAATCCTAAGTCCGCATTCATACGCATATAATTCCCTCTTCAAATGGTCTCTGTCTGGCTTCGCCTGATGTCTCGGATGCTTCAGGGCGCATGTAGGAGTCGGCCCTTTCATCTGTGAGGTCGATCCCAGATAAGTTGCTAACGGCAAAAGTGAGTGAGTGCGAAGCAAGCTCAAAAGTCTTCCCAGAAATTCAGTATCCCTCAACCCAGGTTCCACTACTGGTCCGCCCTTTTCACCGCTGCAAGAGCTGAAGCCGAAGCTCAATCTGTTGCATCAGCTGATTCAGAAGTAGGATTATAGAAAAAAGCGCCGAAACAAAAGCAGTAGACACCCTCCAGCAGCTTCTGACAAGAGGCTAGAAGCATATGCCAAAGTCGTTGTTTCAGTTGCACCATATAATCTTGATGAGGTTTTAATCATCTGTAGAAGAGGCCTTTCTGAATATACCTTTACATATGACAATCCATTCTGAGGACATTTTCTACTCTCAAAACAATAAAAACAAGATCCAGGATCCTTTGAATATATCTCAAAATTTATCAGCATAAGCATGAACACTCCCTTTGAACATCATTGAAACATATGCCAAAGTCGTTGTTTCAGCCGCACCATATGATCTTGATGAGGTTTTAATCATCTGTAAAAGAGGCCTATCCAAATATAGCTTTACAGATAACAATCCATTCCGAGGACATTTTCTACTCTCAAAACAAAACAAGTTTCAGGATCCTTTGAATATATCTCAGAATTTAAAACAGAGAAATCCCTGATTTAAGCAGAATAGGATAACCAAAAAGAGAATAGCCACTTTTCTAGGAGAATCACTAAGGTTTCAACCTGATATTATTTTCATATTACAAAGACTAGAGCCCAACTTCTGCAAAATCATTTGAATCTTATCTTCGCAAGTGCTTCCCAAATAAATACACACCCTTCATTGTGAGTGCTCGAAGCATGAGGAGTCTAATGAGGCTTGCATGAGTAAAAGTTGCAGTAGAGACAGAGTCGGAAAATCCATCTATTGTACATATAAAAAGGTATCTACAAGATAGATCAAAATCTTTCCAACATTATACCCACATTCAATAAAAACAAAATCTAACAAGCATTAATTAAAGGTAACTACAATTCATTACAATCGTCACTCCCTGCAACTAAAAAACAATGCTGAAGAATATCACATTAATTAAAGTTTTATGTAAAAACTATCACAAAGGGGATTTTTACAGCTACAACTTGTCACAATAGAAATGGAAAAAATATTTAAAGTACATGCTACCTCTTAGATTTTCATTTCATCTTTCTTCCCTAATTTCCTCTGAAACAATAGGTCTTCCATGTTGCAAAGGCAATTGCCAATTTCTCTCCCTCAAGGTTCCGAAGGTAAAGAGACTATTTCAAAGAAGAAACCATGGAAATCGTGTGTATTATGCAGATGTGTGAAACGAACACATGGGAAGTTGCTAGACCTTGCCTCTTTTCTGTTGATTAGAATGGACTTATATATTAAGCACCGTCACATCATACCGTATCATGTGAATGTGAATGGTGCATCCAACACCATGTTAATAACCTACCAAATTAATTTCATCCACAACCCCTTCTCGTGCTAAATCGAGGATGCACCTTTAAAACTAGAAGGGTGAGATGTGTGGAGACTTGAAGGGTCAGATGACTATGAAGGATGGGGGTGGACGAAAAGAACCAAATCAGGATTCAACTTTAAAAGTTCTAAACCTTCTCCCACTACAAGTAAGGTCCGCTACATGATTCTTGCTCAAATCCACGTTGAAATATTCGACTATTTTTTACGCTGGCTATCGACTACCTAACGCAATCCCTGCAAGAGGGGGATTTGAACCATGATCTTTTGGGTGGTAGACACACTGTACTACCACCAGACCATTTAAGTGGGTATTAAAAATCAGGATTCAACTTTAGTTATTAAAAATGATGACCACCCTCCAGTTCCGTTGAATCAGATGTAGCTCTCATGTTCATATTTTAATCTGTAAGAAAGATTAACATAATAGGATTAGTTGAATAGGAAAGAATCCAAAGAAACACCGTAGAAATTATGTCATTGTTCTTAGGGAATAAGCTTTAGATGATTCACGTAGGATTTGAAACCTATAGGTACATCAGTTCTTTTCAATTGGGTCTAAACAAGGTCAAATAAGAAGCCCATGTCAAGTGATAGCTTACCCCACTGATATCTTCCAAATATGTAGGAATGCCACCCCAAACCACTGCCATCCAATTTCATCATATTTAAATCCCCGTCAACTTCTCTTTTGAATTCACAAATATTAAGCATCCATATTGATTGCCAGCTCCACAACCGGATGTCTCTGCTCACTAATAATTGGTGCAGAATACTATCGAGAACCATAGACGAACACACTCAATAGTCACAAGCGAATGCAGCGAAAATATGCTATCTTAAATAATTAAAGAAGCAAGAATGTAACTTGTAAAACAACTTGTAATCTGTCTTCGTGAACGTTGATGTACAGTTGATTGTGCAAATTGTCTAAAAAAGATGCACAGTTATGCAACCAATTTGGTTAAAAACTACTGATTTTATTTGATATTAACTTTAGTACTAACTTCTACTGTTCTCTGACCTTCAGGTTTATAATGTAAATCATTAGGATCGTTAAACCAAACAACTAAAGCATGGTTTTAGCTCTTGTTTCTGAAACACAATACAACCATATAAATTGAGATCAAAACAAATATAGAAATGGACATTGAAATAACAAGTATAGCAATGGGTAGTCATTAATCTCCCATAAGCACGCATTATAAAAGAAAAGCAAAAGAAACAAAGTTAGTAGGTTGCAACTCCCCTTCTCAACGTTTAAATATCAGATGTTGATCACATGCAAAACTAAAAAAATAACATATCATACGATGGTCCATGAATCAAGGTCACATACCATTTGACAAGTATATGCAAAAATTGCACAGTAATAACAGATTAATAGAGCATGTTCCCCCAACATAAAGTTTAATTGAGCTAAATATTAAAAAAATGTATCATGAACGAGATTTGTAAGAATCGTCACCTGTGAATGCGATTGGTGTTGATATTTGACACCGTCGTTGGAAAACTCATTGCAACTGAGAGAGTTGCTGCAATTTTGGCACTACTGTCAGAAAATCTGCTGTAGAGAAGGAGGAAGCGCGATTACGATTGAAATTTTAGTGCAGCCATCAAAAAATCTGCTGCTGCTGCGGAGGAAGACGCGATTAGGAATGTGGAGGAGGAGCAGGAAAATTAGATTAGGGTTGGGGATGAGAAATGGAGATTTGGGCATGTGAGAAGGAATCAGTTACTTATATACCTCTAAGCCAAGGAGGTCAGACCGTCAGAGGCTTGACGACATCTGATCGCGGCCTTTGCGGAAGTGCGGCCCTCGTGCGGTGGGTCGTTGTGGAAGTGTGGAGCTCGCGAGGTTGCTTGGAGAAGAGGAAGAAGGCAAGTAGCAGGAGAGAGAGAGGGAAAGAGAGAAAAGGTACATGGTTTTACCTTATATATCGATATAATCGACGTATACTAATGTCGATTTCATTGCATTAAATAAAACACGTCGAAAAAGGTAACTTTTTAGGGCCTGTTTGGTTGCAGGGTTGGGCAGGGTTGGCCCAACCCTGATTACTATTCACAAGGGTACTTCCTCCTCACAGATTACTATTCACCCATCCCAACCCAGCCCAACCCAACCCTGCCCAACCCAGTAACCAAACAGACCCTTAAGGACGTATAATAAATGTCGAATATGCATTTACGATTACCGACGTTTGGTAATTACAAACGTTGAATTTGGTATATTTTGTTGTAGTGCTACATGATCCAATATCATTAATTTTCAAGGAATAGGATATTGATAATAGTAAATAAAATAAGAATGTGCATTTTTCCTTTCTTCCATGTATGGATACATACATGGGTTTTATTTTTATTATTAATATATTGGTTTTAATTTTTGCAAATAAGGGCACTGATAAGAATAAGCATTTTCCCCATGGATACGAATACACGTATGGAAGTTATTTTCATATTTTTTGAGTATATTGTTATGGACATAGTTTTATAATTTTCTTACGAACATTGATATGTGTGTGTATATATATATATATATATTCGAATTTCAAAATGGACATTTGGTTTATTACGATTGCATTCAAATACATGTCTATTTATATCTATTGTTTTTTATCCTCTTCAACTAAAATATTGATATTTATGTTTGCTGAAGGATACGTATATGATATTAGTTTTTTTGTAGTTATAAATGCATATAAGATATGCGTTTTCATTTATTTCCGTATATCGATATAGATGTGGATACCATTTTCATTTATTTGCTAAATATGAATACAATTATAAATTTTTCTTGAGGATAATGGTATGGATATGTTTCCGGATTTTAAAATGGGCATTGTTTCAGTAGGGATCCATTCAGGTGCATATATTTTTGGATTTGTCCTCTACTGTATGTCTATATGGTCTTTGATTAAAATATAGATATGTTTTTTCCTCCAAATACAGATATGGATAAAGGTATTTGTTTTGCTGATATAAATATAGATCGAGATATGCATTTTTTTGCTGATTTCACGGATAGAAAAATGAATGTAATTTTTTAGAAAACTCTAGATACATGTAAAATTCTATACTACATGTATTTTTTAAAAAGATACTTTTCCCGTGCTTCGGTTGTCACAGCCATTAAAATGCATGACAACTAATATAAAAGGATTTTTACCCGGCATACCCTATAAATTTTGCCAATTACCTCCACGACTTTTGAAACAACCTAACTCCCCACGTCGACCTCGTAAACTTGCCAACTCTTACCCTTGAACCCTCCGGGTAATCTGTTTGAAGCACGTGGGGGTTTTTGGAGTAATTTATAGGGTCGATGAGGTAATTACGTTGTGCAAAATGTAATAGAGGTAATTTAAAAAGTTTATAAGGTCTGCCGGGTAAAAATACCTAATATAAATTAGTCCTAAAAAGGATATTTATTTTGACTATATAGTCAAAAGAAAATAGCACATTTAGTTTCTTCTATATTGAATCTTTTGGCAAATTTAAACCATCAAAATAGTATATATTATATATATGTCCTTTTCAGGGATCTTTTTACCATGATGATTCTATATGCTCAAAGGTGGGATCTTTGTGCATAACCGAGAGTGGACAGGACTCCTTACCTACCCTAGTAGATCTTTTAAAGAGGAATCTAGAAACCTTTGAATTATGGTAAAATAATTTGTGGAATTAATTAAAAATCAATTAATAAAAATACTCTGCGATTTTTATAGGAACATGGCAATATGCATGTGCAAATATTTTAAGTGCATGTTAGAGCATATACAATGTCTAATTTTTTTTGAGCTATGAAAGATCTATAATGATTTGCAGAATGAAATGGGTGAAATATGGTCCATTACACCATTTCAATGTTAATAAATCAATACCACATCAGAAAAATGCAGATAAAATACCAAATTGTAGAGCACTAATAAAAATCAACATGTAATTGTTTGAATTTGAAAAAGAGGCTAATGTCCAAAACAAGGCTCATATGCGAGGTTGTAAATGCAAAATAAATAAATTGCAGAAATGCTAAAATCAACATACAAGGCGCTTCTTGGAATTTGAAACAAGCTGGGGGCGTATCTGTGATTTTTTGCGCATGTGACATTAGGGTTGGATATCGGGTGGGTCGGATTTGATTTGGCCTGAGCGAAGCCCATTTAAGTATATAAGCTTGGGTCGGGTTTAGGAACATTTTATTTTGAAATTACAGGCCCAAGTCCAAATCTGACCCAAACAAAATAGGCCGAGTTCGGGTCGAGCCATCTCAATTTAACATCTATATATACCAATATAACGTGTTTCATTCTTCTTGCATTTATGTGATTGTTTCTTATGCACGTATGCATGTTTAATACTTTAAGTGCGCTAACTAATTTGTGATTCTATTAATTGTACGTTGGAAATAGAAAATGTAGTAAAAATATGACGACTTAAACCACCACTCAATTCACCATTATATATTCTATTATAGATGCGGGCACTATGACCTAATATAGATTGGTTACTTGCAGTTGTATATGCTCTAACACTTGAGGACACAGATTCAATTCTTGCATATTAATGTAATAATCTTGCATATTAACGTAATAATGTCCTCAATCCACATGAATGGATATGATTATTAATGGGTTTAAGCATTTATTCTAAACTCGAAATAAAGATATGAAAGTTAGAACATGATATTTGAAGCATAAATGAATACACTTGATATAATTATATCGTATAGGCCGGATTATCGAGCATACGAGTTTAGATCTTCTCAAAATCGAACCCGGCTCGATAATCAATACGAACTCATGTTAAGGCTCACGATCCGCTCACTAAATTTTGAGTTTAGATTTAGATCAAGTTATGCAGGTCGGATTTCAGATCGGTATCCAGCCCATTACCCAACCCCCCGCTCAACGGAGAGAGAGCGAGATCACCACACCCCTCAGCTTCTTCACGATTCACGAAGCATGGAGAATGTCCAGCTGACCTAGCGACGATACGCATGGCCTGTACCCACCGCTAAACTTCTTCAAGCCTTTCCCCAGCTCGAATTGAGGCGAGGATCTTAGCAAGCTCATGTAAGCAGCTTCTTCTCAGGCGAAGCAACTAGGTGATATCCTTCTTCCTATTTTCCTTCATTCTTCCCTTCTCGTTCTTGATCTGAAATCCCTTTTTTTTCCCTTCTCCATTGACCACACCTAAACTCCACTCCTGAGAACCACAAACCACCTTCACCACTCTCCCTCACTGGGTTGCTCTTTCTATTCCTCACACCTATCATCTCCAACCAAGTTGTGGTCGGAGTGAAAGCTCATACTCTGACACCCAACCGGAGCTCCTACACCCCATTCTCTATCTAACCCCCTCGTCGAGCTATGACTTGAGCAAACCAACCCACTTGCAAGTCGCCTTCAACATGGCAGCAACTCCTCATCTTCATCTAAGCACTACCAACCGAGAGGAGACTCACCGCCGGATCTCCAACATTGTTCTCCGTAACAGCTCCGTCTCAAGATCAATCACCCGTACAAATAGAACAAAATACCCATCACGCCGTCACCATCGTTACCCTGCGTCACAAACGTTAGTATCAGTCTGACCCTTAGATCGGAGCACCAGACCTTACCGTATCTTAGCCATTGTTGCTCTCAATCGAAGTCCTCATCTATTCCAGGACTGCCGCTCTCCGTTGTGCCTCACCAGTTGTAGCAACACCTGGATCAGGAAGAATGGAGGAAGGGGTGGGAGGCTTCGAGCTCCAGCAATTGGTCCGATCAAAGAAGCCTCGTACCCTCCATACAACCACTATCAAAGATCCACCGTGCTTCTCGCCCAGGTGCTGAATGAAGGAGATGGAGGGGACTTCTCTATCAACCATTCGATCTCCAAAGCCCTCTTCATCTGATCGTTGAAGGGACATCGCATGTCCGCCATCTAATCACTGCCATTAGGTCCGTCCTCGAGCTACACGTGGCCTTATCTCTATTGTTCGATCCCCTACAATAATTTTAGCTATTTTCAATCACAGATTTGCATCTACTGGTAGTATGTCATGCTCCCTATGGGTGCATGTGGATTGGATTAGATCGGATTTTAACTTAATCTTTGCTTAATCCAATTTTAACATATTTTTTATTTTTTGAATCCAATCCATCAAATACTTCAATCCAATCCGATCCAATCCATCGGATTATTGATTGGATCGGATTTTTAGACTTACAATTTCTCGCTCAATAATCTACTCTCTCGTATTAGTATTTTATATCCCACTAGCCCCAGATATTTGAATAATATCTCTAAAATCGATAAGATAAATGTAAAAAGAGAGAACTAATCAAATTAAAGTTGAAGGATTCCATTAATCCACTAAAAAATTGAAGAACGCAATAAAACTAAATGATTATATTAAAATCAAAATTTAAATTTGTTCTTATAATTGATGCATAAGTTTTTTTATAATTAATTTTAAACAAATGATTCAAATAAGAATAATACAAGTTATCAAATAAGGATACATAGACGAGTTAGATAAATAAAAAACATGATCTCTATTGTCAGATATTCATGAATTCTGTAATTAACCCAACCATGTCCAAGAACACCCTTCAAAGCTCTATAATATATCATTAAAAAAGATAATCAAATAACATTCATGCTCGATTGAATATCCAAGACAAAACTAATTTAAATATAGCCCACCACTTGAGAAACATACATCTCATTTAAAAAAGACTTGAAATAGAATTTATTTACATGATTATACCATACTAAAGGTTGCAAGCTATAACACGTAAAAAACAATGTAATATATCCAATTTCATCCATACAATAAGGTTGCAAGCTATAACAAGTAAAAGATAAGAATCAAAGGGGTCACGAATAACTAACAAACGTACTAGGCAACTGTCCAAAAATTATTTTCTTTTAATGAAGATCAAATGAATGACAACATACCGAGGATAAATAGTACCGCATTTGAGGGGGATGTCGCTGTATGAGACAGGAGGTGACATCATGAGGGGTGGAGCAGTATGTTATACTAAGGGGAATACCATTGTACAGGAGGGGGCATCATCGAAATGAACCATGTATAAGGTGGTGACATCGTGAGGGATTGGGCAGTGTGTTATACTAGGTGGAGAATAACATAACAAGGTTTATAATTTTACAAGTTATACTCATACTTTGTTATTTTGAAGATTTAACGCTTGGCTTTCAAAAGAGAAGAAAAGGTGGCATCGGGAGGACTTGTATCTAAGATTAATACGAGACAAAAAAGATGAATGATTATGATTATGGTCATAGAGGAATGCGAAATGAGTGCACATAGATATTATATGTATGCATGTAAATATGTTTGTTTGTATGTATATGTATATGTGTATCTATGAATACATGTATGTGTGTGTATGTACATGTGTGTCTATATATATATATATCTGTGTGTGTGTGTGTATGTGCGTGTGAATATTAACAAATTAACGGATCAGATCGGATCGGATTTCAGTAAAGATCTGATCCAATCCATACGTTAAAGGATTTGAAAATTTCCAATCTGATCCGATCCATTAGAATGATAAAACCAAATCAATCCAATCCCATTGCATCTGATTGGATCGGATTACAGATTTTATCCAATCCGTGTGCACCCCTAATGCTCGCAAACGTTTTTGCAAGTGCAAGGTTGTCATTGGTGGATGCAAATGCTCGAACCGCCTTCAGGTGGAACTTCACGAACACATAATTCTAATCTACGAGCTCTTGCGAACATAGATTTGTGCGAGCACATATGAGTCCTAGTGGATGCAATGCTCGCAGAGTTGCGGAAGTTTTAGATAGAGCATCCCCTTGACTTCCCTCATTTCATCAAAACTCTCATCCTCCATGCTCTTTGTCGCTGCCACCACCACCACATCCTCCCTCTTCTCTGTCACTGCCACCTCCTCCTCGTTGTTGAGCGTCGCTGCCACCACCTCCTCCTCATCCATTTCCTTGAGCGTATACCATTGCCAACTTCTCCTCCTCCACATCCTTGCCTGATTCAAGTTGGGTCCTCCTCGTGTGTGACTGGCCCGCCTCCTCCTCCTTCACCTCGTGCCTGACTTGGTCATCACCATTACTACCTCTTCCTCGCATCCGACTTGTCTTGCATAGGCATATCTCAATCTCTTTTCTTGTTCTTCTTTAATAATTTGATTATTCATTTAGATGTTTGTTAGGTCTTTATAATGCATTATATATGTTCGATGTAATACTTAAGATCATGTGGATAGATTGATTTGTGTTGTGCATATATTTTTTAAATATTTGAGTAAATAATTCATCTTTTCATTATTTTAACTATAATATAAGATGATTTAAAATATGAATATGCATGTCTTGAATCATAAGTGTTTGTATTTGTATGTGTGTGGGTGTCAAGGTGTATGTTGGTGTTGTATATGAACATAGCTTGAAGTTGAATATCTCTAAATCAAGGTGGATTTGTGTAAAGCTTCAAATGATAGTACACACTAAAATGATTCTAGGTTTACTCAAGACATGAATCATTTTTCATTAACATAAAAGAGTACAATGACAGAATATAAATCTATCTAATGAGATAAACATATAATAATGTATGCATTGGGTGTATGTATGTATATATGCATATGTATGTTTCTACATTCTTGGGGTTGTGTGTGTCTGTATATGTATGCGTGTTTATATGTGTATGTATGTATGTATGTATATATGTACGTATCGATCACGATGCAAGTTCAATGGAAGACCTTGTTCATTCGAGATTGGAATAGAATAAGCCTATTTGTCTTATCAGCTTCCAACACATATCTTCTATTATCGAGCCTTCTTACTCAATATCCTTGAAATAGTTATTATAATTATTGATGAGGTAGACACTCTCATAGAAATCCTCTACTCCCCCATTCTCTCACCTGGTTGGCTTTACCATGCCTTGCTTGCTCTTGATCCTACTTTCCTCTCTTGATACCCTCCTATAATTATGCGAGGATGATGATGAGATGAACTAATGAATAGTATGTATGTATGAGTGTTTATATATATGCATGAATTTATGTATGTATGTATGTATTAGTATGTATATGTATCTATATATGTATGTATGACTCTACTTTTTGGGGTTGTGTATGTATACGTGTACGTGACCATATGTTATCGTAAGTGTCCCAATTAAAACTGCATTTGTGATAATAAAGTTATCACATAAAACTCTTACTAATGTGACAATATGTGTTGCATTAATTCTAGTTAGGTGCTTAAAAGGTTAAAAAACTAACTATATGTAAAATCACACATAATAAATCATACATTGTGCGCTCCTTACACACCGGGTATGTGCGACCCTACACAACGAATGGCGTGTGCAAACATTGGAAGATTTCATAACTTCCTAATGTGTTATTTTCATTTTTTCACGTAACCATTGGACTCATTTAGAGATGAGATATCACCATCCAATGATCGTGGATTTTGATGTATGTAGGTGGAAGACAAATTTTTTTTGTAGATACATTCCCGATAATGTCATATTAAACACTATACTTAGGCACAATTTTAGGGTAAAATAGTTCCATACCATATCTACCTCGTAAACCATCCAGATCTACCTAAATACCGATCAACATAAATGATTAAAGATTTTACGGACATCTTACAGTTCTCATTTGTAGCACTCACAAATGGATGGCGTAAGGTGTCCTATGATATGCATTTATATTGGCTTTCCTTAGTTCAAAGGTCCATGACTAGAGGATCCATAAAAATTCAAAATCTATTATACGGTGATAGTTATTACGTGTGGAAGTTTTATATATGAGTATAAATTTCGGCAGAATAACCCCAATCCTCTTCGATATTCCAAATCAATTGTAATTTGTTCTCATTATTGTCACTTTGGTGACAATTAAAATAGCCGATCATGATAGGTTTATGGGGTATATTGAAGGGATGTGAGGTTATGCTGCTAAAATTTACTTATATATAAACTAACATGTGGCAATGATCATCTTATAACAGAGTTTAATTATGGATGGGCTCAAATAATAACATAAAGAAAACATTTCTCCTCTCTTCTTCTAGGGTCAACGCAATGTTTTTGACAATAGGTAATGCACATATACATGCCATGGAAAATGCACATTCATACGAAGGTGTGTATGTATCCGTGGTTTAACTCAAATAATCTCGCCAGTATGGTTTTGGAAATGGATTTTACACATGCATGGATGTACGATGGCTTGGATGCTGACATGTATATGAGGGATACGATCTTACATGGCGTGGAAGGTTTCCTTAGGTTTTCTTGTGCTAAGAGATATGATATTGTTGATCGAGATGGGAAGAAAGAACATATGTCTGTGTAAGCGGTGTGATCTTTTAAAGAAAGCCTTATGGAACATTATTGTAGAACACTTGTGCAAAAAAGGATTTATTGATGGATATATGAAATGGTATGATGGAGAGAAGAGGCATTGCACGAGTGAGCTTTTCGATCCTCATGATAACATGTCCATCCAAATGGTTAGAAATGTGCACGACCTTGTTGAGATTATTATTATCGTTTGGTGTTATTTATGTATTTTCATTTCTTCATGTACCTATCATGTTATTTACCTAAGGGCTTTTCTCCTATATAAGAGAGCCCATGAGTCCTATAAATATCAAGTCATTTATTTGTTCCAACATGGTATCGGAGCAATGGTCCTAGACCGAGGTTCCTATATCCCACCCTAACCCTAACCCTACCCGCCCTCCCTGCGTGCACCGCCTGCAACTGGTCCCTGCTCACGTACCGCTCGTGCCTGGCCCCCGCTGGCGCACTGCATTGCCAGCACGTATCTGCACCACGATGCATGTGCGCCTTTCTCCAGTGCGCATTACGCCTTGTACAACAGCAGCATCTGTGCAAATCCACGAACCCGTGCACCAACGCAATGCGCACATCATTGTGCATTGCTCCAGCAACCGCGCACCAGCGCGAATATGGATCTGCGCACATCTGCGAACCCGCGCACACGCGCATCCATCCGCGCATCTGCATCTGCACACATACGCGCAATCGCGTACATCTGCGCATCTGCGCACATCTGCATCTGTGCACTAGCGCACGCACAAGCGTGCATCTGCATCTGTTTTAGCGCATATCTGCATGCATCTGCATGCACATGCGTGCATTTGACACGCATTTGTGTGCATCTCTAGTGCATCTACATGCATCTGTGTGCGCCGTTGCCTTTTGCGCCCATACGGCCTAGCCTACGACAACATGAGATGAGGATAGTTGTATGAATCTATTAATACAACCAATACTCTATATGTGATTGTGTAGACTCATTGATAACGGTCTACTCCTCAGTTTTGTGCCGGAGTTCGACGTTTTTGCTACCATGTCAGAAATCAAGGGTGTCGTTTTTTCATCCGGTGCCTTCAAGAGCCCGGCTCCCATCGTAAAGATGGATGTGACAACTACGAGTTGTGATCCATGCAGTTTCGCACCCTGATGCAGTGCCATAACAAGGAGCCCATTCTGACAGATCCAGAGCCAGAGGACAAGACTGGGGCTAATGCTTCTTGGAAGCAAGATGATGCCTATGCTCGCATTTGGCTCTCTGGTATGCTCATCACGGAGATTGCCAATGATATTGTCAATCAACCCGTAACAAAGGCTATGTGGGATATCTTAGCACCCATATATGGGCGAGCGAAAAATGAGAGCAAAATTTTACAGTTGTAGTTTGATATCATCTCGACCAAGCAGATTGGTCAACCTCTTCTTGCACACTTCTCACATCTTAGAGGCATGTTTGAGCGTTTGCATAGATTCATGTCTATTACTACGAGCACTGAGCAACAATAGTTATATCTGAATGCAACTATGATAGGAGTATTATTGTCATCTCTAGACTCTGAATACAATGCATCATGTACTCAACTTCTTACTAGAGAGACGATACCTCCAATGGAGGAAGTGTACAAGAGGCTGAGCAGAATTACTACATCCTCTATTACTGTGGATTAGACCCCTTCTGATATGACAGTCTCTCGCGGCAGAGGGAGTACTTCGCAATTCCGTGGCCGAGGGCCATGTGATCGAGGAGGAGGTCGTCAGCGAGGTCCATGTTCGCATTGCCATCGTTCTGGTCATTATGAGGAGACATGCTATCAAAAGCATGGGTATCTGATCTCCGCCCGAGTTGTTGAGCAAACCAAGCCTACTTCTACACCTTCTCTGGCTCATGATACACGCTTTAATGATATTGTTTCCAGGATGCAAGAGATGATGACTACTCCTACTACTTCGCCCGCAGGTTCTTCAGATGTCATACATATTGCTAGAGCCTCTTCGAGCTCATCAAGTATTGCTTATGCCCTTACTAGTAGCAGCAGTTCAGATTTGTCTGACTGGATCATGGACTCTGGAGCATCTCATCATATGTGTGGCGATCGGGTACAGTTTACTTCTTAGAGGTCTATCCCCCGGGTAGATCAGTAGTGATTGCCAATGGGGTTCATCTACCATTGTTGGACAGGGGGAGATTGCTCTAGCTCCCTCAACGTGTCTGCAAAATATCTTACATGCTCTAGCATTTCAGACAAATCTTTTGTCTATTTGTCAGATTACAAACAATTTACATTGTCGTGCCATATTTGATCCTTCTTCTCTTGTGTTTCAGGGCATACTCATGGGCTGAGTGATTGGATGTGGCCGTGAGCAGAGGGGACTTTACATACTTGTCCAGCCTCCTTGTGCATGGGTTGCAACTGTCCCTTCTAGATATGTCTCCCCATTTTTGTAGCATCTTCTCTTTGGACACCTTCCTCTGTAGAAGCTGTGTCATGTCCTCTCGTAGATATCTACTCGTACTAGCTTGGAGTGTGAGGCATGTCAGCTTGGGAAGCACCATCGCTCCTCTTTTCCGAGTCGTCGGAGTCATCATAGTGGTCAGTTGTTTGAGTTGGTTCACTTTGATATATGGGGTCCTAGTCGTGTTCCTGATCATCAGGGACATCGGTTTTATATGGTCGTTGTAGATGATTTTTCTAGATTATCTTGAGTTTTTCTGATGACGAATAAGTCTGAAGCTGGTCTGTTATCAAATATTTCCTTATTGAGATTAAAAAGATTTTTTCTGCTAATGTGAAATTTATTCACACTGACAATTCCTTGGAATTCTCTACTTTGCAGTTATCAGACTTCCTCAGATCTATTGGTGTTGTTCATCAAACTTTGTGTGCTTACACTTCACAATAGAATGGTATTGCTGAACTCAAATACCGTCATCTTTTGGATGTCATGAGGACTCTTTTGATTCAGAGTCGAGCTCCTCATTCTTTTTAAGGTGATGTAGTTCTTACTGCATATTACTTGGTGAACCGCATGCTGTCTACTATGCTTGGAGAAAAAGTTCCTTTCTTGACTACGTTTCCCGAGAAGAACTTATTCTCTCTTACTCCTAGAGTATTTGGATCTGTGGTTTTTGTCCACAATTTTACTCCTGGTCGTGACAAGCTCTCTCCTAGAGCTGTCAAATATGTATTCGTTGGCTATTCTCATACCCAAAAAGGGTAATAGATGTTTTGATCCCGTTAGGAGAAAATATTATGTGAGTGCTGGTGTCACATTCTCCTATCAGTTGTTTCACGTGAATGGACTCTTTATCAGCTTGATGTGAAGAATGCATTTCTATATGGAGATTTACATGAGGAAGTTTATAAGCAACAGCCACCAGGATTTGCTATTGAGGGGGAGTCTCAGAAGGTATGTAGGCTTCACATGGCAATTTACATCCTGAAGCAGAGTCCCAGAGCTTGGTCCACGAAGATCTCAGAGTTGATAGAGCATCATGGATTTGTTCGGTCCACTGCGGATCACTCTCTTTTTGTTCATAGGACACGGAGAGGTACAGTTGCTATTCTTATCTATGCTGATGATATTATTTTCACTGGTGATGATGAGCAGTGCATTCAGGTAGCCAAGGAATTCCTAGGTCAGGAGTTTGTGACCAAGGATCTTGGCAATCTCAGATACTTCCTTGGATTAGAATTCGCCAGGAACCAACATGGTATTGTGATGACTCAAAGAAAGTTTGTGATTGATCTTCTATTAGAGACAAGTATGATAGGGTGGAAGCCTGCTACTACTCATATGGATCCAAGTATGAGATTATATGATGATGATACTGATGAGATAGATAAAAGGAGATATGGGGAACTAGTAGGGAAGCTCTTATATGCTACCATCAACATCTAGATATATGCTTTGTTGTTAACAAGGTGAGTTAGTTCATGGAGCAACCTAGGAAGGTGCATATGGATGTTGTTTATATGATTTTGAGATATCTGAAGTCTTCACCAGGTACTGGTCTCTTATTCAGCAGAGGCACGTCTCTTGACATCACAACGTATGCAGATGTAGATTACATAGGATGCCCTAGTGACAGGAAGTCCACTTCTGGGTTTGCTATATTTGTTGGCAAATCACTCGTATCATGGAAATGTAAGAAGCAGTCTGTAGTTACCAGATCTAGTGCAGAGTCTGAATACATGGCCATGGATCAGGGATGCACAAAGATGATGTGGGTCAGATCAGTTCCGACTGATCTTGTTGTTGATGTACCTCTTCCTATGCAGCTTCTATGCGATAAGCAGGCATCACTATTTATTGCAAATAATCCTGCATTCCATGAGCGTACAAAGCATATAGAAGTGGATTGCCACTATACAAGAGACATGATTCAGAAGGGTCTCATATCTACCTCTCATGTTTCTACTGAAGATCAGACTGCATATATATTCACCAAAGCACTTACTGTAGGTCCTTTCCAAAGATGTTATTCCAAGCTAAGCATGATAGACATATATGCTCCAGCTTGAGGGGGAGTGTTGAGATTATTATTATCTTTTGATACTATTTATGTATTTTTCATTTCTTCATGTACCTATCGTGTTATTTACTCAAGGGATTCTCTCCTATATAAGAGAGCCCAGGGGTCCTATGAATATCAAGTCATTTATTTGTTCCAACAGACCTGATTCTAATATCTTATTCTTAGCATGTACTCATATTGTATAAATTATAGGAAACCCCCTAAGGTTTTAAAGAAGACTATCATCCATGAGGATAGTGATGACAACAAGGAGGAGGAAGAAGAGGCAGATGAATAATATGGTGTGCCAGAAAGGGTGATTCCTCGTGGAGTTGTGATTCACGAGAGGGATGAAGAAGCAGAACGAAGAAAGAGGGGGGTAGGGGCAAACAGAAAGAAGAAAGGATGAAGGAAGGGGGAATGTGTGGAGGTGGAGGAAGTAGAAACAACGGGGCTTTTTTATTTTTGATAACTGTAGTATATTTACTTTTTAAAGAACAATCAACCTTTCAATTGGAGAACATATACATGGATATGTTTTGTTCAAATTATGGTATTTTTATTTTTGTTGCAAATGATTCTGACTCGATTGATTACATATATGTTGTGCTTTATGTCTTTGTGAATGTCTATGCTCATGAATGAGAATAATGTTATAGGCATAGTGGTGCATGATCTCGCACCAGCCCAACACGACCAAAAGCGAGGAGAAGTGGAAGTATAATAAGGAGAGAGAGATGAAAGAGGAGAAGGAAGATGATAAAAAAGAGAAAGCATAATGTGAAAGAGGAGGAGGAGAATATGAATCATAGTAGTAGGAAGGAGGAGGATGGGGAGGAGGAGAAGATGCATGAGAGAGGAGAAAGAGAACAAGGAGAAGACATATCGAAGGAGACTAAGGAAGAGGATAGGATGGAGGAGAACAAGGAGAAGCATTATAAATAGAATGAGAAGAAGGAGAAGGTGAAGGAGATGGGAAAAAGGGGGATGGAGAGTAAGCTAGAAGATGAAGAAGCACAAGAATGAGAGGAAACAAGAGAAGCACAAGTAGGATAACATGGAGGAGGTGTAAAGCCCTAAAAATCAGCTTCTTCAATTCCTACCATGCATATGGATATAGATCCGACCCGAGGAGACGATACCAACAGAACCGATTTCTTCAGAATCGAAGGTCCCTTCGAATTGTTATGATTTTCCAAAGTAAAAGAGGTTGACGTCGGTTAAGATGTCATTAACACTTAATCATCATCATTAGTTTTGAACACTAATTAATCATGATTAAGGAGACTAATGATGAGTAAAAATATTAATCATGATTAATAAATATTAATCATGATTAATAAATATTAATCATAGATTAGTAGGCATTAATTATAATTAATATTAATAATCATGATCAGTGCTAATTAATCATGGTTAACACTAATGAAGTGTCATTAGGTAAACAATGGGATTCATGATAAGCTTGGGAAAAATCACAGGCTGAATAGTCCATGGTTTTGGTGATGACAGGACGACTGACTGGGACCGTATTGCGGAACATGTGAACGATGATTCATCGATCTTGCTGTGAGATCCCTTGTATTAGGACCCGACTTTTTCCCCAATTTCTGCTCTGATCTAGTAATCAAATTAGAGAATGACCACAACATCTTGTAGTGCTCGTCAAGACCTTTCTAATGAGTCCAAGAACGTCAAATCAAAATCCGCATGAAAGAGTTACATGCAACATACAATCAGATTGCGGTTAATGGATCCGTGTTCGCACCCGGATCTGAATTCTGGTTGAACCTATATAAGAGGGGTTGAACCAAGTACAATGTCTTAGACCACCCAACCCCTCTTCCGAGCATTACCACCCCTCGCCGGAGCACGCCGTCATAGAAAAATTATGGCTATCGATCGGATGACGAAGTACGTCGTTTTGAAGAGCACGAAGTGAGGATCATCATGGACACACTTGTGTTCCACGAAACGCTGCGAAACTCTTGTTCTAGGCAAAATAAAATCATGTGGGGACATTCTCGTAGGTATGTATTTCACCCCTCTCTTGTTGTGGGATTTGCACGATTTTCGTACCATGAGTCTTATATGATGTCTAGAACACGTAGGTGGCTTCGGTTTCACCTTTGCTTGAGTTTTACACCAAAAGTCGTATTTTATCTTGACACCTTTTCATGATTTCCCATCGAATGGATAAATGCGTGGAGATAATAAAGATATAGTTGTGGTGTGGGTAACAATATGATAAAGATGATGTAATTTATTTCACAATCGGAGGAGCTTTGAGGATGTTGTCAAAAATGAATCCAGCTACTATCCAAAACAAATGATCGATCATGCCACAGGGCTGGTCGATCATGCCTAATCGATCATGCGATGATGGCTGATCAATCATGCCAACCCAACATGATCGATCATGCATGTTTGACTGATCGATCATCTGGGACTGTGGACCCATATGGACCATAAATTTTATACAAATCGACTTTAAAAAGATGTAGAATCATCTAGGACATTGTAATATATGATAAATGCATGGATTAATATATTATGTTGATAAATAACTGATATGGGTCCATTGTGAATTAAAGTGATTTAGAAAGGATGCGGTGAGCCTCGGTAAGTTTGAGAGTATCTTGAGCATCATTTGAATTATCATGGGGGTGTCCAGATCTGTGTATTTTTATCTGAGTTGAGCGGATGCCTTTCTCACTAGGTCCTTGTCTATGCCGCAGTGATTTAATCTCAAGTGCCATGTGGGTAGTGGAGTAGACGTTGCCAAGGGAGGGACATGCACCCTTGGGGCCAGCGGTAGAAGCTTAGGCACCACGAACTCAAAAGTTGTGTTGGTTAGAGGACATGTTTCTTGGTACACCGAGGTGCTAATTTGACGGTTTTCGGCCTCAATACTTGCGTGCCTTTAGCGCAATACTTAGAGAGCACGTCAAGTAGTCGTGGTCAGTAGTCTATTGCTTCTGTTTTTCACTTGGGGTTAACACTCGTCCATTGGATGTTATAGGTCACATTAGTTAGTATTCCGGATGGGAGCACTAAGAGGGGGGTTCCAGGAAACATTGTTATGAAAGTTGAGAAATGAGACAAATGAAGTGATCTCTTGTGTATAAGGAGGATTGGGATAATCGATGGGTTTTCTGACTATGGTATGAATGATCTCAGTGACCGGTGTCCTATCTCGTGTCCTATACCACTGTATACTTGGGTAGTGAACTTGGTAGTTTCATGATGATTCGTTGGTTGGCAATTGATTAAGGAATCATGCTTATGGTGAATGGGGTGGAAAACTTGGGATTTAACATGGGATTACAGTTGGTATGTGAAGCTAGTGGATGTATTGGGAACTTAGTTAGGATGCATTGTACCCCACCACATTCCTACAGAGGCATCAAAACTCTAAGGTTTCTTTAATGCATTAAAATAACAGTGTGAGGTCCCATGTAGACCATGACCACAGACTATTTGCGATGCTTATGTAATTAAGGATAATAGAATTGATGGTGATTAAGTGTGGTCTTCTTGGTAAGGATAATTTACCCAGTTGGTTTCTTTTGCAAGTACCTTCTTGTTGTAGTTTGGCACCGTAGTGGGAAACTTTGCTCATAATGTACCTTTGTGTTGGATCCACAAATTCTCAGGAGCAGTCGTAGTAGTGAGCGACTCTTGCTTGGAGGATTCTTTTTGGACAGCTACGATTTTTCTGGTATATCATAGTAGTTGCTTTTACTATTTACACGTGTAGCTTTTACTGCTTTACTTTATTTGTAGCATTTTGAAAGATATGAGATATACAATGTATGTATGGACACACATTTTGATGCATACCTGATACACTGTGGACTTTTATGGACATGTGATACGTAAAGAATGGTGGATATGATGTAAATGAAAAGAAATTTTAAATTCCAGTCTTTTATGTTATTTTCTTCTGCTTATATTACATTGAGTGTTTCGAATGTGGAATGTATGTGTGTGGGACTGTTTTGTCGAGTACTCGGATCCAGAACCATGACATCCGACAACAAATGGACAGTCATCACATTTGATATCAGAGTCATGGTACTCCATTCCATTCTACGCATATATTTTCCGCATTAGTACTCATAATACAAGATAGTATTTTGGGAGTCTTCTGACTTGACACGAGTCCTAAGGAGTGGCATAGATTATATCTGTATCCATATATCTCTCTTAAATAAAGAAAGTATTAATGCTTTGGTTCTTTATGCTGAACCATGCCGCCTTTTATGGATCCCGATGTGCACACCAACTGTCTTTCCTTGTACAGGCAGTACATGGCATCTAGCACCGCCAAGAGGAGATTGTGCATCGACTCTAGTAGCAGGGTGATCCCTCCTACCGCCCCTCTCGTGATGGTAAGTAGAGCATCAACATGTTAGTCTCTCTGGAGCCTGAGTAGATGGAGGATGCAGATGCTTTACAAAAGCATCATAACACCTATGTAGCATATCAGAGGGCTCTTGTGCCCCAATTCTTTGCGACTGCCACCCTTGATGATGCGGAGCTGTGTATGGCACATGTGGTGAAGGTTTTGAGGAAGATCCATGTGCCTGTGGATACATGGGTGTCTTTTGCAGAATACCTGTTGGCAGGGTACACAGAGTGCTGGTGGAACGCCACCAGGGGGCATATGATCGAGCCCATTACTTGGGAGGCCTTCTTTGATGAGTTTCGTAGTAAGTTCTACCCAGACCATTGGGAAGAGAACCATAGGAGAGAGTTCAATGAGCTGACACAGGGGTCGATGACGACACATGAGTATCTGATCCGTTACACGAAGTTGTCTCACCACTCCCCTGCTACTATAGCTTACCCATGGGAGGATTTATAGAAGTTCATCCGGGGGATGCATGAGGAGGTCCAGGACATACTATCTGCTTTGGACCTCACCTCCATCAAGGAGGTTACTGTGAAGACGACAAAGTTGGAGGCCACACAGAGCGCGTTACATGGATGTCAATCACAATTGCGTCCACCCCAGCCTCAATTCCGTAGAGACCGTCGCCATCACCTTACAACGACGACACCGACATATAGCAGGTTTACACCATCCCCTACCTTGGGGGCATGCCTTGGCAGGCCGTGGTTAAGTCTCTTCCCGCCCCCCTATGCAGGAACAGAGTCGTAGGTCTGGGGGCAACAGTTTTTCTTCTGGAGGGAGTTTGTCACATGCAGACAATAGTGTGTATTACCATTGCAGATATTCAGGCCATTTCAAGTCTCGGTGCCCACTGCGTGCTAACAGCTCGGGCGCACAACAACTGCATAGTGGAAGACCAGTTGGGTCTTCCTCGGACAACTTCATGGCTTGGGATTCCAACGTGGAGACCGTGACTTTCAACAAGCCCTACAATATGCATTCAGTGTTGCGCGATATAGCACACCACCATGAGGGTTGTTGAATGCAATGATGCGGGAGCAACCTCATGCTTCTGGATCGGTCGTTAGATGTATGATTTAAGCCCATGAGATTTTCTTACATGCATTGTTTGATTCATAGGCTACACATTTCTTACACATTGTATGGTGCCCACATTGAGCAAGTCTGTGATGAGGGTTTCATCAGTGTACTACACCAAGGGCCTAGGGGGGCAATTGTTTCATCTATGTATCTGTGCAAAAAGGTAGGCATGAGATGCTCGCATTCCTACTGTTGATTCAGTTAGAGGACTTTGACATCATTTTAGGCATGGACTGACTGAAGAGGCACCACGTAGGGCTGGCTATCGAGCCCAATGAGCTGAGCCAGGCCCTGGCTCGGGCTCATGCTCGGTGAGTTCGAGCCTCTTATCGAGCCAACTCAGGCTCAATAAGGCTCGAGCTGAGCCCGTTATTGAGCATGGTCTGGGCTCGTTAAGGAAAATAGGATTTTTGGTATAAAGTGTAGTGCCTAGGCTTGAATCCATGACCTTTTCTTTGAAAGACTGTCTTCCTTACCAATAGGCCACTATTTAAGTTACATTTCAAAAGCTAAATTATACTATATATTGCAACATTCTATTTACTAATAAATAATACTAATTTTTTAATTATAACCTAGAAAAATAATAATATAGATGTAGCTATATGTTCCTTAGAAAACCATACTATTGGTCGGCACATTAGTGGATAATATATATTATCAAATATGTTCCTATTTCAAGATGTATAATCACATGAGATCGTAATGAAGTCTACAATATAATATATATGGAACATTTCAACATTGGAATTCACATTAACATGGACATATATGGTTCTCATGTGCTCAAGAAACAAAATTATATCGATCTATAGCCTGATTGGGTATTATATATGTATTTAATTACCACCTACGTAGACGGCTACAACTATAGATATAGGTACTGATTGTTGAACATGCAACTCCTCTTGTGTGTATATTATATATAAATATAAATATTATATATATATTCCTTATTGAGTTATCGAGCCGAGCAAAACTCATCTCGGGATCGACTCGTTAAGCTATCAATCCCAAAATTCTGGCTTGGGCTCAATTCAATAGCTTAATGAGCCAGTCTCACGAGCCCTTATCGAGCCGACCCCCAAGCATGACTCATCGATCCTTTACTCAATGGCTAGTTCTAGTACCACACATATCTGGACTATTTTGGGAAGACAGTGGTCTTCGATTTACCTGGAGTGCTGCAATTTTAGTTTGACAGATTCACTTCTGATGGTGGGATCGAGTGCATATCCACCCAGAGGGTACACCAATTTCTCAGCCAGGGTTGTGTAGGCTACCTTGCCTATGTGATAGACTCAACCGCGCATGATCAGATGATCAAGGATGTTAGAGTCGTGCGCGAGTTTCTTGATGTGTTTCTAGATGACTTACCTCGACCACCACTAGTGGGGGAGATAGAGTTTGAGATCATGTTATTTCCAGACACACAACCGATATCTATGCCTTCATATAGGTTAGCACTTGCTGAGCTCAAGGAGCTAAAAGCACAATTACATGGGCTATTGGAGAAAGAATTCATCTGCTCCATGAGAAGAGTTATGGTGCCACAAAGTTATGTCAGATTTAGTAAAAGTCTAAAGTAGAATCAAAGAAAATCTATCCAAAAGATCTGTACAATTACTACAAGGAATCCAGGCATTGGAAGAGGGACTATCCAAAGAAGAAAGGCAAGGTCACAGTTATCATAGTGGCTCAGGGAGGATATGGTTCAAATGGTGATTATTCACTCACAATCATGATACAAACATATTCTAGGAATACATAGACTATTGATTTTGGTTGTTCCTATTGCATGGAACCAAATTGAGATTGGTTCTCTACGTACGACAACATATCAGTGGAGACGTCATCATGAGGAATAAGATATCATGAAAAATCATTGGCATCGATTTTATGGAAATTAAGATCCACGATGGGATGGTGGGAACTATTTTAGAATTCACCGTGACTGAATTTGAGGAAGAATCTTATATCTCTTGGAGTCTTGCACTCCAAGGGTATAATTACAACGCAGCGTGAGGAGTATTGCAGGTAGTCAAAGAAGGGGGGTCACCATCCAAGGTACCAAGTATAAGACCCTTTATGTTTTTGAGGAGTCTACAGTTACTAGATCTACTACTGTTGTATCTCAAGCCATGAAATCTAAATATGAATTGTGGCTACATATGGCTAGGTCATATGAGTTAGAAGCGGATTAATTTGAAGAAGGCCGACAAAACAAATAATCTGGTTGTTAAGTTCACAAAGGCACTTCTTGGGAGCAAGATCAGACATTGTCTGGTATTGCTTAGTGTCAACTGTTGGAAGTAGCCCCATGGAGAGGAAGGTGATGATGGAGTTTAGTAATGGCTTTTCTACTATTTGAGAATTTAACTCATGGTGGAGTCTTGTAATGGTTTTTTGAGATTTCAACTAACAAATGAGGATAGTAGTGATTTTTCTATTATCTGAGAATTCATCTCAAAAGAATAGTTATCCTGTTATATGATAATTCAACTCACAATGGGGTCTAGCATTGATTTTTTTGTTATACGAGAATTCAACTCATGGTAGAGTATATCGGTGATTTTTCCGCTTTTTAAGAATTTAACTCGATGTGGAGTCTAACAATGATCATTTTGTTATCTAAGAATTCAACTCACTATGTAGTGCAGGTTGTTTTTCTGCTATTTGAGAATTCAACTCATGCTCGAATCTAGTAGTGATTATTATACATTTTGAGAATTCAACACATGCTCACTATGTAGTGTAGTGGTTGTTTTTGTGCTATCCGAGAATCCAACTTATGGTCAAATTTAAATTATTTTTGCTATCTAAGAAATATTGAACTCACGTGAAGTCTAACAGTGATTTTTTTGCTATCTGAGAATTCAACTCATGGTGGAATGTAGTAGTGATTTTTCTACTATGTAAGAATTCAACTCACAATGGGGTGTAGTGGTGATTTTTACTATTAGAAAATTCAACTCACTGTGGAGTCTATTAATTGCGGTTCTATGTAAGAATTCAATTCATAATGAAGTCCTATTTGATATTGGAATTCGTGGTACCGTTGGCATTTGAAGAACTATTTATTTTGGGATTTGTTTGTACATGGGGTTACTATATAAACTCAAAGAACGTTAGTGTTTTGAAATCCCCTTTACTCTAGTCATTCCACCATATTAAGAGAGATTCATCGTCGCTGATGTGTGTGTTTATTCATGTGCATCAGATATATATTGGTATTTTTATGTAACATCCTATATAATCGTAACTATATTATTGCGGTGTAAGGTTTGCAGTTGGGGGTATTCAGTCATCTGTACTTCACGTATAATTTTGTGAAAGATGAGTAGTGGATGTAGATACATTGTTGAGCCATTATACATATATCTTCTCTATCATTTTTGGCTTTTGCATTGTTGATTGGAGATGTTCCCATCATTACAATCATATTGTTTAGATGAGAGATAATATTTCCTTATTCATGAAATAAAAAGATTATCACTCAGTAAAAGAAATCTTGAACTATAATGATCGCATCATTTATATTTTATTTATAGTTATATCTCTTCCTTATCTCCTGAACCAATGAACAAGAACGGAAGATAAAGTCTCATTTATCCCCTATCCCAACATTAACTAAAATCGTTTTAAAGGAGCGATAAGGAATAATGTGAGATAAGGAATATATGAGATTTATCCCTCATTCTTTTTCAATTGATTTATGTGATAAGAAAGTGATAAATACTCATGTCAGAGACATAGAAATGATATAATCACAAAGTAATCACTTATCTTAAAATTTTTTACTTTGAGATAAAGTTTGTTTATCCCACGGGAGGATGTTATCTTGCATTCAATCATGGATAAATAACATTACATCAATTGCATGTTACTAGTGGAAGAAATAATAAAACATACACATGGACATATGTACACATGGCATCAGAAAAGCGATCATTTGGTAGGTTTTAACCTGGTTTGAATTTCAGATGGAACTACCTCAAAGTTTTAACCTACTTCACATCCATTTTTAGCAAAATTTTTTATTTTTTTTGAAAAATAACATCGTGGATTTTCATAACTATATCTCTCTAATATATTATTCAAATTTTGTCAGAAACAGAGACTCCTACGGCCTCCATCCAGACAGTCATTTTTTAACGGTCACAGATTTGCTGTATTTTACATGTTCTGGATGGAGGTCGCAGGAGTCTCTGTTTCCTACGAAATTTGAATGACATATTAGAGAGATATAATTATGAAAATTTACGGTGGCATTTTTCAAAAAAATAAAAAATTTTGCGAAAAATAGATGTGAAGTAGGTAAGGTTACCTATTTCACAAAGTAGGCTCTCTTTCCTCTATCTAATTCTCATTTCAATTTTTGTGCTCATCTATTGCATGCTTGATCATAAATCCACTATGAATTTTGCAAGTTATCTTCCTATCAATATGGATCTGTGGAATGTGGATGTATATCCATGTTTGTCTTTTCATAAATAAGTGCCTATCATGTATCGTATTCTACACCATAACCATTTTTTAAAGAAAAGATTAACTTGCAACCACAGTATACAAGATGCAAAATTTTCTATAGATATTGTAACCAATCGGATCTGTCAATCACCAGATGGTCTAAATATTGGATAGAGATGCACCACCATGGTCCCCAAAGAGTCTGTTTAGTTTCAATGCTACTTTGAATTTAAACATAATTGGGCCTTTTGTGGAATGGGGTTGATAATGCGATTAATGTGATGCTGCCAATTATGCCATGTTCATTTATGGAATAGCATCTCTCTCTTTTTTTTATACAAAAACAATCAAGTTCATTCATCTTAATAATGACTGCAGAGTTTAGATCGCAAAATAGCCAGAGGGAAAAGTTCTTAGATCACAAGAAAGCAGAACAGTAGAATGGCAAACAGAAACAAAAAAACTGTGGAAGAAGAGCCAAGATTTAGCTATGGAAACACATAACAGTAACCATCACTGGAAGATAAGAAAAAAGTCTAAGGGAAGGTAAACAAAAAGCAAATAGTCCCTCATATGGTGCATCAAGAAGAGAGCTACTTCATGCACAAGCGAGGATGTAGTGGAGCAACTACCCTCGTACATCTGCTTGCACCTCTCCTTCCAGATGAACCACGTACCCTCGTACATCAGGCTAATGCCATTTAACACTTCATCTGCCAATAAAAAAGGAAATTGTATATCAAAAAATTGTTGTAGGGGAATACGGGGTTTTAGCAGGTTTAAGCAATCCAACAGTCCTAATGGGAAAGAACAATTTATTAGCAGAAGCTCCATGGATTCAGAGTAATCAAAGAGGGCATCTATTTGCCAGACTGGTTTTAAGCCTGTGCAGTTTCTCCTGTGTGTTGAACTTATTCTTCGAGACATATCATAAGAAGAAGAGACATATCATAAGGATTTGATTGTGTGTATCTCAACTAGGAAGTGTTGAGATTTGTCAGTTCTCTTTGCAAAATCTTTTGATCAATTGAGCCTGACATCCAGTGGGCAGATGCCATCTTTTACAGCAGAGTTTCTATTTCTTGCAAGCACCAAAGGAAGGGAGCATTTCTCATGCAGAACAGTATCCCCATAAAAATATCTTTCCAAAGATAAGTTTTTTTTTTCTGAACAGATTTTTATGAAGTTGTCGCCTTGATTTTTGCCGAGCTTGCATAACATTACGGCCAACAAGTTGTGTATTTATAAACAAGGGGCAGAGGGGGTCACCTTGTCAAACACGGTTGAAGTTCGACAACATCCAATCAGTTCTTTATAGTATTTCTTTACAGTATGTGATAGAAATCAGTTCATGAATATTTCAATAAACATCATTGGCGCATTCAATGAGAAGTTTTTTAAAGATATAGCTTTTCCAGGAATGGTTTAGAGCTCCTAAGCTATAGACTTTTTGGCTTTGCAGCAAGGGTATCTATATGATTAGGGAAGCTAGCCCAATTAGCATATTCGAGATTGTGAAAGTCGAGGTGCATCAGTTATTAATTTTCATAGTAAAATTTCTTTGGAGTACACAATAATTCGGTAGAAAAATACATCATGTAGTTATGATAAGACTAATTTTTAGATATATAATGTTGATATGTCTTGATCTGCTGAACTTAGTTGAAGAATTACTTTTCTGCACTCACGATAAGAAGGGCAGGTGAAGTCCGTCGTATCGGACGGAGGTCTCACAGCCCTGTCAGTGAGCTTGTGGGTATCTGGGGGCTAGCATCAAGGGGTGTTCACGGGCGGGTACCCGATCCGTTCGCTCGTTGACCTGTCCCATCCCATTATTATCAGATTACTGGTTGACACGATCTATTTCGACGGGTACATGTATTTAGTGGGTACCTGATTTATTTGAATGGGTAATCACGAGTATCCATAGAGTATTTCTTCTAAGAAAAAGATTATCCTCACATCATCTATCTATTTATATTTATAGGAATAACATACCATTAAGTTGAGCAAGTCCTTATATAAAATCAATCATCATATTCTTGTATTATTCAAAAAATTTAATAAATGTTGAAGATGCAATGGAGATACACGTGGATATCAAAAATAAAAATGTGCATGAAGTAGATTACATAACTCCCTAATTAAGAGGAGATTAATTATAAGAGTGTTCAATTGAAACATTATTAGTGATTTCTATATAGCTGTGAAAATATATGCTCGATTGTCTGATTCATTATCGTATCTGTTTCTTATAATTTATTGCAAGAATATTCAACAGAAACATTACTAATGATTTTCATAGTAAAATTATTTGTATCCTTGATGTCTGATTTATGACTGTATCCGCTTTTCATAATTTATGCAAGAGTGTTTAATTGGAACATTAGTAATAAATTCTACAATGGAATTATTAATGCCTACATGCATGTAGACTTGAGTTTGTGATTTATTACTGCATTTGTTTGTTCATATTTTATTGTAACAGAGCCCAAATGAAATATTAATAATATTTATGTGGTAAAACTATTTGTATCCAATAATGTGTAGGATCAAGTTTCCGATTCACTAACGTATCCATTTATTCATATTTTGATATTTGCATCGATATCCATTTCAAAATGGATATGGATATAGATACATATATTTGCATTTGCACTTAAAATTAAGATAATCTAGATAAATTATTCTAATAGTCATATCAATTCAGATTAATTTCATATTCATATTCATTTTTAGTATATGATCTTACATTTTTCATATTTATTGATATCCATATTCGTAACTATAGTCTTATTATAAAATAGATATCAATAACACAACTATATTAGTATCATATTTAACATTTTGCATCCTTTTGAATCAATAGGTAAGTGAACATTTCTAATCGGGTACTCAACGGGTACCTGCTATTCCACATGGGTTTGTTGTATGGAGTACATGTCGGGACATAACAGGTACCCTCCCCAGTATTTCCAAACGGGTACCCGTGAGTTTAGGGGCAAAATGTACCCCTCGAAGCATGTGCACCCCTTTTGCAGGGGTGGGAGACAACACCTCCGACCTGAAACATACTTTTATGAACTGTTTATAGGTAATTGGATCTGTTTGTCTCAGAGATCCGTTTGTATTGGGAGTATTATACAAACTCAATAGGATTAGTGTTTCTTATATCCTCTACTTCTCCCATGTAGTAAAATCAATCGTCATTACCTGATGGTGTAGCAAGCCCAGTTAAAGGGTGAACTGCTTTAATCCATGTGCACATGTGTTTGTTTATTTGGTTTGTGATTGTTTGCTTCCGCTAATAGCTACTTAAACATCATTGGAGGAGGTTTATATCATGATTTTTAAGATTTTGAGTGCACAAGAATTTTTCTGGTCTAACCCAAGGGAAGGCTATTTGTCCACGTATAATTAGGGTTGTCAAAATATTGTTTGTTTTGATATTCACTCAAATTCAATTAATAAAGTTTTTAATTAACATTGGTTATGAAAATAAAGGGACCAACACGCTCAAAAGTTTAGATTCGTTTATATAAATGAATTAAACCTGAATATGGTGGATTTATTCATGTTAGGTTCATCAAAAGTTTAATCAAATTTAACACATAAGTACAGAAAATATGTGTGCATAAAAGTATGCATGAATGTCTATATATATGTATGGATGGAGCTTATATCGGTTTCGTAAATAATCATTGATACAGACCTTTAATTGAAACTTGATTGAAGCAAAAAAAGTTATATATTATACATTCATAAAGGTTTCAAACAAGCCTTAATAAATTCAAAATTGGGTATAAAATGAGTATAATGAAGCTTTATTATTAAATAGAACATTTAACGTGTTGGGATATGTTCCCAATGTGGGGTTCATATGTTACATGGGTTAGATGCTAAAAGCAAGTTTGACCGAGTTAATGGAACAACCTAATCTAACTCAAATGACCTATGTTGACGGTTAGTGGGTTGTTATGAGTCGAGTATACTAGCTTTGTTAATCTATTAAACACTTTAGCTATATCCCTATAAAAGAGATATAGTGGTTCATTATGTCAACTGCTGTGTTGAATTGAGACAAATAGATAGTCACCATTCCAACTCTTCACCATCTGAGAGGGTTTTCACCTATTGGTGATACGAGAAAAAGAAAAGAGACATAATATATGTACTTTCAACGTAATAAAAAAGAAACTCATAGTAGAACTAAAAACGAAGTTATGCAAATATTTCAAGAAATACGTTACTTGAATAAGTGCACATTAACTGTTGCCAAAAGTATGGTGGCCAAATAATTGTAGCAACAGAGGAAAGTCTTTTCGTAACGAATGATCCTCGAAACCATAATCAGTTGATATACGGCGTAGATCCGGATGATTGATTGAAGAAACATCAGACATATCCCATACTTCTCGCTCCCACCGGCTGACAGATGGAAATGGACTGACTACCGGAGATATTCGTATTACTTCGTATGCATTTGTTTGTCCATTTCCTCCTTCTGTTGGCAGGCACGTGGCCCATAAACAAAAGCGGGAGGGAATACATGGAAGAAAACAATTATAATGAAACAAAATAACTATACTATAATAGTACTATAAGAAAGCACCAAACAACTTTCTTAGCTTTTTGGATAACAGGAGGTGTGGGGGCCCATAGGGGGGTTCGGAGAGGCTGGATGATAGGTGCACTAGAACCACCTACCCACTAATTGATAAGGGTGTGAAGTAGACTTGCACTTAGAGACCCCTATTGGAAGAGGATTCGACGCCTTCATTTTTTTACAGTTGTCAACGGAGCTCTTCAATGCTCGATTCTACTCTATGTCGGAATTTATATGACATGCAAACCTAAGGATTATGTATATCCAAAATATTTCTTACTAACTAAAAGTTTGTTGCAAAAAAAGATCCGTAACTAAAATTTTTCATTGCCACAATTCGTCTCTGCCGGGTTAATTTGTTGGGGGTGAAATTTGTTTATGGTGATACCATTATTCATTTGAATTAAATCTTCAAAAGTCTAGTATAAGAGTCGGGTTGTTGTTACTTCACTTTGACAGAATTAACATAATTAATTTTGAGGATGTTGGTTAATTTTTTTTAAGTCAAGATTTTAGATTGTTTGATTCCGTAAAGGTATGTGCACATGCACTATTGTTGTGTTTCATGTTCTTAGAATCTCAATGCTACTTATGTTATAACTAGAGATTACGATGATCGTTCATTTTTTTGGTAATTTTAGATTATCTGTAAATGCCTTATCTCATGGGTCATTTGCTCATTAGCATCCTAATGTGTCACGACCCGTCCCACTAACCAGGATGTGCCGCGATAGAGATCTTTCTTTAATATTTTTTTCTCAAAGTACACATGTGGCAATCTCATCGAACATATCATCTTTGTATTTCAAGTTCACAACACCAAGAAGTGTCTTACACCAGTTCTATCTATTACAACTTCTTACAAAATAACAGACAATACAAAAACAATGAAAAGCAAAAGACACCTCCTCCAGGTGTATCAGCGGTCCTTTCCCATGCTATTCGTGATTCTGTTGATCTGTACATAATTATAATATAAAGGGATGAGTCTAAATCCATTTAGGAGCTTAGATCCAGTGAAAGGATCTCAAGCTTTTTACATATAGCTAAAATCTGTAATATGAGCATCATGACAAAAATTTATGCTGAATACTGTGAAATAGCTTGAAAGAGACTTTATGACAGAAATTACATATAACAACATGCTAGTTTTGCAATTGAAAGCTGAAATCACTTCAAAAGCAGATAAACTGAAACATAATCATCACTATCAAGCTGTTT
The DNA here is from genome assembly GCA_037367405.1 of Ottelia alismoides. NCBI lineage: Eukaryota > Viridiplantae > Streptophyta > Magnoliopsida > Alismatales > Hydrocharitaceae > Ottelia > Ottelia alismoides. The sequence continues at coordinate 391,659 of JAZKJV010005347.1, read as the reverse complement.
GTACTAATCACCACTATGGCTAATTTATTTAATCATGAACGCTGAAACAAAGTTAAGTCATACGCGCAGACGGTCCCAAAGACCAAAAACACCTTGCATACGGCCCAAAGCCTATATGTATACAGAATGCGGACCCAAAGTCCTCTTGATACCATATCTAATGGTTTGCCATATCTAATGGCGATTTCAGGGTCATATCTAATGACATCACCATATCTAATGGCTAGTTCATCATTTGTATAAAAGAGCTACTGTGGTGCTTATCTTCTAATTCTGATTTTTTTCTTGTCACTAATAAACCGTAATCTTGCTAATTCAAGCTCATAACAGCTAAATCATGAACATAAAACAATCTTGACATAGCATGCATATTCTGACAACTAGAACTATTAAGAACTTGAAATCCGATTCATATTGCATAGTAACTGCACACAACATAATCTTTATATAAAAAGCTTGAATCTAAGTAGTGAAACTTACGATTCGTATTCCACAAAGAAATAAATGCTTAAAAATGTGCTATCATGATAAAACACATGAAACGACGTCTGAAATACGTTCTAAAGCCCTGATTTCATATCAAATGTATGGTACTTGTAATTCATGCGTAAAAGTTTTAGAAAACACGATTTCATACTTGCTATTCAAAATCATGCATAAAAGCTAAAGACTAGTGCTTTAAAATAGCGCTTGAGAATCCCTCACCTGATTGTTGTCTAACTTGGGTTGAAAACGTTTCTTTAGTGAAAACCTCCTCTATAGCCGTCTTAGATTTGAGTACTACGGCTTGATGTAGACAGAACTTCGTTACGGCTTTTTAATGTGTTCTTGGTCACCGACAGAGCTTCGTCGTACTCCTATCGTGCTCCTCCAGCAACCGCGACGGCCTTGGGGCTCTAGGGTGGTGAGAGGGGCGTGGAATGAGTGAAATGGAATGTGGTGGTCTTGGATATATATAGGCCTCCACCCCCTTTACATGTATGACATGTGTCAACATGTAAGGGTGCCTCTAAGCCACATGTTGCCTTTCTTCTATGTATAACGACACATGACAATACTTGCCAACCATTTAACATGCCACGTGTCTTATTCATAAGAAAACTTGTTGCCCAAGCAAGAGGTTTGACTTATCCACGAGATAACTTGTTGCTCAAGCAAGGTTTGGCTTATCCACGAGATAACTTGTTGCCCAAGCAAGGTTTGGCTTATACATGAGATAACTTGTTGCCCAAGTAAGAGGTTTTGGCTTATCCACGTGCTAGTCTTAGGATGATGACACATGGCACTATTGAGTGTTTGACACTTGTCCTGACTATAAAACGATACGTGTCCCATGATTTCCTCTCCATGTGTCCTACTTTTGCTAATGACACTTAATTATTACTAATGACGGTTAATTAGCACTAATCATGCTTAATTAATCTTAATGATGTGATTATGGCTAATGAGTATAAATCTATAACATTATGGGCATTATGCTAGTAGTGGCTTCTACTACTTATAATGTACTACCGAAATTCCTGATTACTAGATGTGGTACTATGTTTTGATGTGCTACACAATTCATAGAACCTTTTGAAGTCCATTTTATACAAGATGGTCTCTGATATAAACACAAGTTTCAATGCAATCATTGCATCAAGGCGAATCTATTGACTATGGTGTCCGTAAAGTGCAAATGCTATCAATCCAATATTTCCTTGAAATAAAACTTGATAACATTCAAAAGTATATTGTACAAAACACGTATTACAATTCTCCCCTACTTGCAATAAATTTCGTCCTTGAAATTTAAGTACCTTTGCTAGCTTGAAAATAAGTGGGGATATTGAGATCTCATTTCTTCCTCTCGTTCCCATGTGGCTTCTTCTATTGCATGACTCCTCCATAACACTTTAACTAAAGGAATCTTCTTTGTACGAAGCTCTTGTACTTTATAATCTAGAATTTCCACAGGAACCTCCTCGTATGACAGATCTTCCTTCAATTGAATATCTTGGGGTTGTATCATATGGGTTGGATCTAGAATATACTTTTGAAGTGTGGAGACATGAAAGACATCATGTATCCTTTCTAGTTCAGATGGAAGTCGAAGACGATAGGCCACACTTCTGATTCTCTCTGTGATCTCGTAAGGGCCAATGTATCTAGGGCTTAGTTTCCATTTCTTCCCAAATCTGATTAGGCCTTTCCATGGAGATACTTTTAGAAACACATTGTCTCCCACTTGAAATTCCAAGTCTCTCCTTCGCTTATCTGCATAACTTTTCTGTCTGCTTTGCGCTGCCTTCAAGCATCTCTTGTTTTCCTCAAATTTTTCTATTGTGCTTTGTATTAATTCAGGTTGAACCAATTTCCTTTCTCCAACCTCACTCCAACAGATAGGTGTTCTGCATGGTATACCATACAAGGCTTCATAAGGTGCCATTCCAATACTAGTATGATAGCTGTTATTGTATGCAAACTCTATTAGTGAGAGATGTTCATCCCAGCTTTCTTTAAAGCTCAGTGCACAAGCTCTAAGCATGTCTTCTAGAGTCTGGATAGTTCGTTCTGATTGACCATCTGTTTGAGGATGAAAGGCTGTACTAAATGCTAACTTTGTTCCCATAGCTTTATGTAAGCTTGGCCAAAGTTTAGAAGTAAATCGTGGATTTCTATCAGAAATAATTGACACAGGAGCCCCACGACGGCTAACTACCTCATTAACAAAGATCTTTCCCAAACGGTTTAGACTGTATGTCATGTTAATGGCTAAGAAATGTGCAGACTTAGTTAATCTGTCCACTATGACCCATATTGCATCGTGACCGCGACGGGTTCTTGGAAATCCTGTAACAAAATCCATAGTGATATGTTCCCATTTCCATTCTGGTATTGGAAGTGGCTGTAATGTCCCTGCAGGTCTCAAACGCTCTGGTTTTGTTTGTTGGCATATAGGACATCTAGAAACATACTCTGCAATCTCTCTCTTCATGCCAGACCACCAATAGTAACTTTTAAGTGTTCTATACATCTTAGTACTTCCTGGGTGCATAGTATACATGGAGTTATGTGCCTCTTCCAGAATATCAGTCTTTATATTAGGTTTCCTCGGAACACACAATCTTCCTTTAAAGAATAAGACTCCTTGACCATCTATTATATACCCGACTTCATCTCCTCCCTTAATCTTCTCAATCATTCTAATGATTTCAGAATCATGGACTTGTGCCTCCTTAATTTTATCATATAATATGGGTCTCACTTGTAGGGATGCTAATAAGGCTCCAGAGCTATTTATGGTTAACTTTGCACGTAGTTCTTTCAATTGATAATATTCTCCTTTTAAGTGAGATAGCTGACCATTAGACTTTCTACTGAAAGCATCAGCTACGACATTGGCTTTCTCCGGGTGATATTCTATGGAACAATCATAATCTTTTATTAGCTCTAACCATCTTCTTTGCCTTAAATTCAACTCTTTCTGAGAGAAAATATTTTCAAACTCTTATGATCCGTAAAGATTCGACAAGTTTCTCCATATAGGTAGTGTCTCCAGATCTTTAAGGCAAATACAAAAGCTGCTAACTCAAGGTCATGAGTTGGGTAATTTAACTCATGTTGTTTTAGCTGTCTAGAAGCATAAGCAATCACCTTATCATTCTGTATCAAGACGCATCCCAGCCCTTGTCTTGAGGCATCGCTATAGATTACAAATTACCCTATCCTGAAGGAAGGCTAAGTATAGGTGCTGAGGTGAGACGACTCTTGAGTTCCTTAAAACTCTTCTCGCATTCTTCATCCCAACTATACTTCACATTCTTCCTATTTAACCTTGTCAATGGTGCGCCAATTCTAGAAAAGTTTTCAACAAATCTTCCAAAACTTATAGGTCAACTCCTAATATAATTCTTACTCAAGGTCCTAAAACCTTTGCTCTGATACCACAAGTTGTCACAACCCATCCCGCTAACCAGGATGTGCCGCGACAGAGATCTTTCTTTAATATTTTTTCCTCAAAGTACACATGTGGAAATCTCATCGAACATATCATCTTTGTATTTCAAGTTCACAATACCAAGAAGTGTCTTACACCAGTTCTATCTATTACAACTTCTTACAAAATAACAGACAACACAAAAACAATGAAAAGCAAAAGACACCTCCTCCAGGTGTATCAGCGGTCCTTTCCCATGCTATTCGTGATTTTGCTGATCTGTACATAATTATAATATAAAGGGATGAGTCTAAACCCATTTAGGAGATTAGACCCAGTGAAAGGATCTCAAGCTTTTTACATATAGCTAAAATCTGTAATATAAGCATCATGACAAAAATTTATTCTGAATACTGTGAAATAGCTTGAAAAAGACTTTATGACAGAAATTACATATAACAACATGCTAGTTTTGCAATTGAAAGCTGAAATCACTTCGAAAGCAGATAAACTGAAACATAATCATCACTATCAAGCTGTTTGTACTAATCACCACTGTGGCTAATTTATTTACTCATGAATGCTGAAACAAAGTTAAGTCTGTTGTATTAAAATTGTATATTAGTTTTAATTGGAAAACCTATTAATTACAATTGGTTTTAATTTGATTTCAATTGGGAAACCAAATGTTTAGAGGGAAAGTTGGGAATTCCCAAATTTGAAACATGGTTGAGTTTGGGTGAAAGTTTAGTACCATACCTTAGAGATCTAAACTTTTGGTGGACTTATATATGAGTCCACACACCAAGCTCTTGTAGCAATAGTAGAGAGGAGTAATGGAGGACCACTTACGCGCGCGCGTGCGCTCCGCTCCGTCTCCGGCCCCGTCTCTGGCTCCGGCTCGGGAGAGTCAATTCGGATCTCGATACTTTTGTTGCGGGTTTCATTTGACTGATCGATTAAATTAATTAGACAAATTAATTTAATCGCGATCACAGTGGGAATCGGACTTGATCCAAATGGCTCGATTTAGCCGTAGGTTTGGAATTCGAATGGACACGCCCGTTGAGGGGCGTTTTCGGAAACCGAAGGGACTACGCGCTAGGGCACGCGTGCCCCTCTTTTTATATCCCTCACCCAACGCCGTTTTTCTTCACTCGCAAGAAAAACCTCTCACGCCGTCTCTCTCTCTCTCTCTGGTTCTTCCTCTCACGGACGAACGTCTTCCTCTTCTCCTCTCGGTTGCAGTTCTCTGAGGTACAATCGAGGATGATCCCGTTGGTGTCCGCCGACGAAGATCGTGAGCCATCGTATCCTGGGAGCGGATCGTCAGTACCCTACGTACCGGTATTGTAGGGGTGATATCTTCTCTAAGGACAGTCCATTTCATGGACGCTTCGGTGACTTCTAAACTAATCTTTATTTCATTTTGGTTGCCGCAATATATTTATTGCTTTACCCTTTCTGGATCATGCCCTTATTTATATTTCTGTTCTTTTAATCGGTTCATGTCTGCATATTATAAATAGATGATGATTGGGAAACATACGTTTAAGATAATCTTATTCGGTGTTGTTTCTCTGTTAATTCATTTGGATCCGATGTTTTACTGTTTAATATATGCATTGGTAATCTTATTAACAACAATCTTAGAGAAGATATCCCGAACCGATTCTAGAATGTCGGAAACAATGTTTAAATCGAGGGTAGATATGACGGGTATGCCTGAAAAATTTGATGGACAGAACTTTAAGCGTTGGCAACAACGCATGAAGATCTGGTTAACCACCATACGGTTAATCTCGATGCTTGAAACCGACTGTCCTACGATGGAGATAGAAAACCCCTCACCCGATAGCCATAAGGCGCAATCTGCGTAGAAGGAACGCGACCGTATATGTCATGGTTGCATCTTGTTGGCTCTGTCCAACACGTTGTTTGACGTATATTGTTCGTCCACGCAGACTGCGAAGGGGCTATGGGAAGACTTGGATCGGAAGTATAACACCGAAGGCCTCGGTATTGAGAAATACTTCGTAGATAAGTTTTTGAAGTTTTCCATGGCCGAGGGAAAATCAGTTTCTGAACTGGCACACGAGTTTCTACTCCTGCTCCATGGTTTAGAGGATGCCGAAATGAAACTTCCAGAGAAGTTTCAGGTCATGTGCATCATAAAAAAATTCCCCAAGTCGTGGGAAGACTTCGGTATGACCCTGAAACACAGAAAGGGGACAATTTCTATGGATGACTTGATGGTGGCAATTGCCATAGAAGAGGAACACAGAAAACAAAAACATGTACTTCCTGTTGATATTCAGGCTAAGGTCAATTTCATGACCTCGAAGGGCAAGGATAAGAAGGGAAAGGGTCCTAATAACAATAAAATGAAACCAAAGGGCAAGATCCAGAAAAATACAAAGAATAAATCATACTGGCACTGTAATCAGGTTGGCCATTGGAAGAAGGACTGTCCGTCCTTCAAGGCTCAACCTAAGGCTACAGATGGGAGTCCACAAGTGAACATGATCACTATGGGACTCGGGACTAGCGAGGGGTATGTCTCTGTAAAACCTGAACTATATAATATCCATGATCCAAATTAGTGGCTCGTGGATACGGGAGCCAATGTAAACATATGTTCTGACAGAACGTTGTTTTCTTCTTATCAGACCTGCAGCAGTGGGACTGTGAAGATGGGGAACGATTCTGCGGTCAAGGTGCTAGGGTCGGGACAAGTCAACTTGAGGTTCTCCTCTGGACGTGTCTGGACGTTGCACAGGGTGCTGCATGTTCCTGACATCAAGAAGAATGTGTTATCCGGCTCTATCTTAGTTAGAAATGGTTTTGAATTAAACTTTAAATGTAATAAAGTTGTTATTCTGAGATATGGCATTTTTTATGGAAAAGGCTATTTGACTGATTTTGATTTGTTATTTAGAATTAGATGTGATTCAGTAAACATAAATGAAATGAATGTTTTGAATGCTGAATGTTCTAGTTCTGTGTCTCATGTTGTGAATAATCTAGAATCTTGTGATCTGTGGCATGGTAGATTGGGACATGTAAACCTAAATTCAATTAAAAGAATGATGAATTTAGAATTGATCCCTAAACACACTATTGATAAAACTCAAAAATGTGAAATATGTGTGCAAGCTAAGACACCTAGGAAGTCTTTTCAGTCTGTCTCTAGAGATAGTGAGATCTTGGATCTAGTGCACACGGATATCTGTGAGTTTAATGGTGTGTTGACCCGAGACAATAAGAAATACTTTATCACCTTTATAGATGATGGCAGTAGATACTGCTATGTATATCTAATGAAAACTAAGGATGAAGCCTTAGAGAAATTTATTATCTTTAAGAATGAGGCTGAGACACAAACAAGAAAAGTGCTTAAACGCCTTAGGTCAGATAGAGGAGGTGAATATACCTCTAACTTATTTGATGAACAATGCAAATCTTTTGGCATAGTTCATGAAGTTACGACCCCATATTCACCGCAATCAAATGGGATAGCAGAACGAGAAAATAGAACCTTAACTGACATGATCAATGCTCTCCTACAAAGTTCTGGACTTCCAACCTATATGTGGGGAGAAGCCTTGAATACGGCTTGCCATATTCTGAATAGGGTGCCTCCAAGACATATGGAAAAGTGTCCCTTTGAACTTTGGAGAAATAGGAAACCAAGTTTAAGATATCTCAAATTGAGGTGCTGTCTCGCTAAGGTTTTAGTCCCAGAACACAAGAGAAAGAAACTTGGTCCTAAAACTGTTGATGCGGTCTTCTTAGGTTACATAGAAAATAGCTATGCATATAGGTTCTTGGTAATTCGGTCCGAGATACCAGGCATAGAAGTCAACACCATTGTTGATCTCGGTGATGCTACCTTCTTTGAGGATGTCTTCCCATTGAAGACTGGGATTCCTCAGAATCTGACCATTGAGGGCGCCTCTACATCAGGATCTGTTCCAGATCAAGTGGAAAGGATAACGAATGTGGGGGTTGAGACCCAACCTGAACCCAATGATCTTTCTGAAGAGATTGAGCCAAGGAGGAGTAAAAGACCTCGGATAGCCAAGGATTTGGGTAGCGACTTCGTTGTCTACCAGATCGAGGGTGATCCACCAAGTTACAAGGAAGCCATGGCTTCATCTGAAGCAAAACAATGGAAGGAAGCCATCAAATCTGAGATGGATTCCATTATGGCTAATGGGACTTGGGAGTTGGTTGATTTACCCAAAGGATGCTCTACCATTGGGTGCAAGTGGGTGTTTTAAGAGAAAGCTTAGACCTGACGGATCAATTGAAAAGTACAAATCCAGATTAGTTGCCAAGGGCTTTAGGCAAAAGGAAGGTATCGATTATTTTGATACCTATTCCCCTGTGACTAGGATGACCACAATCCGGATGCTCATAGCATTGACATCTGTATATGATCTCTCTATCCACCAGATGGATGTGAAGACCGCCTTCTTGCATGATGATCTTGAGGAAGAGATCTATATGGATCGACCTGATGGGCTTGTGACTCCTGGGAATGAGGGAAAGGTTTGCAAGCTTGTCAAATCCCTTTACGGATTGAAACAAGCACCAAAGCAGTGGCATGAAAAATTTGACAAGACTATTTTATCATGTGACTTTAAGGTTCATGAATCCGACAAGTGTGTTTATTCCAAGGTGAAAGGTGATGAGTGTATTGTCTTGTGCCTATATGTTGATGACATATTGTTGTTTGGATCACATATGAGGATTATTAATGAGACTAAGGCACTCTTAAGTAGCAAGTTTGAGATGAAGGACATGGGTGTTGCTGATGTAATCTTGGGTCTCAAACTGATAAGTTCAGTTGATGGGATTGTAGTTTCTCAATCTCACTATGTTGAGAAAGTACTTGAGATATTTGGATATAAAGATTGCAAAGCTGTAAGCACCCCCTTTGATTAATCCAAAACGCTGTTTAAGAATAAAAGTGGAGTACCTGTAGCCCAGCTAAGGTATTCACAAGTGATAGGAAGTTTAATGTATCTTGCAAATTGCACGAGACCTGATATTTCATTCTCCGTTGCAAAGCTGAGTGGATACACTAGCTGTCCTGACCGTACTCAATGGGAGGCTCTGGATCGGGTACTGAAATACTTTAAGGGAACTATTTCCCTTAGTTTGCATTATGGTAGGCATCCATCTGTACTAGAAGGATACAGTGATGAAGCTGGATAGGGAAAATAGAGGAGTATGGGAGTAATGGTGTCACAGGGTATGTATTTACCCTTGGAGGCGGTGCAGTCTCCTGGAGGTCTGTGAAACAGACCATTCTAGCTCGATCCACTTTTGAGGCCGAGCTGTGTGCTTTGGACACTACTGGAATTGAGGCTGAATGGCTAAGGGAACTTCTGTCTGAAATTCCCATGGTAGGTCAGCCTGTTCCTGCGATCTCGGTACATTGTGATAATATGACCACAATTGCTAAGATCAAGAGTTCAAAGTTCAATCAGAAAACAAGGAGACACATACAAATCAGACTTAAGACGTTAAGGGATTTGGTGTCTCGAGGAGTGTTGGCTGTGGATTTTGTTGGATCCAAAGACAACACGGCAGATCCGTTGACTAAGGGACTTGATAGATCTTTAGTCCTAAAGTCTAGGCTTGGGATGGGACTGAGACCCATTGGGAGTTCCTCTACAGCAGCAACCCAACCTATCTGAGTGGAGATCCCACAAAGTAGGTTCAATGTGGTAATAACAAGCTGTTAGGAGAATTGGTTGGCACTCTAATCTTAATACGTAAGCATGAGTGTCTTATCCCTGGAAGCCTGAGTGCCATTTAAGCTGCAAGTTTAGGAAGAGCGTAGGATCTGAATGGGTTCAAGCCTTTTGGCAGGATGTTAGCAGTGCATCCTTGGAGAACGTCACCTATGTGAGTGTTACTGTGGGCCGCAGTTAAAGGAAGAGGGTCTTTCCTGAACACACTCATGAAACAGGATAGGGGTGCATGGTCTTTAAGAGCACCAACCCTGAAGATTGTACCAAGAACAACGCTTTGTTGTTTTTACCGTATACTTTAACACCAAGGTCTGAAGTTCAAGACGCAGTTCACTTCGTTCCTGTTAAAGTGAAAGTAGTAAACTCAGGTAGAGGTTCAAACCGGAAGGTACCCTTACTGAAAGCAAAGTGTGGGCAGCCGAAAGAAGTCTTTTAATTCCTTTTGAATCTCTTTTTCAAATTGGTGAATTCGTGGGGGGTTGTTGTATTAAAACTGTATATTGGTTTTAATTGGAAAACCTATTAATTACAATTGGCTTTAATTTGGTTTCAATTGGGAAACCAAATGTTTGGAGGGAAAGTTGGGAATTCCTAAATTTGAAACATGGTTGAGTTTGGGGTGAAATTTTAGTACCATACCTTAGAGATCTAAACTTTTGGTGGACTTATATATGAGTCCACACACCAAGCTCTTGTAGCAATAGTAGAGAGGAGGAATGGAGGACCACACACGCGCGCGCGCGCTCCGCTCCGCTCCGTCTCCGGCTCGGGCTCGGGCTCGGGCTCGGGCTCGGGAGAGTCAATTCGGATCTCGATACTTTTGTTGCGGGTCTCATTTGGCTGATCGATTAAATTAATTAGACAAATTAATTTAATCGCGATCACAGTGGGAATCAGACTTGATCCAAACGGCTCGATTTAGCCGCATGTTTGGAATTCAAATGGACACGCCCGTTGAGGGGCATTTTCGGAAACCGAAGGGACTGCGCGCTAGGGCACGCGAGCCCCTCTTTTTATATCCCTCACCCGACGCCGTTTTTCTTCACTCGCAAGAAAAACCTCACACGTCGCCTCTCTCTCTGGTTCTTCCTCTCACGGACGAACGTCTTCCTCTTCTCCTCTCGGCTGCAGTTCTCTGAGGTACAATCGAGGACAATCCCGTTGGTGTGCGCCGACGAAGATCGTGAGCCGTCGTATCCTGGGAGCGGATCGCCAGTACCCTACGCACTGGTATTGTGGGGGCGATATCTTTTCTAAGGACAGTCCATTTCATGGACGCTTCGGTGACTTCTAAACTAATCTTTATTTCATTTTGGTTGCCGCAATATGTTTATTGCTTTACCCTTTCTGGATCATGCCCTTATTTATGTTTCTGTTCTTTTAATCGGTTCCTGTATGCATATTATAAACGGATGATGATTGGGAAACATACGTTTAATATAATCTTATTCGGTGTTATTTCTCTGTTAATTCATTTGGATCCGATGTTTAACTGTTTAATATATGCATTGGTAATCTTATTAACAACAAAGTCATACGTGCAGATGGTCCCAAAGACCAAAAACACCCTGCATACGGCCCAAAGCCTATATGTATACAGAATGCGGACCCAAAGTCCTCTTGCTACCATATCTAATGGTTTGCCATATCTAATGGCGGTTTCAGGGTCATATCTAATAACATCACCATATCTAATGGGTAGTTCATGATTTGTATAAAAGAGCTACTGTGGTGCTTATCTTCTGATTCTGATTCTTTTCTTGTCACTAATAAACCGTAATCTTGCTAATTCAAGCTCATAACAGCTAAATCTTGAACATAAAACAATCTTGACATAGCATGCATATTCTGACAACTAGAACTATTAAGAACTTGAAATCCGATTCATATTGAATAGTAACTGCACACAACATATTCCTTATATAAAAAGCTTGAATCTAAGTAGTGAAACTTACAATTCGTATTCCACAAAGAACGAAATGCTTAAAAACATGATATCATGATAAAACACCTGAAACGACGTCTGAAATACGTTCTAAAGCCCTGATTTCATATCAAATGTATGGTACTTGTAATTCATGCGTAAAAGCTTTAGAAAACACGATTTCATACTTGCTATTCAAAACCATGCATTAAAGCTAAAGACTAGTACTTTAAAATAGTGCTTGAGAATCCCTCACCTGATTGTTGTCTAACTTGGGTCGAAAACGTTTCTTTAGTGAAAACCTTCTCTATAGCCGTCTTAGATTTGAGTACTACGGTTTGATACGGACAGAACTTCGTTACGGCTTTTTAGTGCGTTCTTGGTCACCTACAGAGCTTCGATGTACTCCTATCGTGCTCCTCCAGCAACCGCGACGGCCTTGGGGCCCTAGGGTGGTGAGAGGGGCGTAGAATGAGTGAAATGGAATGGGGTGGTCTTGGGTATATATAGGCCTCCACCCCCTTTACATGTGTGACATGTGTCAACATGTAAGGGTGCCTCTAAGCCACATGTTGCCTTTCTTCCATGTATAACAACACATGGCAATACTTGCCAACCATTTAACATGCCACATGTCTTATTCATAAGAAAACTTGTTGCCCAAGTAAGAGGTTTGGCTTTATCCACGAGATAACTTATTGCCCAAGCAAGGTTTTGCTTATCCACGCGATAACTTGTTGCCCAAGCAAGGTTTGGCTTATACATGAGATAACTTGTTTCCCAAGCGAGAGGTTTTGGCTTATCCACGTGCTAGTCTTAGGATGATAACACATGGCACTATTGAGTGTTTGACACTTGTCCTGACTATAAAACGACACGTGTCCCATGATTTCCTCTCCATGTGTCCTACTTTTGCTAATGACACTTAATTATCACTAATGACGGTTAATTAGCACTAATCATGCTTAATTAGTCTTAATGATGTGATTATGACTAATGAATATAAATCTATAACATTATAGGCACTATGCTAGTAGTGGCTTCTACTACTTATAAGGTACTACCAAAATTCCTGATTACTAGATGTGGTACTATGTTTTGATGTGCTACACAATTTAGAGAACCTTTTGAAGTCCATTTTATACAAGATGGTCTCTGATATAAACACAACAAGTTTCAATGCAATCATTGCATCAAGGCGAATCTATTGACTATGGTGTCCGTAAAGTGCGAATACTATCAATCCAATATTTCCTTGATATAACACTTGATAACATTCAAAAGTATAGTATACAAAACGCGTATTACATAATGAGTCTCAAATGTAAGTCATACATGTGTATAGTCTATTAAGAAATTGTCTATTTCGAAGGGAGAAGGTTTTGGAAATATGCTAACGCGGTTGCCATTTTAGTTTCGAATTATACAACTTCCTTAAAAATGGGGAGGGGGCGGTTTTGGAGAGAAAACTTCCATTCAACGATTTCATGGGGAAAATGATCACGAAAAGAAATAAAAAAATGAAATATTACAACTAGGTCTGTGCATATTACTTTCGATCATATATTAGTTACTAATTTATGCTACTTTTTCACTTTTATATTAACACTTTTATATTACTTTTTTCCTTAAATTATTTGCGTATTACTTATGTTTTATATCACAAGATTGGTAATACGATTATTAAGTAATTGATTATTACGAGAACAGTAAAATGAGAACAATGGTCTGTAATTTACATATGTAGTAATACCTTGTACATGATATCAAAAATTCAAGGACATTACTAATGTAATCGATTGACATGGAGCTAGTTATATATTCTCCTTGCTTACGTAACTCAAACAAAATGCTAGCAATTCAAACGAGAAGTATGTATATTTAAAATTTGGATTTTTTTTAGTAACTAAAAATCAAACGAAAGTAATATTGAGTATAAAGTTCACAAAACAAATAGGTCGGTTGATTCTATACATGGACAAAATCATCACATAGAAAGTAGGTGTAACATGTAATAATGAAACAATATCATTGTTGTAGTAAACTAATAGTTGCTTTTTGTGTGGAAAGTAAGTGGCAATGAAATATTAGTAAAATCATCAAATAATATTAGTAAACAGAACAAAAGACAATATTATTAACATTGAGTTATTAATTACTTACAAATTAGTGATCTTATTAGGTATATGCATTTAGTAATTCATTCCATTATCATCTTACTTATTTAACGAAGTGATTTACTGATGTGAACTTATATGTTATTGATAATAGTTTGTGGAAATACGTATGACAACTCACTATGATTTGCTTTTAAAAATAGAAATCTATGGACTTACTGATGTAATATAAAAAATTTACTAATAAATGCACCCTAACTTACTTATAATTTAATTTTTAAACATGATTGATTATAAGTAATTCTTTCGATGTTACGAGAATGTAATATACAAAGTTACGTATCATTGTCATTAATGTTCACATGTGATTTGCTATTATAAACATTATTGTTTAAGATGTTTTTCATGTTTGATGCATTCAACATTGTGTTTTTCCACGTCTTTATCCATGAATTATAAGATGTATCTTGATATCTAACATACCTAAAAAATAAAGTAAGAAACTGAGTTGTAAGAGTTAAATAGAAAAGTAAAAATAAATCATTGAATTGTAGCATATAATATATTTGTAAGTTATATAATTCATATTTTTTTTGAAATGCTAGAAATACATGTGAGAAATATTAAAAACAGTTGTAATAAGGTAAATAATGTTAGTAATTATATTGAATTAAAAAGAAATAAGAACAAGACATTAGCAAATCAACGCATGACATTAGAAACTAAAATGATGCACAAAGATGCATGAGTAAGTCAGTGAGCTATGTTGGTAGTTAGAGCATTAGTAACATTAGTAACTACTAAACTTAAAGAAGTAATATTGAATAAAACATTAGTAATCAGAGGATGTAGATTAGTATATATTCAAGGATTGTTACTTATATGACTGGAAATTACCAAACCTCTAAAAAGTAAAGTGATTATACATATGTGAGTAGTAAATAAACGAGAACAAAACAATTTAAGAGATGTATTCCTGTAAAAAATATTAATGAGGATAAAAAACATATAGCAATTTAAGACAAAATATATCACACTATTTTTAAAAACCACTTTCAATGCACAAAATAAACGAATGGAGAATATACCGACTCGATTCTCTTGAAGATGTATTCCTTCTTCGTCGTTCAAGCTTTTGGTGGATGTCTCTGATGCAACAGGGTGATGGGAAGAAAGAGGTGCTCCGCAATGTGAGTTCTTCCACACGAAGTGAATTGATTTGAATTCTTTCCTCATTCAACCACCTCCCTATTTTCTAGAAAATGTTTTATTTAGAATATGGTGCCCATCACATACCCAATGGGCACATGACCCATTGGAAAATGGGGCTGCTTGTTGGATGCCCCGCTTCATTTTTCCGTTATTTTTTTTAAAATACATCATATATTTTCATTACTATATTCCTCTAATATGTCATTCCAATTTTGTCAGAAATAGAGACTCCTATGTCCTCCATCTTTAACATATAATTTTAGCGGTCTTAGAATTGTTGTAATCGACCTATTCTGGATGTAGGGTATAGGAGTCTCTATTTCTGACGAAATTGGAATGATGTATTAGAGGGATATAGTGATGAAAATATATGGTGGTATTTTTCAAAAAAATAAAAAAATTAGCTGAAAAATGGGGCGAGGGCAACTCCATTTTCCCATATATATATCTTATGAGAGAAAAAAGTCGTGAGAGCATGAAAGGAGTGATTCTGGACCACTAGATTCTGTCTTCTCTCTCCTGGTTGAATCTAGTGGTCTAGAATCACTCCTCGTATGCTCTCACAACTTTTTGCTCTCACAGGATCACTCCTCTCTCTCTCTCTCTTTTTATATATATATATATATATATATTAAAATGGGGTTTCCCCTTAGGAGGAGCTAACTTGGCTTCCCCCGCTTCATTTTTCTCAATTTTTTATTATTTTTTTAAAATTAAACCGTGAAAATTCTTCACTATATCCTTATATTATGTCATTTAAGTTTTGTGCGAAATACACTCATATATTATCCATCTAGACATTCATTTTTAAGAGTCGTAGAATTTTTGAAATCGATCGAGTCTGGATTTTCATTTTAAAAAATAGTAAATGAGAAAAAATACGGCAGGGGAGCCAAGTTAGCTCCCCCAAGCCAACTGGTTGCTCCCATCCTATTTTTTTGGCTATTTTTTTTATTTTTTTGAAAAATACCACCATATATTTCATCACTATATCCCTCTAATACGACATTCCAATTTCTTCAGAAACAGAGACTCATATGCCCTCCATCTAGAACATGTAGGAGCCTCTGTTTCTGATGAAATTGGAATGACATATTAGAGGGATATAATGACAAAAATATATGACGGTATTTTTCAAAAAAAAATAGCCAAAAAATGGGGGTGGGGGCATCCATATCTCTCTATATATATATGTGGGGGAAAAGGGAAGCTACACTGGGTGGTGCAGCCAACTAGCTACACCCGTGCATTTTTCTTATTGGTTTTTGATTTTTTTGAAGGAAACTTATGAGGATTTACTTAGTTTATTGAGTGGAATATATGTTTCAAATTTCATGCAAAACAAACATTCCTAACATGCTCATCTGGATAGGGTCAATTTCAATAATTCTGAGATCGTTAAAATGTGATAGTCTTGATGGAGATGATAGAAGTGTCGAATTTAGTTGAAATTGACATGATATCATGGTGATATATGGTGATTTAAATCCCCCTAGGTTTCATTTCAAAAATGCAAAAAACCAATTTAAAAAAGGGGCGGGTGCAGCTAGTTAGCTACACCCTCGCGTGCAGCTTCCCCATCCCCTATATATATGAGAATAATGGGGTTGCCCCTATGCCCTCCACTCGACCATTTTTTTGTTTTTTTGCAAAATAAAATCATGTATATTCATTTATATATCCCTCTTATATGTCATTCAAATTTCGTCAGAAACAAAGACTCATATGCCCTCCATCTAGAACATGTAATTTTAACAGTCTTAGAATTGTTGTAATCTACCTGTTCTAGATGGAAGGCATAAAAATCTCTGTTTCCGACGAAATTCGAATGACATATAGGATGGATATATAGATGAATATACATGGTGATATTTTAAAAAAAACGTCAAAAATGGGACAGTCTGTCCCTAGGGGCAACCCCATTGAACTACACACACATATGGAGAGGCCTTTCCAATAAGAAGCATTCCTTCCTGAGTTCAGGAAGGTCTTCCTCTTTTTGTACAAAACATGAGCACTTTAATAGAATATTATACAATTTGTATTATAGCTACAAATTATAAATACAAAACCACACACAAAACAGCACATTATAATACAAATATTAAAATTGCACGTTGTAGTACAATATGTATGTGTATTTTACTAAAGTCTTCATGTTTTTTTACAAAAAAGGGTCGTCCTTCTTTAATTCAAGAAGGAATGCATCATATTGGAAGGACATCCTATATATATATATATATATATGTATCGTCCTTCCTTAACTCAGGAAGGACTTCATCATATTGGAAGGACATCCTATATATATATATATATAGAGAGAGAGAGAGAGAGAGAGAGGATAACCTTCCAATATGATATGGTCCTTCCCGAGTTCAGAAAGGTTGTCCCCCTTTTTTGTAAAAAAGTACGATGAGTTTAGTCGAATATATATACAATTTGTATTATAATGTGTAGTTTAAATGTTTGTAGTATAATGTGTAGTTTTGAGTGTGGGTTTGCATTTATAATGTGCAGTTATATTACAGATTTTATATATATTCTACTAAGGTGCTCATGTATTCTACAAAAGAGGGTGGCCTTCCTCAACTCAAGAAGGATGCATCTGGTGAATCTCCATTTCATCACCTTTATTCTTTCATTTTAGCCTTTAAACCCTAGCTAAATGCATGTAAATAGCATTATTTTGTATAAAATAACATCTATTATTTACTATGTAAATATTATATAAAATACCGTATTTAAAGCTAAAATAAAAGAATAAAGAAAAGAAAAGAAAAAAGAAAAAGAAATGAAATATCAAAGGTATTGAATGATCCTAAACCCTGAGACCTAAGCATCATGATGATTGGGTCGACAAGAAATGAAGTAGAGGGAGATAAGGACCAATTATACAATAAAACCCTAAATTATTTTGCCCAATAATTTAGTTTTGGAACCTACTTTATTTTTTTATTATTTATATCTCAAATTAATAAACTTTTTACATGAAAGTTGTAGATAAAAATATATATAAAAAATATAAAATTTATTTCAAGTAAAAATAATACATATTGTGCTTTCTACACCTAGAATAAAAATCCAAAATCCCATCTTCACAAATCCATATCTCCTTCATATGGACTCAAAATTCATCAAAATTACCTTTAGTTATATATAACTTTTTATTAGCTATTTAATGAATGTGGTTTCATTTAATTTGGAGTTAGGATGCAAAAGTTAGGTTTTGGACCCTATTAAAAATTATACTTGAATAAAGTAATCATTTTATTTATTCTTAATATTCTTCATGATTTTAAAATTTTATGATTTTTTTAAATATTATTTATAACATGTGTACATGATTATAATAAAATAAAATCATTAAATACACTAAAATAAATTAGTACACATAAATATATAGATGAAATATACCTAAGTATAACTACATAATAAATATATTTATTTAAGTGAAAAAATAACTTCTGAAAAATACAATAAAAATATATTTATGTATATTTAAATAAATCATATGTATAATATGTATATAACATAAAATACAAAATACAAAATAAAAATAGAATACATAATATATAGATGAATATACCTATAATTATACTTGTAAAAAGTAACCTATATTAAACTAAGTTATAAAAGTAAATAAAAATCATAATAAAATACTACATAAAATAATAAGCATTTTTATGTTTTGAGCTTCTTGTAAGTAATTCATTTGTTATTTTATTTTTAATTTTTTATTCTTTATTTTCTTATTTTGTCCTCTACCAGTCCACGTGGACCAATGGGGAGTCCAAATAAGTTCACCCCGGTCAACTATCTGACCCCCTAGTCATGTAGCCGTCAAAGGACTTTTGACTTCTCTTAATCAATTTTCGCCATCGTTTCAATTCCCAAAAAGCCTCGATTCCTTCACAAAATTTGACTCTTGATCCTTTTTCTTTCACATGAATGCATCACCTCGATCAATGGATCACCACCTCGAGTGAAATCCTTCATTGAAGACACATGCCAGTACATAACTCCGTCCACCACCATCCTCTCTATTTTGATTCGTTCTTCACAATTGAACCCTCAGATCCTTAGTGTGGTGTGTCGATGAAGGTGACAGCTTCCCTGCGGTCTGGTTTGCAATGCACGAGAGCGTACGGAGAGCGTTATTCAAGCTCTGTCATGAGCCTCTGCTCCTTGGCCTTCCGGCCAGATGTGAGAAGCCTCTCCCTATTTCTAGGTAGATTTTCCTTCCAACATTTCATTTCCATCCTTATTTTAAGCTTTCAATTCATGTTATAGCCTAGTTTCCCAATTTTAGCGTTCGCCGGATCTAAGGCTCTGGCCATTGTCTAGCATATTTTCGTTTGTGTTTCGACCCGTTGACACCTCCATCACCTTCGCCTTCCACTTCTCCACCATCTTGATCACCCATCCACTTTCGAGTCCCCCTGGATCGAAGGACCGAGGTCCTTCTGCTGCCTCTCGTTGGACCTACTTGCCCCCACTCTGTTTCGCATTGATTCCACCCAAATGAAGGCCAGGACCCTTCACTTATTCTTTGTGATGCTCTTGCATGTTTTTGTAGGGCCGGAAGACCCTATCTGAGGGGTGTCTCCAACAAGCATAGACCTCTAGGTTGCATCGAGCTCCATGCCCCCATCGATGGGGCCCAAACATATCTAAAGCCTCCATCTGCTATGGATCGTTCCCAGAATGCATAGAGCACATCAACAATGGATTTGGAGGTTGAAGGAGGAAGATAGGGTCGATCGAAGCTCCCCTCTGCACCAATTCTTCTGAGTTCTTCCAGGACTCTCCTGAGCCATCCGATTGGGCCCAACACCAGATCTATCAGTAGCAGTTGGATGCGCCCAAGCCTTGACCATTGATCTCAGCCTGAGATCTGATCTCCACCGTCCAACTACGAAGCATCATCTCCCATTGAGAAGCAACCATGAAGAAAACATCCTTAGCAAAAATTTCTACACGTGAAGAACAAGAGCTAACGGGTCAACGGGAGGGATCGGGGTCCGGTCTCTGATGTCGATCGGTGTCCGCCATAACGGATCTTGCCAGCATTGTATGTGGCCTTTAACAGCTTGTGACCCCTCGAGTGACCAGGTTAGCTTTTATTTATTAATTAATTAAGGTCCAATTAAACGATCTATAGGAACATGCTGTCTAATTAGTCTTGTCCCTAATCAATTACATCACAGAGCAAGAAATTCCTAAGCTAAGGCTAAATCCTCGAGGAACAAAATAAAAAAGAACAGCCGATGAAAACTGAAAACCGGTGAAAAATCGTGGAGAGGTCCCCCGAGCACACCGGTGCCCGGCGAAACGGACCTCGTCAATCACCACAAGTCTGAATGTCCTGGTTTGTCCTCTATTATTACAATAATAATCTGACTGAAAATAAAACTAATCTAAGCTACACTAAAGCTCCCGAACACTTCTACTTCCTTCCTCGCGCTCTCCTGTAACTCCTTACAGAAGGGAGCCGCCTCTGATCCCCGCGGTTGTGTCGGCTTCCCGAAGAAAGCTACCTCAGTCGTCGGGCCCTCACAAAGAAGACAATCAGAGGTGCGTCAGTCCACAGTTATTATAATAATGAACAAGAAAATGGAATAAAATAAAATGACAAATATATGCAAAAATAAAAATAAAAATAAAAACAAATAAAAAAAGAAAATCAAAAATAAAATAAAAGAAAATCAAAAAGCTGTGGAAACCGCGAAAGAAACAAAAACCGCGAAAAAGCCGCGAAACTAAAACTGAAAAAGAAAAATACTACTAAGCCGTGCTCCCCGGCAATGACACCATTCTGATGAGCCAAAAAATTGAGAGACTAAGGGAGAAGGTATCAAGGGTCATTGCAGCCTCAACCTCTCTAGTGGGACTCAACAAGAAAATCGAAGACCACCAAATCAAAAGAAATCAAGCAAGTAACACAAATAGCGGTCTCGCTATTTTATTTAACTTGGTATAGCGACCAAGGTCGAACTCATGGAGCACGGGTTGGCTAAGAAGCCTATGAAGTAGTCAAAAATCAAAAATAAAGAAAAAGAATATTTTCGGTGGATTTTTATCTTTTTAAACTTTTTTGTGATTTTTAATTATAAAGGAAATATAAAAGAAAGCTAAAAAAGGCACAATCAAGGAATTGTTAAACACATAAAATAAAGTCAGAAAATTAAAATAAAAATATTTTTGGATTTTATAATTTTTCAAGTGTTTTTGTTAATTTTTTCAGAGTTTTATAATTTTAGGGAATTTTCTAAAAATGAAAGAAAGCTAAAAATAGAAGCTACTGTGTAGCTAGATTTGAAAGGCTATTTAAAAATATAAAAATAGCCTATAAAAATCTTGTAACAATTTTATGAAAAACTACAAATAAAAAGCTAACTACAGAAAAAGAACATATATTCTTTTTATTTTTTCTGAATATTTAATGATTTTTATGAGTTTTTTAGGGTTTTCAATTTTTAGGGGTTTTATATATCAGAAAGCAACAAAAATTGCGTAGAAATGAAAGGACAACAAAATACACACAAAATAATTTTTTTAGAATTTTTGGGAACTTTTTATTATTTTTAGTTGGTTTTTAAATTTAGACAGTGACGAAAATAGGGGTTTTTGAATTTTTAAAAATATAAAATGGAAACAAAAATGTCCCAAAAAATCACGAAAATTTTTACACAGTGGCAGGGGCCATGTGTCCAAATTTCATGAGATTTGGAGTTAATTTGCTATTTTATTCAACTAATAAAAGGCATACAACACACATGGACCTAGTTGCAATTTTAAAAAAGTTTTCAGC
The DNA here is from genome assembly GCA_037367405.1 of Ottelia alismoides. Classification (NCBI taxonomy): domain Eukaryota; kingdom Viridiplantae; phylum Streptophyta; class Magnoliopsida; order Alismatales; family Hydrocharitaceae; genus Ottelia; species Ottelia alismoides. The sequence goes on along the minus strand of JAZKJV010005347.1, from coordinate 369,911 downwards.
CAATAAATAACATGTGTAAAGAGCGCGGGGTGAAACTTGCAAAAATCCCAAATATGCACGTGGTAGGCACGTGATACACACACAAAGGGGCATAAGTGTCATTCCAATTAAAAAAATTCAAACAGTAACACTCATAAAGTTCAGGAGGAAATGTGCAAGTAACGGACAAGGTTACGTGTCGATGCACGTGCTCTACATACAGAAGGACTAGATTGCAAATAAAAGAAACTTAGGGTCCTACGTGCAAAATGTCCAAAAATAAAAACACTTCTAAAAATATTTACATGACTAAAATGAAATGTAAAAAGAGCCAAGGGCCTAAGAGTAATTTACCCTTTATTACATATCCAATGGTCGAAGCGGGTTCCACTTAAGATCGAACAGTCCGGATGAGCTGGTACCCCTTCGACGATCAACGCTTCAGATCCGATCCTCAGATGGATCGGATGACTGCGAGCTCCCCGCAGATAGATGGCGGAGATGAGACCTGGAGGAGAAGCTCGATCGGACGGCGGAGGAAGATCCTGGATGAACAGCTCGCCGGCGAAGTTCGTCCGACCGTTACGCACGCCTGGGGACTCCTCCGGTGCTGCTCTGATGGGTGAAATGCTGTCAGTGGTGGTCCGCAGCTGTCAGTAGGCTCCGATGGGTCCGGGAAGTCCTGGAGGACCCCGACGATGTCAAGGACCTGGAGCAGGTGTGCTTCAATGGTCGAACCTCCAGATGAGGTCTATTCTCCTTCAATCCTGCATAGAAAGAATGCTGGGTCGAGGGCAAAGTGCCTCGACCCAGTTACGGGCGAAATAGGCGAACGGGTGAGGCGGAGCGATGCTCTCCGGCGAGGCGACGACGGAGGAGAGCTGATGACCTTATTCCTGGGCAAACTAGGGGCAACGGAGGGGTGAAGAACGTGGATAGGAGTCTCACGTGGATGATGGGATGGTCAGCAGGCATATGGATGATTGGATTGAGCTAGGTGGTCCGACGAAGGTCCGGTGGTTGGAAATCGAAGAATCAAAATCTAAGGAAGGCTAGAGGTTATCGAGGGTACCTGATGGTCAAAGGCGTCTATGTTGGAGGTCAGCTACCTCCTGGAATCGTCGCCTCGATGGAATGACGCTTCCAGAGTCTCAAGCTCACCAGATGGCGGAGCATAGTGAGAGGGCTGGTCGGACCTAGGGCTAAGGGCTTCAAGCTCTCGCTGCAACACCCTCCTACGCTCGCTGTCTCTCGAGGAGAAGAATGGAGGTCACTGGGGTCGATGTCGATGGCCGAAGATGTGGAAAATGGCGGCTCCAGGTGAAGCTTTATACATGCGGGGGTCTGAGAAGATGGGCGTGACGCGCGCGGATCGAGGAGCGAACCCCTAAGGAGAATATCGGGCGTGATTCCCGGGCCTGCCATCGACATTTGGAGCCTCAAATCAAAAAGAATGGAGAGCGGATCGAGGTGAGAAAATTTGGTGAAGATGGGTCAAAACCGGATCTGGGTGAAAAGTGGTCCCAGGGGGACAGTTGACCGGGGGTCAACAATCCCCCGTGGACCAATCAGAATAAAGATAGTCAAAAAATTTATAAATTAAATTATATATAGAAAACGATTTTTTTAAAAAAAATTTTATAAAATAAAAAATGTTTATTTATTTTCAATTTATTTTTTAGTGAATTTTATTTATTTTTTTGAAACATAAATTAATGTTATATACATTATATTATATTATATACATGTATAAATACCTATGTATTTTATATTTTGATTTTTATTATTTTATTTTTGTTTAAATTCCCCAATTTTATATTTTATTTATTTACAACATAAAATTTGGGATGTAAAATAATTTTTGTTTTATTTTTATTGTTTATTTACAAAAGCAAAATAAATAGGTATATTATCTCTATATACATGGTATATGTACAATATAGAGAGAGAAATTATTTCTTTTTGTTTTTTTTTATTTTTCTAATTTTTATTTTTTTTTAAATATATGCAAAATAAGAGAAACACATTTTTAATTCAATTTTTGTGAAAATAAAATAAGTACATGAAGGAGGGTGTATGTGCAAGGTGAATGGCCCTATCTCTCTCTACTTGGTTTCTTTTGCGGTCAGGCCAATGCTTGGCCCTCCCTTGGGTTCGGGTCACTCGATATTTATTCTGAATATCTCCTTATTTTTCTTTATTTTTTTATTCTTTTATTTTTGCACAAAAATATGCTAATTATTGAATATTAACAAAAGCATGCTCTTTGGTAATTTATTATATTTACAAGTATCTTCATGGTGTTTTGCAAAGATAAATAGCTAAAATAAAAGAATAAAGAGTGATGAATGGGTATTCATCACCATCCTATACTTTACTTTGCTAGTCCCTTAGCAACACTCGAAGGGAACGATGAATCAATGCTGCTGATTAAACTTGTCTTCATTAAATTGAAGTATGGAGCTCAGTTAGATCTTTGGATTAATAATTTGTCGGAACCTTATTTGGACTTAGGTTTAAAACTCAACAACCTCTAAGTTTCACTAATCTATAGTCAAGACTCCTCAACAATCCAGATCAGAACAAGTCTACATACACAAACTCTGATGACCATGAATCTTTCTTGTACGGTGTAAGTGATATATAGCTCTCCACCTCAGAAATAGCAAAGTGACAACCCTCCCCAACAAGGTAACTCTAATGACCTAGTCTGGAAACTCTTTCCTCGAGGAGCGGGATATTCCCTTCTAAGTTCAAGTTCAACCGGCTCAAGAAGAGGGGAAAGAAGAGAATGGACCATGGCCAGTGTAGCCATGTATCCTAGGGAGCCCAACCAGTGTAGCTAAGTCTCCTTGTTGCAAGCTTCATGAGATGGAACATGGATAACATAAGCTTTGCTTTATTGCACTATATACACTCCGGTGAGATTATCATTTTCTCTCAGACCCTCCACTTTTTTGGAGTTATTCTTTTCTTTTTGCATTTTTTTATTTGCATATTTACAACATATCTACAAAGTGTAGCATATATACATAAGGAGTTTTTCCTCTTGAGCCAGTAGACTATCCCTCTTTTGAAGCTTTATTGCAACCCACAACTCCTGTCGTTAGACCTCACAGCTACCAGACCAAGTTGAGACACACTTCCTTCACTAGAAGAAGAAGAGAGGTTTCGCCTAGAAGTACTACCCTCATATGCTACCTCAAGTTAAAGAAGACTACCTCCTCACCGCCTCATCCGTAGAGAGCTCGGTGTAAAGTGCTGATCCAAGTAAATTCATTGTATGTAAGAGTCATGTGTGTGTTGTTAAGTGCTCTACTTAGGCTCATCGAGATGACATATGATCGTAGCCTAGTGGACTCAAAGAATTAAGTCACCATGGACCTGAAAAGTCTCAACCCTAAGCCCTATAAGGTTCCTCTTAGAATTAGGTGGATTAAGATCTTAACCAAGCCCCATTTTTAAATTTAATTCCAGGCTAGTTTAAATGTCAACTATGATTCAAAAAAAACTATACAAGTATTTACAAAGTTGCAATTTTTACAAAATTTTTACAAATGTGCAAATTTTTTGAAAAATGATTGAAAACATGGATGTATGCATGAATGCAAAGTTTTGCAAAATATTTACACCAATTTACACAAGGTTTTTGCAAACTTTTTGTTATTCAAAACATTTTACAAAAATTTTGTACTATATACATAATTTTGATATCAAAAATATTTACAAACTATTTACACAAAAGATTTTTACAAATATTTTTACAAAAATAATTTTATACATAGCTATGTATGTGCAATAAAGAATTTTATTTACAAGAAATTTTTTTAATTTTTATGGATTTTAAGGGTTTTTAGCCATTTTTATTTATTATCACACTCACACAAAGTACGAGTTATGGCTAAAGTATATATGAAATATATACGACACCCCCTATACTTAGCTCGAACGATGTCCTTATAGTGAATCAAGAGCAATGAAGAAGACATAACTCGTGCTTAGTATAGGGAAGTGAAAAGAAAGGCTATATACAAAGATGAATGAAAGAATAGTAGTGGAAGAGAAGATCTCGGGGTTTCCCCCTATACTTAGGATCAAGTAATACTAAGTATAGCAGGTTGTACACAAAGGGAAATCGAAGTGAGAGAATATATAGGGTTTACCTCCCATATACTTAGAGTAAAATATCCATAAGTATAGGCATCAAAACAGAGGTAGAAACAAATCAAAAGGAAATCAAAAGTCGCACATCCCCCTTATACTTAGGGTACAATGCACCCTAAGTGTAACATAATCAAAGATGCAAATGGGGTGTTGGACTGAAGAATAGTGTGATATGGACAAATGGATATATACAAGTCGAGAGAACAATGGTAATTAGGCATGAGATGCAATAGATGTGAGTCAAGAGACCACATCTCACGCAAAATGAATAGGGGCAACGTCAACGACCAACGGTTCATAATCTGGATATGGTTTGAGCCGTTGCCCATTAACACGAAAGGTACTCTCAGATGACAACTTGGATATGTCGATGCTTCCGTTGTCGTGTACCTTTCGGACCAGATAGGGTCCCTTCCATTTGCTCTGTAGCTTCTTCGGAAATAAACGAAGCCTGGCATCGAACAACCATACTCTCTGTCCTGGCTCAAACTGCTTGCGGCTGATATGAGAATCATGCCATTCCTTCACTCTCTCCTTGTATTGTAGGTTGCTCGAAAAGGCTGTATCACTAAGCTCCTCTATGGCTGCTAACTCTGCCCTCCTCTGATCTCCTATACTCACCGGATCTAGAAGTATATCAGTGACTACCCAAAGTGACCTATGTCTCAGCTCAACAGGCAAATGGCAGGGCTTGCCATAAACGAGGAGAAAGGGAGATGTACCCAAAGGCATCTTGAAGGACGTCTGATATGCCCACAAGACCGAGTCCAAAAGCTATGACCAATCCTTTCGGTCAGGGCGGACGACCTTCTGCAGAATAGTCTTGATCTCCTTGTTCGACACTTCAGCAAGACCATTGGTCTGAGGATGATACGGTGTGACTACTCGATGGTTTATGCTGAACTCGCTAGTAAGGGCCTTTACCTTGTCGTTGACGAAATGAGACCCCCCGTCAGATATCAAAACTCTAGGCACCCCGAACCATGAAATGATATTCTTCCTCAAAAATCTGTAAACAGTCCTAGCATCTGCGGTTCGGGCGGGGATGGCCTCAACCCAATGACTCACATAATCCACGGTCAACAGAATATACTCAAATCCCTGACTCTTAGGGAATAAACCCATGAAATCGATGCCCCATGCGTCAAAAACCTCACAGAAATGAATGGGATGCATCGGTATCATATCACGCTGTCCACAAGTGCCCATCCTCTGACAGTCAGTACACCTCTTCACGAACTCATCAGAGTCCTTGAAGAGAGTAGGCCACCATAGGCCGGATTGGAGCACTTTCTGTGCCGTTCTCCTCCCAGAGTGATGTCCTCCTGCCTCAAGCTTGTGGCAGTAATTGAGGATGCTATGTGCTCCTCCTGAAGAATGCACCTACGCCAGACTCTATCCCCTCCTTCATGATAAAGGTCGGGATCCTCCCAATGGTAGAACTTGGCCTTCGCGAGGAAGGTCTCAATTCACTGTCTGGGCCAATCTTGTGTAACTTTCTTGGCAACAAGATAGTTCACAATATCGGCATACCATGTTAGAGAGGTGATAGCAAGGATTGCATCATCTAGGAAGGTCTCACAAATAGGCTCCATCTGCTCAGAATCCTCAAGAAATCTAATCGGGAGAGATGATCCGCCACCACATTCTTGACTCCAGGCTTATCCTTAATCTCCATGTCAAACTCCTGGAGTAGAAGGATCCATCTGGTCAATCTGGCTTTGGCATCCTTCTTTGCCATGTGGTACCTGATGGCGGTATGATTAGTATAGATGGTCACCTTAGATCTAATGATATACGATCTGAACTTATCCAGGGTGAAAACTACGACTAGCATTTCCTTCTCAATGATGTTATAGTTCCGTTGAGCGGCATCCAAAGTCCAGCTAGCATAGTGAATAACAAAGGGGACTCCATCCCTCCTCTGTCCCAACACTACCCCTACGACAAAATCGGAGGCATCCGTCATGATCTCGAATGGGAGAGACCAATCAGGTGGCTGGAGGATAGGAGCCTCTACAACTAGACTCTTGAGAGACTCAAATGACGCTAGACACTTATCATCCACAATGAACTCGATGTCTTTCATCAGCAGATCAGTCAACGGCCGGGCAATCCTGCTGAAATCATGTATGAATCTTCGGTAGAAACCGACTTGCCCCAGAAAAGACCATAACTGTCGCAAGTTGGACGGTAGACTGAGTTTCCTAATGATATCCACCTTGGTCGGATCAACCTCCATGCTCCTGCTGGAGATGATATGGACAAGAACCGGCCCTTGAGTCACCATGAAGTGACTCTTCTCACATGAAAGCACCAGATGAACCTCAATGCATCGCTGGAGGATGCGGTCTAGGCAGTCATGAGAAGCATCAAACCCGTCGTCGTAGCTTGAAAAGTCGTCCATGATGACCTCCAAGCACTCACCCACCATGTCCGAAAAGATGGACAACATGCACCTCTATAATGTCACCGGGGCATTACACAATCCAAAGGGCATCCGTCTGAAAGCATATGTCCCGAAGGGACAGGTGAAGGTGGTCTTGTCTTGGTCCTCGGGCGCAATGGCCACCTGATTATATCCGGAGTACCCGTCCAAGAAACAGTAATGGCTCTTCCCTGCTAGCCTCTCTATAATCTGATCAATAAAAGGCAACGGGAAATGATCCTTCTTGGTGGCCTGGTTCAATCGTCTGTAGTCCACACAGACCCGCCAAGAAGTGGGTACTCGGGTAGTGATGAACCTCAGTTTCATCATCTTTATTTCCTATAATTAACCCCCTTGCTTAAAAGTTTGTCAATAAATCCTTGTTAATGTCCTATAATTAACAGAGTCCTAAATAAATTAAAAACCACAAAAAAATAACAAAGCAAAAATTCGTGGTATTTTTAGACTTAAAAATACCCTCAAAAATATTTCGGGTCCTTGTTTGATTTCATTTCCAGTTTTGGTCAACATGAAACTTGTAGATCTCGTCAAGATCTACAACTTTCATGTTTTGAGTTTTCTCAAAATCGGCCATTTAATCCCCCAAAAATCCAAAATACTTTCGCAATAATTTGATTGGGCCACGTGGCCCGTTCTGGGGGCGCCACGTGGCCCCGCCTCTCTTGTCTCATCCGCCACCACCCCTGGCCATTGGATCTCGCTTCAGATCCAACGGCCCCGCTGTGTCCACGTACCCGCCTTCTCCTAGCCATCAGATCATTCCTCCGTCTCCATCATCACCGCACGCTTGCGCCTTACCAGGAGCGCGCCACGTGGCGCTTTGAAGACCATCTGATCGCGCGCCAATTCTCTAATCTGAGCCGCTAGATTTTTCTTTATTTTCAGCCATCGGATCAGAGCTTCCTTCGCATCTAGGCCGTCCTTTAGCGCCTCGCTCTCGATACGCCACGTGGCACAACCGATGCCCTCCGTTCGCATCGCCCGATCTTCCATCAGGACCGTCACTCCGCGCCCACTTCTCCACCGTTGGATCTCCAGATCCAACGGTGGAGCTTCATCGTCAACCTCCAGACCATCCTCTCTCACACGATCACCACCTCGCACAACCCGCTCCCCCTTCCTATTACTCCACCTACTCCGACCACCATCTCCACTAACCAAACACCTCCCGGTCTTCCCCCATCTTCCTTCTTCCCCGCGCATGCCTCCACAACCCATAACAAACTCCCAGTCGCCCCATGTTCATCACGAAACCCACGACCTCCAGCACTTGCACCGCCGGCCACTTCTTCAAATACACCGGTCCCCCCTCCATTTGCCGGTGTCCGCCTTTACATGGGGGCTCGCCCAGCCCTCCGCCACCTCCCAGTGACAGGGGGAGGTGGCTGGATAGAGCAAAGACGACGAGGCCCCTGGTGAGACCCTCCGCCTTCGACGGCAGAGCTGCGGCACCCTATAGCCGCCCGAGCTCGCTGGGGAGGCCGCCCAGTACGTTGCGAAGACCCCGAGCTCCTCTCGGAGCTCAAGCACAGGCCCTTCGACCGCCATTGCCCAGGTAAGATCTCGGATCTTCTCTTATTTTTTTCTTCTTACTTTTGCCTAATTTTCCTAGCTTTTTCACGCACTTTCCCGCTCCGATGACCTCCCATTTAGCTTCGCCATCACTCACCCTTTCACGCGCACGCTCCCGCTCAACCTCTCCCTCCTCCACATCTCCCATCACCGTCCGACCCATCTCCTCCGCCCTCGCGGCGGAGGAGCTCTGAGCTCTCCACCTTCTCCGCCCCCGATGAGCTCCCACCTCACTCATTGCACGCACGCACGTCTTCTGTCTGCTTCGGCTATGTATAATAACCCTGCAGGTCGATCACCTATTCAATGGCTGGAGAACTCGCCGGGCCAACTTCGTCAAGTTCGCCGTCGACGTACGAGCTCCGATGGATCACGCCCAGAAGGTCCATCACCTCGCCCGAGCTCCAAGCTTCACCGCCAGACTTTCAGGAGCCTCGGGTAAGCACCACCGGACCCAGGACAGAGCGGCGGAGGAAGAGCTCCCTCGCCGGAGCTCATTAGTCGCCGCCAGCCGAAGGTGGAGGACGAGCAGCAGTTGCCGTTGGATGGTCCTCTTCCAGCGACCATCCAACGGCCCAGAAGAGGCCACGTCACCGACTTCAAGAACCATTCGATCACCACGATCGAATGGTCCATTCCTAGCCACGTGGCGACACCAGAATACGCCCGAGCCTTCATCTCCGTGCCTCCAGGCTCGGTTGCTCCTTTCCTTCTCCGAGCCTCTGCCGAACCATCTGCTGCTTCGACCTCGTCCGAGCCTCAGCCGAAGCTAGACCGAACCTCTGCCGAACCGAACCTTCGTCCAAACCTGGGGAGGCACGTGCCTGACACGTGAATCCTTGGGTTATTTGCAGAGACGCCCCGCCACCTTCTCCAAATTGCAAGCAGGTCCTTATCATGTGCACCGTGCGTGCACAGTGGTCATTTTACAGGGAAGGTCCCAGTATTTCACTTATTTACATTTTAGTCCCTCCGAGGACCTGTTTGTAGGTATCTTTTTCATGTTTTCTTGCATTTATGCCCCTGTCTTCTTTTATGCATATCTTGAGCTACATAGCTCCAATCGAGTTGATTTCAGTTTCATTTTGAAGCTCTTCTCGTCCTCTTTATTATGGCGTGCTTTAAGTTCAGATTTGACACTATGAACTGTGATGTATTATTTTATTATTTAAGTGTCTTGATTTTTTTTATTTATCATGCCTACTTGCTTCATATGTGTAGAGGCTTCTTTATTTCAACTCGGTTTGACTCGCGATTTTCTTATGGCTCAAGTGACTATTATATTGGGCATATCATTTGCTTTGCATGTTCATTTATTTGCATGAAAATGATTATAAAAAAATGCATGTTTACTTTATTTTAATGCATCGCTTTGTCTTATTATTTACATGCATGATTTGACCTATATGCCTATAACTCAACACTTAATAAAATAGACTCAAATCCGATTAATACGAGAAAGGCTCGTGTCCCCGAGTTCGACTTTGGTTTCTTGCCAAGTAAAATAAATCACGATCACCTCATTTTGATTTATCATCACATATCTTTAAATGAGGTGATCTTTTGATGACCAAAATCGGCCCGACTGCTTCGACATGTTGAGGTGCTAAAAACGCACCCTTAAAGGGTCGATTTTGCGGCTCGTCAAATGACGCCGTTGCCGGGGACACGGCTCATTTCTTTTATTTTTTGGATTTTTGTGTGTTTAATTTAGTGTTCCTTTTTATAGGTCAAATAATCACATATTTTGCATATAAAAATTTTTCTTTCTTATTTGATATCTTATTATTGTTTCTGTGGCAGGGCCCTTGATGGATCAAGGAGGCGAGGAGCAGGACGTTCCCCGCTGCGAGGAGCCGCAGGAGCATGCTTGGAGCAAAGGAGGAAGAAAAGAAGAAAAAAAATTGTCTCGCATTTTTGTTGCATTCTATTTTTAATAATTCGTCTTTTACAGCGGTCTTCGATTGAAGACTCGCGAGTGTAATTGAACGATCATGGTTGTGTGGGGATCGTCCCCACTTGAGTGTCGACCTAGGATAGGCACGTGGCTCTCCGAGCTCTTTTTAATTTTTCCATATTTTTACGTGCTTGATCGTAGGTAGGACACACTAATTTCTATACGCACATAATCTCGCATCACTTAGCTAAAATTAATGAAGATTAATCACCGCTAATAGATGCATGATTAGGTGCGGCTTTTTCGACTTGCATACATGTCGGATTTGATTTTCAAAACGGCCCCAGTTTTTTCGCGGATTTATCGTCAAATCACTGCATGATTTCTCGCTTAGCCTAGATCGCGTTTTTCTTCATCGAATACATGTTTTTCACGGCTTTCATTCCCTAGATTGATCACCTAGGATTAATGGAAAATGGAATGAACGGTAGATGATGATTTTCTGATTGATGTGCTAACCTTAATTCAGTGATAATTTAAAATTGGGACTGTTAATTGCAAGTCAACCAAAAATGGAGTAAAATTCGGTTTTGGGAGAGCAACACCCGCGCATACGCCTTGATTTTCAATTCACATTTTCTTCGCGTAATTATCTAACGTTTTATCACCAATAAAACCGACAAGATAATCAACCAACCTTGGTTGGTTTCATGTGTGAGTTGGTGAAACTAAGGGTTTGCTTGCTTGGATTGAGCCTTTGTTGCGACACACACCCTAGAACCTTAGTCACTCCATTTCATCTCCGAAGATTCAACCGCTCATTTGTAGATTCATTCCTCTTCTTCGTTCACCTTGGGTCCCTTCCAACATCAATCCTCATCTTTATACTTAGGTTAATCTCAACCTAAGTATAGGGGGGACCCAAGTCCCCGTGATTTTCTCTACTCCTCTTTTCTTGCCTTTATACTTAGGTTATTTCTAACCTAAGTATAGGGGGGAGCCCCTCTTAGCTCCCGTATATTCTTCTATATTTAAATAGACCTATGTACTTGTAACATCTAGTGCTATGAGGACATAGCAAAGTTTAAGTATAGGGGGGTATACCGTATATACCGTATATTTACTTTAGCTATAATCTGAAAAATTTGAAAAATTAAAAACTTTTTGGCTAAGGTAAAATTCATTGGACTAAGAGAACTCAAATGATTTCACGGCTTTTCGATATTATGTTACGCTACTTTTATAAAAATATTTTCGAAAATGATTTTTGAAAATGTTTTTTTATTTTTTGTGACATGGTTTTGAAAAATCGCCAAGGAAAGTGGAGTCTAACTTGTGTTTTAACTTTATTAAAATCCATAAAAATGAGAAAAATCCTAAAAACCCTTTAGAGCTATTAGTGACTACTAAGCCCAATTAAGAAAGCCGCGTTCAGTGAGGGTTCTCCCTTAGCAGATTGGATGGTTTAGAGGACATCGCGTAAGGCCCCGTCCTCAAGAAATGGGCTTAGGCCTGTACTTACATCCATACTGGCTGAACGTAGCTACTTAATTGAGTTTAGGCATCTATAATATCTCTTAAAGTTTTAAAAAAAATAATAACAAAAAAAAATGTGTGTCTTGTTTTTGAATGAAGAAGTTGGATTAGTCCTCTACACTTACACTTTCACCCAGGATCTGAATTGGTCAAGGAGACTTAGCTTTTTGAGGTCCTTGAGATTTTAGGTTAACCAGCCTTAGCCATCAGGGTCTTAGACTTAATCATCCACATTCCCCTAAGTTTCTAGATTTGCATGCTATATTCCATGCTTAGTCTCAGACAGAAAGAATATGATCAGCACATCACATGCACGACTGCGGTTTTTGATGAGATGAGTTGATTTTTCACCCGAGGGATTGGGATGAGGAAGTCGAGTTTGGATTTGATCTAATGATGCTCGAGGATGGGATAAAATCTTTCGAGGCTTCATGAAACCTGAGTGTCAGCAATATTAGCCAGTATGAGAACTTGATTCTTATACTAATCTATTGACATTAACCTAAGTGCCTGGGTGTGAGAAATAAATAAAAATTGTTGATCAGTGTGCGCCAACTCTTGGTAAAAGCAGTGGAGCTAGCCACCAATTATACATGTCAATGAAATTCAAGGAAAAGCTCTCATTCCACAAAGTTACATATCAAAGAGCTTCCACCAAAGGCGAGCGCTCCCAAACTTCTCAAACTGTCCACTTGGACCACCGCTATTAGGACCAGGAGTCGGGCTTGCACCAAAAAAGGGCTCTGCATCGTAAATGCTACAAGTCTGGGTGTCGAAGGTACGATAGGTACTCAAAAGAGACACACCCCGGTGTACTCCCAGGAAAACAAGTGCAGACGGCTCCAATTTCTCTTGACGGACGCACTGATCAACACCAAAAAAATGTGTTGCGTAAAAGGCACTAGAGAGAATCCTTGTTCCAATGAGAGGGAGAGAAGAATTGACACAATCCCATGCCCTCCATTTCTGGCCTGCCATCTACAGTTTCTAAGTCTGACAACTAAAGAGATGGTGGACTGAATGCAAGATTTGATTTATTCCCTAGTGCTGAGGATTGGGTCCTTAGGAGATTTTCTCAGACCAATATTTTTGGGTGACGATTTGACTCTACTCTCAGAACTGCAGTCAACACTAAATTCATATCCTTTAGTATATATGTACATCAGAGAGAGTCTAGAGAAGTAGAGGAATTGGAAGCCTCTTGATTAAGGCTGGGTTGAACTATAGAATTTTGGATCTCTAAAGTCGAGTCGACTAGATCAGATTGGATCCTTTATTCACATGCACAAGGGGGTTAATCCAACTTAGTCATTCTTTTTGATGCTCGAGGACGAGCATAGTTTAAGTATAGGGGGGTGATGAACCTCAGTTTCATCATCTTTATTTCCTATAATTAACCCCCTTGCTTAAAAGTTTGTCAATAAATCCCTGTTAATGTCCTATAATTAACAGAGTCCTAAATAGATTAAAAACCACAAAAAAATAACAAAGCAAAAATTCGTGGTATTTTTAGACTTAAAAATACCCTCAAAAATATTTCGGGTCCTTGTTTGATTTCATTTCCAGTTTTGGTCAACATGAAACTTGTAGATCTCGTCAAGATCTACAACTTTCATGTTTTGAGTTTTCTCAAAATCGGCCATTTAAGCCCCCCAAAATCCAAAATACTTTCGCAATAATTTGATTGGGCCACGTGGCCCGTTCTGGGGGCGCCACGTGGCCCCGCCTCTCTTGTCTCATCTGCCACCACCCCTGGCCGTTGGATCTCGCTTCAGATCCAATGGCCCCGCTGTGTCCACGTACCCGCCTTCTCCTAGCCATCAGATCATTCCTCCGTCTCCATCATCACCGCACGCTTGCGCCTTACCAGGAGCGCGCCACGTGGCGCTTTGAAGACCATCTGATCGCGCGCCAATTCTCTAATCTGAGCCGCTAGATCTTTCTTTATTTTCAGCCATCGGATCAGAGCTTCCTTCGCATCTAGGCCGTCCTTTAGCGCCTCGCTCTCGATACGCCACGTGGCACAACCGATGCCCTCCGTTCGCATCGCCCGATCTTCCATCAGGACCGTCGCTCCGCGCCCACTTCTCCACCGTTGGATCTCCAGATCCAACGGTGGAGCTTCGTCGTCAACCTCCAGACCATCCTCTCTCACACGATCACCACCTCGCACAACCCGCTCCCCCTTCCTATTACTCCACCTACTCCGACCACCATCTCCACTAACCAAACACCTCCCGGTCTTCCCCCATCTTCCTTCTTCCCCGCGCATGCCTCCACGACCCATAACAAACTCCCAGTCGCCCCATGTTCATCACGAAACCCACGACCTCCAGCACTTGCACCGCCGGCCACTTCTTCAAATACACCGGTCCCCCCTCCATTTGCCGGTGTCCGCCTTTACATGGGGGCTCGCCCAGCCCTCCGCCACCTCCCAGTGACAGGGGGAGGTGGCTGGATAGAGCGAAGACGACGAGGCCCCTGGTGAGACCCTCCGCCTTCGACGGCGGAGCTGCGGCACCCTATAGCCGCCCGAGCTCACTGGGGAGGCCGCTCAGTACGTTGCGAAGACCCCGAGCTCCTCTCGGAGCTCAAGCACATGCCCTTCGACCGCCATTGCCCAGGTAAGATCTCTGATCTTCTCTTATTTTTTTCTTCTTACTTTTGCCTAATTTTTCTAGCTTTTTCACGCACTTTCCCGCTTCGATGACCTCCCATTTAGCTTCGCCATCACTCACCCTTTCACGCGCACGCTCCCGCTCACCCTCTCCCTCCTCCACATCTCCCATCACCGTCCGACCCATCTCCTCCGCCCTCGCGGCGGAGGAGATCCGAGCTCTCCACCTTCTCCGCCCCCGATGTGCTCCCACCTCACTCATTGCACGCACGCACGTCTTCTGTCTACTTCGGCTATGTATAATAACCCTGCAGGTCGATTACCTATTCAATGGCTGGAGAACTCGTCGGGCCAACTTCGTCAAGTTCGCCGTCGACGTACGAGCTCCGATGGATCACGCCCAGAAGGTCCATCACCTCGCCCGAGCTCCAAGCTTCACCGCCAGACTTTCAGGAGCCTCGGGCGAGCACCACCGGACCCGGGACAGAGCGGCGGAGGAAGAGCTCCCTCACCGGAGCTCGTTAGTCGCCGCCAGCCGAAGGTGGAGGACGAGCAGCAGTTGCCATTGGATGGTCCTCTTCCAGCGACGATCCAACGGCCCAGAAGAGGCCACGTCACTGACTTCAAGAACCATTCGATCACCACGATCGAGTGGTCCATTCCTAGCCACGTGGCGACACCAGAACACGCCCGAGCCTTCGTCTCCGTGCCTCCATGCTCGGTTGCTCCTTGCCTTCTCCGAGCCTCTGCCGAACCATCCGCTGCTTCGACCCTGTCCGAGCCTCAGCCGAAGCTAGACCGAACCTCTGCCGAATCGAACCTTCGTCCAAACCCGGGGAGGCACGTGCCTGACACGTGAATCCTTGGGTTATTTGCAGAGACGCCCCGCCACCTTCTCCAAATTGCAAGCAGGTCCCTATCATGTGCACCGTGCGTGCACGGTGGTCATTTTACAGGGAAGGTCCCAGTATTTCACTTATTTACATTTTAGTCCCTCCGAGGACCTGTTTGTAGGTATCTTTTTCATGTTTTCTTGCATTTATGCCCCTGTCTTCTTTTATGCATATCTTGAGCTACATAGCTCCAATCGAGTTGATTTCAGTTTCATTTTGAAGCTCTTCTCGTCCTCTTTATTATGGCGTGCTTTAAGTTCAGATTTGACACTATGAACTGTGATGTATTATTTTATTATTTAAGTGTCTTGATTTTTTTATTTATATGCCTACTTGCTTCATATGTGTAGAGGCTTCTTTATTTCAACTCGGTTTGACTCGCGATTTTCTTATGGCTCAAGTGACTATTATATTGGGCATATCATTCGCTTTGCATGTTCATTTATTTGCATGAAAATGATTATAAAAAAAATGCATGTTTACTTTATTTTAATGCATCGCTTTGTGTTATTGTTTACATGCATGATTTGACCTATATGCCTATAACTCAACACTTAATAAAATAGACTCAAATCCGATTAATACGAGAAAGGCTCGTGTCCCTGAGTTCGACCTTGGTTTCTTGCCAAGTAAAATATATCACGATCACCTCATTTTGATTTATCATCGCATATCTTTAAATGAGGTGATCTTTTGATGACCAAAATCGGCCCGACTGCTTCGACATGTTGAGGTGCTAAAAACGCACCCTTAAAGGGTCGATTTTGCGGCTCGTCAGGTAGCGATCTCCTCTCCAGACTCACTAACAACTGTGGTGATGCCCGTCTTCTTGGGCACCACATGCATTGGACTGACCCACTTGGAGTCGAAGATGGGGTAGATAAAATCGGCACTCCACCATTTAGAGATCTCCTTCATGACAACATCTCGAAGGTTTGGGTTCAGATGGCTTCGCGTCCTCCTCGAGATAGATATGGTGGTAGCACATGGCCGAACTTATCCCCTGGAGATCGGCTATGCTCCACCCAATCACCTTGCGGTTCTTTTCAAGAACCCCCATCAAACAGGATTCCTGCTGTCCAGTCAAATCTGTTGAGATAATGACTGGGTACATCTCATGCTCACCCGCAAGGAACCTATACTTCAGTGATGATGGTAAAGGCTTCAGCTCTGGACAACTCGATGCTGGCGGATCTGGCCTCTGAAATGTCTGAGTGAATGCAACCAAATCTTCATGGGAGAATGAGAACTCTCGCTGAAAATCTGAATCTGACCAAGACTGCTCGGCTGGTGTATCTCTGCTCTGCATGGGATCAGTCTCCACACTAGTTGTAGGCTCTGTGGAAGTCAGACAAGGAATCAAATCATCAAACTCTGCCCAGTCTACATCTGACTCTGAGGGATCTGAATCTGTATCAACAAAAGAATCTGCCTCACGATCGGGAACCTGCTCTGCTGCCTGAGATGTATCCTGGACCAGAAATGTGCTCTCAAAGCTCTCCTATGCTGGCATTTGTGCATCAGCGAACTCTGAAGGTGAGAGGATGGACTGTGCTGCTGGATCTACCCAAACTACCTCGTCGTCTGTAATCACAAAATCCCAGTCCTGGTAGATGTCTCGCTCTACCTCTGTCATTTGCTCTGAATCTGAATGTGACTCTAAGCAAGTGGAATCTCTGGCTCTAGTCTCCTCTATCGTCTCTATTTGTATACTCTCGCCCTTGACGTGAAAGTATACCTTCCCGCTATCATGATCGGACACTACCTTGGCTGTGGCCAAAAAACAGGCATCCTAAGATGATGGGGGTATCGGTCACAGACTCAGGGATCTCCATGTCCAACACAACGAAGTCCACGGGGAATTTCAGGCCCTGAATCGTGATGACAACGTCCCTCCGCAACCCCTTCGGCCTCTTGACAGATCAATCAGCAAACTGAAGGACCGTCCTTCTCTATCGTAGAGGGCCTAACTCGAAGCGGTCGAGTAAGGCTGCCGGAAGTAGGTTGACCGATGAACTGTTGTCTAATAGAGTCCGATCGAACTCTGCTCCTGAATGTGGCATCTGACATATGGGGCTTCTGCATCTGGACTCTTGACTGGCAGACGGTTCTGGATCGCAAAGCACGTGGCGCGAGTGAGCACATGGATCTCTGACTGGTGGTTCTACCTCTTCCTCTGAACTGTAGTCCTGTCTCTGAGGGATCTCTAGAAGAGAGGTATGTGCTCCAAGGCCTCCTATAGAGTCAGCTGAATGTGAAATCGGTCCATCATCTGCTGATTGAACTCTAGGTGGTGTGATCTTTTTGGATTTTCTTTGGTCCCCTTAGCCGAGCAGAGTGCTTGGGGAAAGGGGACGGCTGGATCCTTCTTAGATGAAGGACTAGGATCGGGTTTGGGTTGCTCAAGCAAAGCAAAATCCACACATACATCATCAATCAACACAAGTGGATCCGAAAATAACAACTCCTTTCCTTTATCACAAAAGTGTCTTAAGATACATGAACTAAAGGGAAAACAACAAGACTAGAAGAACTGGAAATGGTGGCCACAACATCACCCTCAGCATCTGGAATCGCGATGTCAATACCGTGCTCTGGCTCAGCAACGTGTCTGGTGGCATCAGTACCACCTCCTCCATCTGGTGAAGCGACGACCTCAGTACCGTTGGCTGGATCAATGTCCACGGTGGCATCAGCACCACCGTCATCATCATGTTCATGAGCGGCATTAGCGCCGCTCTCCTCCTCGTCTAGCGGTCTTGAAGGTGCATGGGATCGTCGCTCAGACGAGGTGCCGCCTGCTGGCATCCCACTACTCCTAAGTGTAATAAAATCAGCATCAAACATATATGCAACAATATCACCAAGGGAAACACTAGGAGTGGTGGTCTCTGTGAACTCTATCTGCTAAGACTTTCTCTTGAGGTTGTTCCAGTTCGACTCTATCTGTGCAGGAATGGTGGCCTTCCCCTTCACTATCTCTCGCATCTCCTATCTGAACTCGTCCATCTCCCGTATGAAGATAGCCTACTGATCGGAGATGAGGCGGGCTAAGTCATCCAAGGCAGGGTTCTCATAGGCGAGCCAATGAGAACCTGACAGGTGGCTTCACTAGTAATGAGGTTGTTGCTGCTGGTGTGAGAGATAAGGGGGTTGATACTGCTGGGAGTGATACTGCTGAGGCTGCCTCCAAGACTGTCCCTAGTGATAGGGACAAGCACCATGTTGCTGCTGCTGTGATGGCTGCTGGTGTGACGGTAACTGGGGTTGCTGGTGAATCTCTCGCTGTTGGCCGTACTAGCCACCCTGAACTAGAGGCTACTGTTGGGAACTGGTGCCTTCGGCCGACCAACGGAATCCGAGAAGGTCTCGTCAGATACCGGGCTGGGGACGGTCATACCATATCCATTAACATCCATCAACGGCTCTTGCTCGTAGGTGGGTGGGGAGAGAGTACTACCAGGCGGCTGATACACCACCTTCTATCTATCCTGAGATGGTGGGGGCTGCACGTACTGCTGCTGCGGCTATTGCTGATACTGCTCCGCCTGAACATGGTGAACCTGTCGGTACTGGGCGGAGGGCTGGGTCATGCTACTGTTGCTGCTACCTGGATCTCCCGTGACCTGAGATGGGGTTGAGAAGCCGTCTGTGCTCCTGGAGACACATGATCTGTGTCTTTAGGTCACTCAGTGTTTGTGCCATCTGATCTATCTGAGACATGCCCTGGCACTGCTTCTTCTCTATCAACTCGATTCGGTCCAGGTTCTCGTTGATGATGCCCATGTCGGCGGCTGTCGACTCTGCCTGTGCTGCTACCGTTGATGAAGTAGAGGGACTGACATCGACCCGTGCTATCCTCTGATAGGACACGACCTGTGGCTGGGGCTTCCCCTATATATAGAGGCGGGTCTGAGACATGACAGTGTAGTTCTCGGCCATCTCCTCGTAGATGGCCCAGACCTGGTCCTCATCTTTGGCAAAATACAATCCTCCACAGGATGCATTCACCAACCCCTGCAGCTTTGGTGTAAGTCCGCAGAAAAAAGCTCTGAACTAGGTCCGGCTTCAAGATATCATGGTGCGCATCTGTCTATATGCTCCCTGAAGCGATCCCATGCCTCATGAAACTGCTCGTTGGATAGCATGCATAAGTTGTTAATCAGTGCCCTCGCTGCATTGGTCCGACCGAGTGGATAGTACTTGTTGAGTTACTCGTTCTGGAGCTGCTCCCATGTCATCACAAATCTCTCTAAATTCTTCAGCCAGTTGGTTGCTCTATCAACAAGGGAGAAGGGGAATGACATCATCTTGATGGTGTCCTCGTCCACCTGGCGATCGTGGACGGTGCTGCAGGTCATCTCGAACTCCTGGAGATGAAGGTGTGGCTCCTCGGTGGCGAGTCCGTGAAATCGGGGAAGGAGCTGAATCGTCTGTGGCGGGAACTTGAAATCTCCCGCGATAGCTGGCAGAACAATACATCTATGGGTTAGAGTTGCACCAGGGTTGTGCAACTCTCTCATCGGACATGATCCTACTGCTGGCTGGACCGGCTGCTCTCCCTCAGGATTATCTGGTCCATTCCCTCCACCGGGTCTGCGCTGCTCGCTATCGGTTCTCATCTGCTCCATCTCCCAATGCATGTCTACCATGAAAGCTCCCTGGTCATGTATCTGTCTCTGCATCATCTCCAGGGAGGCTAACAGGGTGTTGTTGATCGCACCCTGGTCCAACACATAAGTCTGCTCTGCTGGGGGACCATCGGTGCACTCCTCGCTGCTGGCCATGGTCTCTGCAAAGGCAAAAAGACCCAAACTCAGGTGCTGAAATATCATCCGACTGTTGCTCTCTCTGATCGGGCACCTCATGACTAACAGTAGAAGGGTGGTCAGGGGAGAACAGGATGGAATCGAACTCGGGTTCGGAGAGTAGGTCTCGGCTCTCGCGAACCAACCTAGATGAGCGGGGCTGGAGTGCTCGAAAGTGGTGCAGCCAGAGGCTGCCTAAAGAACCTCCGACCCATCATCTTGATCTGACGAGTCAGGCGGATGAGATCTGGTAAGCAAACATGATGGTCAAGCAATACCCCAAATTCACCAACGCAATGCGGAGCTGATGACCGTAAGGGTTCGGTCTTTTATCTTGTCTTTTTTATTTTGGTGATAAGACAGTCTATCAGAGAGATTAGTGAGTTGTTAGGAATCCAACGCCCCTAGGAAACTGTCTCGATCCCAAACTAGATCTTTCCCATCCAGTACAAGCCGCGGACCGTTTACCGGCTACCCGATCAGCTCGCTTTGTTAAGGATATCGTGACCCGCTTTACCGAAGACCGGAGCGATCCTCACTGAAGAACGACTAGCCCAGAATCAGTAGTCTGAAAGAGGGTCGGATATGGCTCTACCTAGTGTACGTGTCACTCTCTCACCCAATCAAACCATCCAATGAGGTGATTACTCTCCCAATGCAAATTTTTTGGTGAGGTGATTTTTAAGTCTAGTTTGCTTTTGCAATCCTAATTTTATGGTTACACTTTTTTATGTATTTTTCAAATAAAAATTGCCTAACGAGTATTTCGGTTCTCCTAATTTTATTAAGTCCAAGAAAACGGGGGGAGAAGACGAAAAAGTTGATGTGCGATGAAATCAATAATGCATGCCGAGTAAGAATGCGTACCTTTCCTCCAACTCTCTACATGCAATATGATCCGCACATAATTGAAAGACATGAATAAAATCTAACCTAAATGATGCAACGAGGAAACCGACCTTAGCAAAAATTTCTACACGTGAAGAACAAGAGCTAACGGGTCAACGGGAGGGGTCGGGGTCCGGTCTCTGATGCCGATTGGTGTTCGCCACAACGGATCCTGCCAGCGTTGTATACGGCCTCTAGTGGCACGTGACCCCTTGAGTGACCAGGTTAGCTTTTTATTTATTAATTAATTAAGGTCCAATTAAACGTTCTATAGGAACATGCAGTCTAATTAGGCTTAGGCCCTAATCAATTACGTCACATAGCAAGAAATTCTTAAGCTAAGGATAAATCCTCGAGGAACAAAAAAAACAACCGATGAAAACTGAAAACCGACGAAAAACCGTGGAGAGGTCCCCCAAGCACACCAGTGCCCGACGAAATAGACCTCGGCAATCACCATAAGTCTGAATGCCGTGGTTTTTCCTGTTTTATTACAATAATAATCTGACTAAAAATAAAACTAATCTAAGCTACACTACAACTCCCGAATACTTCTGCTTCCTTCCTCACGCTCTCCTACGACTAAGTACAGAAGGGAGCCGCCTCCAATCCTCACGGTTGCGTCGGCTTCCCGAAGAAAGCCACCTCGATCGTCGAGCCCTCGCAAATATGACAATCAGAGTTGCGTCAGTCCACAGTATTATAATAATGAACAAGAAAATGAAATAAAATAAAATGGCAAATATATGCAAAAATAAAAATAAAAACAAATAAAAATAAAATAAAATAAAAAGAAAACAAAAAGAAAATAATAGAAAATCAAAAAGCTGCGGAAACCACGAAAGAAACAAAAACCGCGAAAAGCCGCGAAACTAAAATTGAAAAAGAAAAAGACTACTAAGCCGTGCTCCACGGCAACGACGCCATTCTGATGAGCTGAAAAACCGAGAGACTAAGGGAGAAGGTATCAGGGGTTGTTGCAACCTCAACCTCTCGAGTCGGACTCAACGAGAAAATCGAAGACCACCAAATCAAAAGAAATCAAGCAAGTAACACAAATAGCGGTCTCGCTATTTTATTTAACCAAGTATAGCGACCATTACTGAACTCAAGGAGCACAGGTTGGCTAAGAAGCTTATGAAGTAGTCAAAAATAAAAAATAAAGAAAAAGAATATTTTTGGTGGATTTTTATCTTTTTAAATTTTTTTTGTGATTTTTTAATTTTAAAGAAAATATAAAGAAAGCTAAAAAGGGCACAATCAAGGAATTGTTAAACACACAAAATCAAGTCAGAAAATTAAAATAAAATATTTTTGGATTTTATAATTTTTCAAGTGTTTTTGTTAATATTTTTAGAGTTTTATAATTTTTAGGGAATTTTCTAAAAATAAAAGAAAGCTAAAATTGGAAGCTATTGTGCAACCAGATATAAAGGCTATTTAAAAATATAAAAATAGCTTATAAAATCTAGCAACAATTTTATGAAAAACTACAAATAAAAAGCTAACTATAGAAAAGAAATTCTATTTTTTTGGTTTTTTCTGAATTTTTAATGAATTTTATGAGTTTTTTAGGGTTTTTCAATTTTTAGGGGTTTTATATATCAGAAAGATACAAAAATTGCACAGAAATGAAAGCATAACAACATAAAAACAAATCAATTTTTTAAAAAATTTTTGGGAACCTTTTAATATTTTAGTTGGTTTTTAAATTTAGACAGTGATAGAAATAGGGTTTTTTGAATTTTAAAAATAAAAAGTGAAAACAAAAATGTCCTAAAAAATCAAGGAAATTTTTACACAGTAGCAGGGCCACGAGTCCAAATTTCATGTGATTTGGAGTTAATTTGCTATTTTATTCAACCAATAAAAGGCAGATAGTACACATGGACCTAGTTGCAATTTTAGAAAAGTTTTCAGCCAATAAATAACACGTGTAAAGAGTGTGGGGCGAAACTTGCCAAAAGCCCAAATATGCACGTGGTCAGCACGTGATTCACACACAGAAGGGCATAAATGTCATTCCAATTAATTAAAATTCAAACAGTAACACTCATAAAGTTCAGGAAGAAATGTGCAAGTAACCCACAAGGTCACGTGTCGATGCACGTGCTCCGCATACATAAGGACTAGATTGCAAAAAAAAAGAAACTCAGGGTCCTACGTGCAAAATGTCCAAAAATAAAAGCACTTCTAAAAATATTTACAGGACTAAAATGAAATGTCAAAAGGGCTAAGGGCCTAAGAGTAATTTACCCTTTATTACAGATCCAACAGTCGAAGCGGGTTCCACTTAAGATCGAACGACCCGGATGATCTGGTACCCCTTCGACGATCAATGCTTCAGATCAGATCCTCAGATGGTTCGGATGGCTGCGAGCTCCCCGCAGATGGATGGTGGAGATGAGACTTGGCGGAGAAGCTCGATCGGACGACGGAGGAGGATCCCTGGATGAACAGCTCGCCGGCGAAGTTTGTCCGGCCGTTACGCGTGTCTGGGGGCTCCTCCGGTGCTACTCTGATGGGTGAAATGCTGCCAGTGGCGGTTCGCAGCTGTCAGTAGGCTCCGATAGGGCCGGGAAGTCCTAGAGGACCCAAACGACGTCAAGGACCTGGAGCAGGTGTGCTTCAATGGTCGAACCTCCAGATGAGGTCCATTCTCCTTCAATCCTGCACAGAAAGAATGCTGGGTCGAGGGAAAAGTGCCTCGACCCGGTTACGGGCGAAATAGGTGAACGTGTGAGGCAGAGCGATGCTCTTCGGTGTGGCGACGACAGAGGAGAGCCGATGACCCTATTCCTGGGCGAACTAGGGGGAACAGAGGGGTGAAGAACGTGGATAGGAGTCTCGTGAGGATGATGGGATGGTTGGGCGGGCAGATGGATAATCGGATTGAGCTCGGTGGTCTGACGAAGGTCCGATGGTCGGAAATCAAAGAATCGAAATCTAAGGAAGGCAAGAGGTTATCAAGGGTATCTGATGGCTGAAGGCGTCTATGCTGGAGGTCAGCTACCTCCTGGGATCGTCGCCTCGATGAAATGACACTTCCAGAGGCTCAAGCTCGCCAGATGGCGGAGCACGACGAGAGGGCTCGCCGGACCTAGGGCTAAGGGCTTCAAGCTCTCGCTGCAACACCCTCCTACATTCGCTGTCACTCGAGGAGAAGAATGGAGGTCACTAGGTTCAAATTTGATGCCCGACGATGCGGAAAATGGCGGCTCCAGTTGAAGCTTTATACGTGCAGGGGTCCGAGAAGATGGGTGTGACGCGCACGGATCGAGTAGCGGACCCCTAAGGAGAATGTCGGTCGTGAATCCTGAGTCTGCCCTCGACATTTGGAGCCTCAGATTGAAAAGAATGGAAGACAGATCGAGGCGAGAAAATTTGGCGAAGACGGGTCAAAATCGGATCCGGGTGAAAAGTGGTCGAGGGGGAGAGTTGACCTGGGGTCAACAATCCTCCGTGGACCAATCAGAATAAAGATAGTCAAAAAAATTTATAAATTAAATTAAAAATAGAAAACGATTTATTTAAAAATATTTATAAAATGAAAAATGTTTTTTTATTTTCAAATTATTTTTTAGTGATTTTTAATGTTATATACATTATATTATATTATATACAGGTATAAATACCTATGTATTTTATATTTTGTTTTTTATTATTTTATTTTTGTACAAATGCCCCCAATTTTATATTTTATTTATTTACAACATTAAAATTTGGGATATAAAATAATTTTTGTTTTATTTTTATTGTTTATTTACAAAAGCAAAATAAATAGGTATATTATTTCTATATACATGGTATATGTACAATATAAAGAGAGAAATTATTTCTTTTTGTTTTTATTTATTTTTCTAATTTTTATTTTGTTTTTATAAATATATACAAAATAAGAGAAACACATTTTTAATTCAAATTTTGTGAAAATAAAATAAGTACATGAAGGAGGGTGTATGTGCAAGGTGAATGACCCTATCTCTCTCTACTTGGTTTCTTTTGCGGTCAGGCGAATGCTTGGCCCTCCCTTGGGTTCGGGTCAACTCGTTATTTATTCTAAATATCTCCTTCTTTTTCTTTATTTCTTTACTTTATTGAATATTAACAAAAGCATGCTCTTTGGTAATTTATTATATTTACAAGTATCTACATGGTGTTTGCAAAGATAAATAGCTAAAATAAAAGAATAAAGAGTGATGAATGGGTATTCATCAGTTATTTGAGTCATGAGTTTGGGTCGATCGGATTGGGTCAAAACCAAACTTTGAAAAATCTAATTGAGAAATGAGAAACCTAATACAAAAACCCTATACACAAAGAAACAAAAATCAAGTTTTGTATTTATTTTAATCACAAGATGTTGATTAATAGAGATGGCAAGAAAATCCAATAAAAATCCTATACAAAAGCAAAAATATCTTCAAAAGTATACTAGAAGCAAGGAAGATTTACTTGCAAGTAGTTATGGATTTTCTCCCTCTTTACCCTTTCCTTTTTCCTATGCTACTCCCTCTTGCACAAGACTGCAACAAGTAACGAGAGCTTCAGGAATGTGGAATAGATGAGAGTAAGAAGAGAACCTAATGGGTAACACCCTCCATTTCCTATACATCAAATATTGTAAATCATAGGCGGACGAGTACCCTCCCCAGTATTTTGGCCTCCAAGGGTATGGTTGTAGCTAGAAGCTTTCAGCTGGAAGGGATTCAAAATTCAAATAACCAAAATCTAGAGACTCAAGTCATCATGTAGTATGCGAGCCCGGTGGATTGGGTGCATGTAGCTTGCAACTGGAATGGATCCAATGTACAATAAGGCTTTTTCTTAACTTTTTTATATCAGTATTTCAAGGGTTAACCCAATTTCAATTTGGGTTTTTTGGGTGGGTCGGGTGCATTACTTCAAACCTATTAATCAATCCATAAACCAAATAAATATTATGGATCGGGACAAATCCAACCCAAAATCCAAATAACCCAATCCATTTAAACCCTTTGTAGTGGTTTGGGAGGGTTGACCCAAATAGCGCCCATCCATATATATATACACATACACACACACACACAGATATATATATATATATATATATATATATATATATATATATATATATATATATATATATATATATGGGAGTTGGGTCCAGTGAGAGCCAAAAATCGAGAGAATGAGAAGGAGAGAGTATGGACCATTAGGTTCTTCTCGTCTCCCTCCTCCTCTAACCAGCTAATATGTGATGAGAAGAATCTAATGGTCTAGTCACTACTCTCATGCTCTCACAGTTTTTGGCTATCACACAATCAACAATATATATAGGGCCCTTCCAATCGGACTTGGTCCTTCCATGAGTAAGGAAGGCCAACGATGATAGTCAAAGATTCAAATCTAACAGCATCATCAATTTGTTGCCCCAAAAGGGTATTTTGATCATCTGCTTTTGCATTAATTATGAATACCATTTAATATTTTGAAATACTAAATTTAGCTATATCTAATTTTGGTATTTTTCTCTCAATAATTTATTTAAATAATGTACAGTTTTGTGTTAGGTGCCATAACATGTGATAGATGTTTGTATCCTCACATGTTTTTGTAGAATATGTGTTTTCTTTTGTAACGATTGTATATTTTTTGTATAATCTGTGGTTCAATCAAAATTCATCAGTCATTTGTAAAAAATGTATGGTTATTTGTAGAATACAATTCATATTATAATATATTAGTTATTTTTATGTTTCTCATCATTTATGTGAAATCTGCAATCCTTTTTACAAAAATGTATAATATGTGCTTTCAATATGTATATTTCACATCTAAATATGTATAATACACATACAAAATGTATAATAAGCATCCAAAATGCGTAATATACATCAAAGTACAAGATATAAAAAACTACATTTGTCATTCACATCCAACTTATATGTAAAAATACACATCGAATAAGTATAATACACATCAAAACTTTAATAATACACATCAAAAATGTATAATACACAAGAAATATGCAAGATGTAATGGATGATGCATGGACTCCTTGCGTTGCCACCACCGTCCTATACTTGTCACCATCCGATCTACGTGTTGACATCGTCGCCTGCGTGAAGAACTTCCCGAAGAGTCACGATGTCATCCCCTATCAACTACGCACGCCACCCACTTCCACTTTGCCGATGAGGCCGCATATGACATTGGGAATCCCTCCAAGAAGCGCCTGATCATCATCTTCGTATCGACGACTGCCGTCGTTGCGATCATCTACGACAACGACATCGTCGCCTGCAAGGAATGAGATGGTGATGCGACGGAGGAAAGCGTCAATGATGTGACGAAGAAACATGAGGATGATGTGACGCATGCAAGGAACGTGATGATGATGCAACGGAGGAATGCAGTCGTCCTCCTCTTCCTCCTGCATACCGCCGTCAACACCACAAATTACGCCTCAACATGTCAAAATAATTTGGGGTTTTAATTTTAAATAAGAAATTAAGGTGACATTAATGGAGGAGATAATTGAGGTGGTTACATACTATATTTAGATAATGTATACAACCAAAATGAGTTCTTGCTTAATTTATAAATAATATTAACATGCTATTAATAATAATCACAAGATTAATTACAGATGGTTGAGATTGCTGACCTTTCTTATGGATGGAAGGATCGTGTCTCATTGGAAGGATATCACACACACACACACACACACACACACACACACATATATATAGAGAGAGAGAGAGGGGGGGGAGAGGGAGGGTTGATCTTGTGAGAGCGAGAAACAGTGATAGCATGAGAGCAGTGAATCTAGACTACCAGATTCTGCTCTTCTCTCTCCTCTTGCAATCAATGAGGAGAGAGATGCCAGAATTTAGTGGTCCAGAATCAATACTCTCATGCTCACATAGCTTTTGGCTCTCACAAGATCAACTCTCTCTCTCTCTCTCTCTATATATATATATAGGGTGGGGCTTCCAATAGGATGCTAAAGGCTCAACTTTGGCGAGGGTCTAAAATATCTTCACAAAGAGCGAAGATAAAGTGTCACAGAGGCGACTATTCACTAAAGCCAAGTGATTAACAATTAACCCACAGAAGCAATCAAACAAGCAATCAAAATTAGGGGTCAAAATTTATTATAACCATATATATAGTGCAAGTACGTATAGGGTGTTGAACACAGGGAGAACGGGGGATAGGCAACAAAAAATAACTAAAAAGACATCAAATATTTTGGATTTTTGTGAAGATTTATATTTTTAGTGGATTTTTTATTATTTATTTTTTGGAATTTTTATTTTTTTGTTTTTAATTTATAATCTTTATATATGTTTTTATATTCTCTGATTTTTTATTTTTTTTATAATTAGTTATTATATTAGGATATATAATATAAGTGTGTGATATAGATAAAAAAATATAAAAAACAAAATTCAGAAACAACCCTAAGATACGATCCTTTTTTATTTTTGAGGTTTTAGAAAATATTTTCGGTAGATAATTATAATTATTATAAATAGTAATATAAGTAAATATCTATATATAATAGGGCTTTTATATTTATAGATATAGCTATAAATATTCGAAAATTAGGAAATAAAATATTTTTATCTGCTTTGGGATTTTCTCTTTTTTTGGTATTTTTTTAATTTTTACTATTTTTAAAATTTTAAGTTAAATAAAATGTCAAAACAATGACTGATATTAATAGACTAAATTGTTTTAGAATTTCAAATAGCAAAAAGTCCCAAAAGTTTCCAAAACAAATTTAATATATAGTAAATATAATAAGAAAATTTAGAATTAAAAACAAATACTTTTGGATTTTTATAGATTTTTTTTATATTTTTTATAAGGATTTTAGAGCATTTTAATTTTTTAGTGATTTCCTTTTTCTTTTAAGGATTTTTGGTCTACAGGAGCAAAATATAATGATAAAAACTAATAATTTTTTGGAATTTTCAAAATATTTTTTATATATTTTTATATTTTTTCTAAGTTAGATAATGAAAAATAGCTCTGTTTTTAGCATGTAAAAACTTATTTGTAATCAAAATAAAATTCTCGGCTAAACCAGAATCCTACACAAATATCTAGGAGGCAAACATGCAAAATACCCAAATATATTCAATTTAATATGCCTAGTTGGCACTTCATTGTGATATTACAAAACTATAGGGGCATGTCTACAATTTCACAAAGATATAATATTGAATATAAAAATTAATGGATGAAATAGAAATACCCAAACCCGATGGGTTATGGGTGCAAAATGCCCACCTCACGTGGGACGACATGTGAGCCAAGCTGGACATGACCATAATGCAATTAGGGGAAAGCTTGGGGTCCAATGTACAATTATTACATAAACTTGATAACAAAAAATTAAAGAGTAAATATTAGAAATTAAATACAAAAAGGCAAGGGGTGAATAGTGCAAAATACCCTCTCCCATGCACTGAAGAACGACCCAAATCGATCCACTTAAACACGTGGCCGCTTCTCAATGGGCGATGATGCTTCGCTGTTGGATGACGGAGATCAGATCTCAGCCTGAGATCAATGGTTGAGGCTTTGGTGCATCCAACGTCTACTGCTCGATCTGGTGCTGGGGCTTGATCAGACGGCTCAAGCAAGTCATGGAAGAACTCGGAAGAATTGGTGCACATGCGAGCTTCGATAGGCCCTATCTTCCTCCTCCGATCTCCAAATCTGTTGCTGAGGTGCCCTATGCATTCTTAGGGATGATCAACAAGAGATGAAGGCTTCAGATATGTACAGCCCCCATCGATGGGGGTGATGAATCCTTGATTCTCACTCTTTATTCTTTTATTTTAGCTATCTATCTTGGCAAAACATCATGTAGATATGTGTAAATATTAACTTAGCATTCAACATGCATATGTTAATATTGCATAATTAGCATGTTTTTGTGCAAAAATAAAAGTATAAAGGAAAAGAAAAAGGAAGGATGTATTTAGAATAAATACAGAGTGATCCGAATCCCAAGAGAAGGTCAAGCCTTAACCTAATTGCAAAATAAAATAAGTAGAGAGATAGTGTCTACTTTGTGTAGTGCATATTATCTATATGTGTAATTAATTATTTTTGATAAAATAAAACTAAATTATTATTTTTACCTCCTTGTATATATTTTTAGAAATAAAATTAAAAATAAAATAAAAATAAGAAAAATTAAATAAAAATAAAAATTAAATCCCCCTTTCATTGTACCAAACACATGTATGTACATCACATTCACTATTTATTCTATGCCTGTAAATAAATCATAAAAATAGAATAAAAATTATTTTGTTCCTAAAAATATGTTGTAAATAAATAAAATACAAAATAAGGATTTTTTTGAAAAAATAAAATAATAAAAATACTTGTACATAATACATAGGTACATTATGCCTGTATATAATATTATATATTGTATATACACTCATTTATTTTTCTTAAAGATAATTAAAAATCACAAAAAAATCTTTTAATAAATAAACAATTTTATTTTATACACTTTTTAATTTAAAATCATTTACTATTTTTGATTGAATTTAAAAATATTTTTTATATTCGAATTTTCTGATTGGCCCATACCGTTCGTTGACCCCCGGTCAATGCCTCCTCCTTCCCGGGTCAGACCCGATATCGCTCGTCGAATCTCCTTCTCGAACTTCTCCAGCACGACTCCGAGATCCTTTTGCCTCGAAATTTGGACTCGATAATCCTCATACACCCAACATCATCGCAAGTCCCTTGGCTGATCCGGGTTGCTCTAGGGTTCCGCGCTTTTCGCCGATCTTTCTAGACCCTCGAGCGACCTATAAATTATCCTTTCCCCTTCCTAGTGTTGTAGCTCGTGCCTCGCCTCTTCCTTCACCTCTAGAAACCTCCAGCTGAGTGATAGCATCCGGTGTCTTTGGATTGAAGTTTGGTGGCTTGTAGCCGCAGCTCAACTACGTGGCCGGAGCTCTCCGCCACGTTCAGCCTCCCTGCCCGCCGCAGCAAAGTTGAGGCCATGACCCCGACCATCTTCTTCGCCTGAAGCAGTGAAACACTTCAAACCTTCAGATACCTATCATTTCGCTCCATTTATCATTCCATTCGAATCTTTCATCCCATCTCCACCGCCGAGTTCCTTGCTCCGACCAGCTGGTCGGAGCCCTGTTATGCGCACCTATTCGCTCGAATCTCCATTCTGCATCTTCTCACGCAACCTTCTACCCTTGAGCCTCGATTATTGAGTCGAGATTAGGACTAAGATCTCCTTCCTCCACCCTCGTCGGAGATTGACTCCCATTTACCTCGCTTCTTTCATCTCCAGCTACAATAATCTGGACTGGAGTGTAGCCCCGAGTCCTCTCTTTCATTTGCAGGGACCCTTGCATGGTAGGAGCCCCTTTTGAACTTCTAGTTGCTCGATGGAGCAGCTCCAGGTGGAATACCTTTGCTCCAGCCATCCGACCATCATTCATCTTATCCGCCTCTAGCGTTCGAAGCGGAGCACCCTTCCAGAGGTGTTGGACCATTGGAGGCTTGATTAGACCAACGGAGCAGGACCAGTTCTCGATCGAAGCTCGCCACTCATCAATTCTTCCACCATCTTCCTCCGTCGTTGGATGAGGAGCAGAGCGCCAGTTCTCATCTGAGACGACCGTCATAGCAACTTTTCAAACCGTTGGATCAAGGCTGACACTTCAAATCCGACCACACATCTCCGACATTCCCTGGATTGTCAGATCTTTTTGCAGGGGGCGATCAGAACCGTCAGAGCCATCACGCATTCCTCAGGCACCTCAGGGTATTTTGCATCTTTTATCCCACACATTTATGCTTTGATATTTAGTCTAGTAAATAAAAGTTATAGTTGAAATATTTTGCAGTTCGGCCCTTGTAGTTTCTTATATTTGCATCAGGTCCCATTTGTGTGAACTCACGTGCTGTTTACGTGCTTGTCTGGTGTATTTGCATGTTCTATCCCGGATTTTATGTATGTTATGTTTTGAATAGAAACTTTCTGATATTTACACTAATACCCTTGTGCGTGGTTTAATGAGCATGTGCGTTAATTCCCTGGACTTTTTGCAATTCTTGCCCTATGTTTTCTATGTATATTATTATCTGGCCCCTAAACTTTACTTTATTTACAACAAGGTCCCTACAATCTATATGTCTTGTTTTTAATTAAATAATTACCAAATTAATTCCAAAAATTATGTAGCTCCTACCAATACGTAATATTTATTTTAATTTTTGGGATTAATTATGTGTTGTATTTTATTTTCTAAAAATAAAAAAACCCATAAAAATTGTTCTATCTATTTTAAAAAATTTATAAAAATACAGAAAATTGTCTGAAAAATTCAGCAAAAATTCCTAGTTGTATATTTTTGTTTGCTTTACTTGCAACACCATTTCATTTTGAAAATCATTATAAAAACCCTAGTATCACAAAAGACTCAAAAACTTCTAAAAATAATAAAAAATTTAAAAATTCAAAAAAATTACAATTTCAGTTCCTATTTATAGATCTTTTTATCTATTTTCTCATAAAATTGCTTCCCAAGACATTAGGGCACTTTAAATATTTTTAATTTACAATATTGTCCTGGTTGAGCACTATTTGGATTTTTAGCCCTTGTTTTATTTTTATAAAATTATAAAAACAACAGAAAACCCCCAGAAAATCACCAAAAATACTTTAATATTTGAAAAAGCTAAGAATATTTTTATTCCTCATTTTTGAGCACTTTAGTTCTGAATAAAAATTAAAAAGGCTTGCTTAAGTGCATAGTTTCCTTATTAGTTTATTTTTCTCCCATAATAAAAAATCCAAAAAATTGGAAAATTAAAAATCAATAAAAATATACTCTTTAGTTTCTGAATTTCGACTACTTCGTACATTTCTGTGCTTCTTTTGTTCGACCCTGGTTGTTATTATAGGTTAAAATAAATAGCGGAGAACATGTTTTTGTGTTTTGATGGATTTATCTTTTTGATAGAGTGGTTTCTGTCTTTTTCTTCATTGAGCATTGGCCTTGTGATCCAGGTCGCAACGACCCTTTGATTATCTGATTCCCTGACCCGTGTCACTCGGATCGCTCATCAGGGGGCTTGGAGCTCGATGTAACCTGGAGGTCTGTTCTTGCTGGAGACACCCCTCAGAGGTGTCTTCAGGCCCTGCAAATACGCGCAAGAGCACGTCAAAGAAAAAGCGAAGGATCCTGCCCTTTATTTAGGTGGAATCGATGCGAAATGGAGTGGGTGTGAGGACGTCTGACGAGAGGTGATGGAAGGACCTCGGTCCTTCGATCCTGGGGGACTCGAGGGTGGATGAGTGATAAGGGTGGTGGAGAAACAGAAAGCGAAGGTGATGGGGGCGTCACTGGGTCAAAACATGAACGGAAACATGCGGGACAGTAGTCGGAGCCTTAGCTTCGGCGAATGCTATAATTTGGAAACTAGGCTACAACAGGATTCAAAAGCTTAAACTAAAGGAGGAAATGAAATACTGGAAGGAAAATCTACTTAGAAAGCAGGAAAGATATCTCACACATGGTTGGAAGGCCAAGGAGTAGAAGCTCATGGTGGAGCTTGCTGGCAGAGCTTGGATCACGCTTTCCACACCCTCTCGCACATTGCAAATCGGGATGCGAGGAAGAAATCACCTTTGTTGACACACCACGCCAGGGATCTGTGGGTTCAAGGGGGTGAAGAACGGATCAAAATCGAGAGAAAGGTGATGAAGGGAGTTATGTACAAGCGGGTCGTCGATGAAGGATTCTTCCCGAGGCGGTGATCCATCGATTGAGGTGATGCATTCATGTGAAAGAGAATGGATGATGGTCAAATTTTGTGAAGGAATTAAGGCTTTTCGGGCATTGTAATGACGGGGAAAAATCGACGAAGAGAAGTCAAAAGTCCTCTAACGTCTACAAGACTAGTGGGGTCGGACATTATTACTGGGGTCAACTGATTTGGGCTCCCCATCAGTCCACGTGGACCACGAGAGGACAAAACAGGAAAATAGAAAGAACAAAAAACTTAAAATAAAATAATAAATGAACTAATTACATAAAACTCAAAAGGTAAGAAATGTTTATTATTTTTATTATGAATTTTATTTATTTTTACAACTTAGTTTAATATAGGTTACCTTTTACAAGTATAATTATATGTATATTCATCTATATTTTGTATTTTTTTTTATTTTATATTTTGTAGTTTATTATTTTATATACTTATTTTATATATTTATGACTTATTTAAATATACATAAATAAATTTTTATTGTATTTTCCTTAAGTTATTTGTTCACATAAATAAATATGTATCTTTATTATATTGGTATACTTAAGTATATTTCATCTATGTATTTATGTATACTAATTTATTTTAGTGTATTTTTTAATGGTTTTATTTTATTCTAATTATGACCACATGTAATTAATGATATTTGTAAAATTATAAAAATATAAAATCATGAAGAATATTAAGAATAAATAAAATAGTTATTTTGTTCAAGTATAATGTACATTAGGGGTCCAAAATCTAACTTTTGCATCTTAACTCCAAATTAAATGAAACTAACTTCATTAAATAGCTAATAAAAAGTTATATATAATTAGATGTATTTTGATGAATTTTGAATTCATATGGAGGAGATTTGGATCTGTGAAATTAATATTTTGGATTTTTATTCTGGGTGTAGAAAGTACAATATGCATTATTTTTATATGAAATAAATTTTATGTTTTTCTATATATTTGTATCTACAACTTTTATGTACAAAGTTTAGTGATTTGAGGAATAAAGAATAAAGAATAAAATAGTTTCCAAAACTAAATTATTGGGCAAAATAAATTAGGGTTTAGTGAATTATTGGCCCTTATCTCCCCCTACTTTATTCCTAGTCGACCCGATCATCATGATGCCCAAGTCTCGGGGTTTGGGGTCATTCAATACCTTTGGTATTTCATTTCTTTTTCTTTTCTTTAGTTTTCTTTATTCTTTTATTTTGACTTTAAATAGAGTGTTTATACAATATTTACATAATAAATAATGTATGTTATTTTATGTAAAATAATGTTATTTACACACATTTAGGTAGGGTTTAAAGGCCAAAATAAAATAATAAAGGTGATAAAATGGAGTTCATAACCCCCCAATACTTTCCTTTGCTAGGTGATGAATCCATGATTCTCATTCTTTATTCTTTTATTTTAGCTATTTATCTTAGCAAATCATCATGTAAATAGGTGTAAATACAATAAGTTAGCACTCTGCATGCATGTGTTAACTTTGTGTAATTAGCATGTATTTGTGCAAAAATAAAAGAGTAAAGGAAAATAAAAAGGAGGGAGGTATTTAGAATAAACATAGAGTGACCCTAACTCCAAGAGAAGGTCAAGCCTTGACTGATCGCCAAACAAAATAAGTAGAAAGAGATAGGGCCTACTCTATACTTTACGTATTACTCGTATCTATAAATAAATATTTTTGACAAAATAAAAATAAAATATTATTTTTTACCTCCTTGTATATATTCCTAAAAATAAAATAAAAATAAAAATAAAAATAAAACAAAAATCAGAAAAATACAATAAAATAAAAATAAAATCATCTCTCACTTGTATAAGGCACATGTATATATGTCTCACACCCTATTTATTATATACCTGTAAATAAATAATAAAAATAAAATAAAAATTATTTTATACTCCTAAAAATATGTTGTAAATAAATAAAATATAAAATTGGGGTATTTATGTAAAAATAACAAAATAAAATTAATTGTACAAAATACATATGTATATTATACCTGTATATAATACATTATACTGTATGGAGATTAATTTATTTTTCATACAAATAATTAAAAATCTCAAAAAAAATAGTTTGAAAAAATAAATATTTTTCATTTTATACACTTTTAATTTTAAAGCCATTTACTATTTTTTTATTGAATTCGTCAATATTTTGTAAGTTCGAAATTTCTGACTGGTCTTGGAGGGTTTGTTGTCCCCGGTCTACGCCCTCTTCCAGCTCGGGTCGGGTCGAATTTGCATCGCTGGAGCATCTTCTCCTATTTCTTCCGCCCGATTCCAATCCCCTCTTGCCTCGAGATCCGAATCCTCGCGAGTCTTTCTATCGATTCGAATCTCTCTAGGGTTTCGTGCACCATGCTGATCTTTCTGGACCCTTGAGTTGGCTATAAAGTCTTTGTTTCCGCCTCCTTGCGCTGCAACTCGTGCCTCGCCCCCTCTTTCAACCCTAGCCACCTCAGGTTGAGTGACAGCTTCTAGAGGGACCCTTCAGATTGGAGTTTGGTGGTGTATTCACGTTGCTCAGCTTCGTGGTCGGCGAGCACCACCGCGATTAGCCTCCCGACCTTCCACAGCTTGGTCGAGGCCATAACCTACCCTCCCACATTCACCTGAAGCTCCAGAGTTCATCTAGAACCTCATGTATTAACCATCTCACTTCATTTCTCCCTTTTGATTCATTCTTTCCATTCAGCTTTGCTGCCAATCCATTTGCTCTAACCAGTCAGTTGGATGCCCGATATCGTAGCCCATCCATTCAGATCGACGTGCCACATCGCCCTTCACCTTCTCCTGCAACATGTTCATCCTTAGCCTCAACCTTCGGGTCGTGATTAGGGCAAGGATCTCCCTCTATCGCCTTTGCCGAAGATCGAATCTCACCCCCTCCACTTCTTTCATTTCCAGTTCCAATAACATGGATCAGAGCTTCACCCCGAGTTCCTCTACCTTTTGCAGGAGCCCGTGCACGAGAGGAGCACCATCTGGACACCCTCTTCCTCAGGTGGAGCAGCTACCAGCGAGAGCTCCTCTATCCGGACATCCGACCATTGGCTTCTTCATTGGAGGTCACCACCAGACGCAGAGCGCACCCACAACGGTGACGAGCCCTTCCGTACCTTTATCGGATCATCGAATCTCTCTCCTCACTCTATTGAAGTTCGACACCGGCGAGTTCTTCTAGGATCCTCTTCCATTGTTGAATCAGCTCTCCTTCTCTAGGTCTGATTAGGGTCGTTCATCCACGTCTGGTTCGTAACAGTCTGATCAACACCTGGGACAGATCTGCACCGCACATCCACGACCGTCTGAGGACCGTCAGATCTGTATTGTAGAAGCTCATCTCAGGCGCATGTTCCTGACACTGTCAGAACCGTCAGATCTTTGCAGGGACACATCAGAGCCGCCTGAGCCTTCACGTACCCAGCAGGTGCCCCAAGGGGTATATTTACGTTTCATCCCTATTAGTTTATGTTTCGTCTTTTAGTACTGTCAAATAAGTTGCATTAGAACTATTTTGCAATTTGGACCCAGGTTTTTAATATTTGCATTTAAGTCCCTCCGAACCTGAGACATGTGCATGTACACGTGAGTTGTGGGCTATTTGCATGTTATATCCCTGAGCTTTATTAGTGTTATGCTTTGAGTAAAAACATTTTGAGAATTGCACTTATGCCCCTCTGAGCCTGTGTCACGCGTATCATGCGTGTTGGTCTGGGATTTTTGCAATTTGAGCCCCTGCGCTTTTTATTGTGTTATTGATTGGCCTGTAACTTTGGGATAATTGCATCTAGGTCCCTGCCTACTATGTGTTGTTTCTAATCAAATAATTATTTAATCAACTCCAAAAATGCCACAAAAATTACAGTTAGCCCCTGCTAACGTGTAATATTTATGGTAATTTTTGTGAGTTGATTTAACTTTATTTGATATTTTCTAAAAAAACCCCTAAAAAGTGTCCTCTCTATTTTTTAAAATGCCAAAAAATATAAAAATAATCTCAAAAATTCTATAAAAATTTATGTGTGTTTGTTGTTCCGTTTTTGTTGCAATATCCTTTATAAAAACCATAAAAATTGCAAAAGACTAAAAAACTTATATAAATCGTTAAAAACTCTAGAAATATAAAAAAATTACAATTTCAGTTTCTGTAGTTAGATAATTTTATTCACTTTTGCATAAAATTGTTATCTAGGACATTGGGAAATTTTAAGTATTTTTAACTTGTAATTTCATCCTGGCTGTGCACTGTTTGCCCTGTTTTCCTTTCTTTCATTTTTATAAGATCATATAAAAATAATAAAAATTCCATAAAATTACCCAAATCACATGCATATTTGAAAAATATGAAAACATTTTTATTTCTAATTTTTGAATATTTTAGAGCTAACAGAAATTGTTAAAAATTTCTTTTGTCTTATTCTTCTTATTTGTTTTCTAATTAGAAAATATAAAAAAATTGCAAAATTAAAAAACCACAAAAATATGCATTTTCTGATCTAATTGTCGATTACTTCATATGTTTTACTCGTGATCCTTGTGTTCGACCCTAGTCGCTATATCAGGTTAAATAAATAGTGGAGACCGCTAACATTCGATTGATTTTAAGCTTGATTAATTTCTTAACCCAAGTCGCCTAGGTTGGTCATCAGAATGGTGTCGTTGCCGGGGAGCACTGCTTAGTAGTCACTTTTCAGCCTTCTTCTTTTTATTTTTATTTGTTTTTAGCTTTATTTGTTATAACTGCTTTCTGACCCGTTTTTGTTTCACTTTTTTTGCGAGGAACTGCCCGAGGACGCTTTGGAGGATACCTGTACCCGCAGAGGTGCAGGAGCAGAATTAGTTGTGGCTTATAGAGTCGTAGTAGATTAGTTTAATTTTCAACATTCATTTATTATTGTAATAATACATGTACACTCAGACTTTTTGGACACTTGGCTTATATCGGGTTCTGTTTCGCCGAGCACTGGTGTGCTCGGGGGACCTCACCGCGGTTTTTCGCTGATTTTGCTTTTCTTTGACTTTTATTTTATTTGATTATCGAAGAATCTGGCCCTTAGATTTAAGAATTTCTTTTACTACGATGTAATCAATTAAGGCTCAATCCCTAATATATTGCCCGCACCTATAGTTCGTAATTGAAACTTAATAAAAAAATAATTAATAAAAAGTTAACCTGATTGATTGAGAGGTCACATGCCTCTAGAGGCCGTATACAACGCGTGCATGAGCCATTGTGGCGGACATCGATCGGCATCAAAGACCGGACTCTGACCTCTCTTTCTAGTCAGTTAACTATTGTTCTTCGCAATCTTAGAAATTGCTCATCTAAGGCCATTTTCTTCTTGCATCATTTAGATTAGTTTTAATTCTATCTTTAAATTTATACGTGGATCACCCTGCATGTAGAGTGCTGGCGACAGGTACGCATCTCTGACTTTGCATGCATAGTGTTTGATCGCGCATCGGCTTTTTCAACTTCTCCTCCTTGTTTTTGGACTTTAAATAATCAGGAGATCGAAAAAAAATCGCTTGGCATTTGATTGCTTATTGAAAAATACCATAAAAGTGATAACAATAAAATTGGGACTGCTAAACAAACTTGATCCTAAAAGACACCTCACCTAAAAATTTATTTTGGGAGAGTCATCCTCACATTTATTGGTTTGCTTGTGCGAGAGAGTGACCCGTACACTAGGCTAGAACCACACCTGAGCTCTCGTTAGACTACTGGTCTTGAGGTTAGTCATTCTCCAGTGAGGATTGCTCCGGTCTCTAGTAAAGCGGGATGCGATATCTTTAGCAGAGCGAGTTGATCGGGTAGCCGGTAAATAGTCCGCAACTTGTATTGGCTGGGAAAGATCTAGCTTTGGGATTGGGCCAGTCTCTTGGGAGCATCAGGTTCCTAACAGGCAGCTTAATCGCTCTGCAAGACTGAATTATCACCTAAATAAAATTGACAAGAGAAAAGATCGAACCTTCACGGTCATCAGCTCATCGTTGCGTAGGTGAATTGGGGGTTTGACTATCGATCTTGTTTGTTTCCATATCCCATTCACCTTTCTTATAGATCACGATGATGGGTCGGAGGTCCCTTAGGCAGCCTTTGGTTGCACTGCTTACAAGCACTCTACCCCACTCATCTAGGCAGGTTCGAGAGAGCCTGGCCCACTCTCCAAACCCGAGTTTGATTCCACCCTGTTCCCCCTTGATCACCCTTCTTCCAATCCCGTGGTGCCCAAGCAGAGACTAGCACAGATATTGATCCATTTGACGACACGTGAGTTCGGGTCTTTTGCCTTTGCAGAGACCCAAGTGATGGCCAGCAGCGAGGAGCGCAACAATGAGCAGCTCCAGAGTACCACATATGTTCTAGATTAGGGCTCCATCAACAACACACAGTTAGACTCCCTGGAGACGATGCAGAGATAGATTAGAGACCATGGAGCCTTCATGGCAGAGGTGCGTAGAGAGATGGCACAAATGCGAGCTGACCGAGGAGAGCCAAACCGAGCAGGTGGTGGAGAGATACCAGAGTTTGGAGGAGGATATGGAGGACAAACAGAAGAGCCACAAGAGCCTGACTGACCAACTAGACCGATGAGGGAGTTGCACAACCCTGGTACAACTCTTACACACCGTTGGATTCAGCTTCCAGTGATTCTGAGAGATTTCAAGTTCCCCCTTAGACTATCTAGTTGTTGCCTAAGTTCCATGGACTTGCCACCGAGGAGCCGCATCTTCATTTACAGGAATTCGAGATGATCTGCAGCACTGTCCACGACAGATATGTGGATGAGGGTACCATCAAGATGATGGCATTTCCATTCTCCCTGGTAGACAGAGAAACCTACTGGCTGAAACATTTGGGGAGATATGTCACTTCATGGGAGCAGCTCCGGACCGAGTACTTGAACAAGTACTATCCACTCGGTCGGACGAACGCATCACGAGCTCTGATAAACAACTTCTACATGATCTCCAATGAGCAATTCCATGAGGCGTAGGATCGTTTCCATGAGCTCATTGACCAGTGTCCATGTCACGACATCTCCAAGCCCAACTTAGTACAACGTTTCTTTTGTGGGCTGACACCGAAGCTGCAGGGGCTTGTGAATGCTTCTTGTGAGGGATCCTATTTCGCCATGGACAAAGACTAGGTCCGGACCATCTATGAGGAGATGGTTGAGAACTACGCAGTGATGTCTCAAACTCGTCTCTACACTCACGGGAAGTCCTCACCCCATGCCATGTCCTATCAGAGGATAACACGAGTCGATGCAGGTCCATCCACCTCTTCAGCTGCTGCAGCACATGCAGAGTAGTTGATCGCTGATATGGGCGTCATCAACGAGAAGTTAGACCACATCGAGATTATTGAGTAGAAGCAGTGCCAGGACATGACTCAGATCGATCAGTTGGCACAGACTTTGAGTGACCTGAAGACCCAGATCATGTGTCTCTAGGAGGCACAGACGGCTTCTCAACCCCGTCTCAGGTCACGAGCTGATCCTAGCAGCAGCGGCTCATCCCAACTCTCCACCCAGTACATACAGGTTCACCACATCCAGGAGGAGCCATTCCAGCAGCTGCAGCACCAGTACTCTCAGCAACCGGCACCTCAGGACACTCAGATGGTGGTGTATCAGTAGGATCAACCACTGGCAGCTCTTCCTCCATCCCCTACGAGCAGGAGCCATTGATGGAAGTCAACGGGATTAGGTACGAGCGACATTAGCCCGGGATTCGCCGAGATCATCCTGGATTTAAGTGGTCGATCGGAGGTACCTCCTCCCCACAGCAGCCTCCAGCTCAAGGTGGCCAGTTCGGCCATCAGTCACAACAGCAACACCAGTTCTCACATCAGCCACATCAGCATTTCCAGCCAGGTCCTCGTCCCTACCAACAGGGACAATAGTGGAGGCAGCACCAACAACAACCTTTGCATCAGTATTCCCAGCCTCCCCTCATCACTTCCAGCAGCCGCCTCCCTTTCAACGAGGCAACCGGTCTGGTTCTCATGGGCCAACTTATGAGAACCCAGCCCTTGATGATCTAGCCAGCCTACTCTCAGACCAGCAGGCATCCTTTAGGCGGGAGATGGACGAGTTTTGCCAGGAGATGAGGGAGATCATCAATGAAAAGGCCACCATACCCGCTCAGATCGAACCCAACCTGAATAACCTAAAAAGAAAATCTGAGCAAGTACAATTCACAGAGACCACCGCTCCTAGTGATTTATTGGGTGACATTGCTTCGTATACATTTGATGCTGATTTTGTTTCACTTAGGAGCAGTAGGATGCCAGCCGGCGGCACCTCATCTGAGCGATGACACCATGAGGATTCAGGAGCGCCAAATGAGGAGGATAGCGGTGCCGATGCAACTAAGGATGACGATGATGACGGTGGTGCTAATGCCACTAAGGACGTTGATCCAGTCGACGGTACTGAGGCCGTCGCTTCTCCAGATGCAGAGGGTGGTACTGATGCCATCAGATTCCATGATGCTGAGTCAGAGTGTGGTGCTGATTCCGCCGCTCCTGATGTCGTAGGTGGTACTAAGGTCACCCCTTCCATTGCAGTAGTGTTTTCTTCAGTTTCTGTACCCCAGGTCTATATCAAAAACATCAAAAAATGAATAAAGGAAAGGTTCCTTCATCTTCAAGTCCATATGTGATGATTGATGATACTTGTATGGATTCCATTCCCTATTAGCACCAGGAACCTCTTCCTATCCCTTTATCTGAGGAGGGACCAGCCATCCCCTTCCCTCAAGCACTTCGCTTGGCTAAGGGGCATAAAAGAGAAAATCGAAAAAAAGATCAGCAGTTAGAGTTCAGCCAGCAGATGATTGATAGATTCCATATCCAGCTGACTCTACAGGAGGCTCTAGAACACATCCCTCTCTTCCAGAAGAACTTGAGTAAGAATACCACTATCCACAAGAAGAAGAGGAACCATCAAGCAAAGATCCATGTACTGACCCGTGCCACATGCTTCGCTTTCCAGAACCGTCTGCCAACCAAGAGACTGGATGCAAGAGCTCCCTATGTCAAATTTCATATTCATGAGCAGAGGTTTGACCGTACTCAATTAGGCAGCGGCTCTTCTATCAACCTCCTTCCAGCAGCCTTACTCGATCGGTTCGAGTTTGGGCCTCTTCGACAGAGCAGGATAGTCCTTCAGTTTGTTGACAGATCTGTCAAGAGGCCGAAGGGGTTGTTGAAGGACGTAGTCGTCACAATTCAGGGCATGAAATTCCCCGTGGACTTCGTTGTGTTTGACATGGAGATCCCTGAATCGGTGACCGATACCCCCATCATTCTAGGATGACCATTCTTGGCCACAACCAAGGCAGTGTCCGACCATGATAGTGGGAAGGTGTACTTTCACGTCGAGGGTGAGAGTATACCAATAGAGACGATCAATGAGACCAGAGCGCGAGACTCAGCTTGCTCAGAGCAGTTTAGTGACACAGAGCAGATGATAGAGGCAGAGAGAGACGTCCACCAGGAGTGTGACTTTGTGATCAGTGATGATGAAGCTGCTTGGTCCGACCCTGTTTCATGAACCCTTCTCTCACCTTCAGATGTTGCAGATCCACAGTTTCCAGCAGAGGAGAGTTTAGAGAGCACATTCTTGGACAAGGACACTTTTGAGCCTAACGATCGTGTTCAGGATAGTGAAGCATATTTTGTATCATGTGATTTTGATTCAGATCCCTCGGATTCAGAAATAGACTTGGCAGAGTTTGATGATTTATTACCTTGTATGATTTCCATAGAGCCAATAGCTAGGGTGGAGACCCTGCTAACACCGAGCGTAGATACACCAGCAGAGTAGTCTTCACTAGTTTTTTATGATCAACGAGAGTTCTCTCATTCATATCTGGTTGCATTCACTCAGGCCTTTCAAAGGCCAGATTTTCCAGCTCCCAGTTACCCAGAATTGAAGCCTTTGCTGCAATCGCTGAAGTATAGATTCCTTGCATGTAAGCATGAGATGTACCCAATCATTATCTCTACCGATTTGACTGGAGAGCAAGAATCTCGATTGATGGAGGTTCTTGAAAGAAACCACAAGGCAATAGGATGGAGCGTAACTGATCTCCAGGGGATAAGTCCGTCTCTGTGCTCCCACCATATCTATCTCGAGGAGGACGCAAAGCCTCGTGTGAGTTCCAGCGACGGCTGAACCCGAATGTTTGAGAGGCAGTCATGAATGAAATATCGAAATGGGAGAGCGCTAATTTTATCTACCCCATATCCGACTCCAAGTGGGTTAGTCCATTGCATGTGGTGCCCAAGAAGACGGGCATCACTATATTTGTGAGTGAGTCCGGAGAGGAGATAGCAACTCGGGTACCCACATCTTGGTGGGTCTATGTGGACTACCGACAATTGAATCAGGCCACCAAGAAGGATCATTTCCCACTGCCTTTTATTGATTAGATTATAGAGAGGCTAGCTGGGAAGAGTCACTACTGCTTTCTTGATAGGTACTCTGGATACAATCAGGTGGCCATAGCACCCGAAGACCAGGACAAGACGACATTCAATTATCCGTTTGGGATTTATGCTTTCAGAAGGATGCCCTTTGGTCTATGTAACACCCCGACAACATTCCAAAGGTGCATGTTGTCTATATTCTCGGACATGGTGGGTGAATGTTTAAAGGTCTTTATGGATGACTTTTCGGTCTACGGCGATGGGTTGATGCTTGTCTTGACTGCCTAGATCGGGTTCTTTAGCATTGTATAGAGGTTCATCTTGTTATA
Organism: Ottelia alismoides; assembly: GCA_037367405.1. Classification (NCBI taxonomy): domain Eukaryota; kingdom Viridiplantae; phylum Streptophyta; class Magnoliopsida; order Alismatales; family Hydrocharitaceae; genus Ottelia; species Ottelia alismoides. Next base: position 325,496 of record JAZKJV010005347.1, on the reverse strand, counting down.
TATTGGGAGAAGAGCCACTTTTTGGTGACTCAGGGGACGGTGCTTCATCATATCATCTCAAACCAGGGCATGGAGGTTGATCCGACCAAGCTGGATATCATTAGGAAACTAAATCCACCGTCCAACTTGCAACGATTACGATCTTTTCCGTGGCATGTCGGTTTCTACCGACGTTTCATTCATGACTTCAGCAAGATTGCTCGACCGTTGACTGATTTGCTGACAAAAAACACCGAGTTCATTGTAGATGATAAGTGTCTTGTGTCATTTGAGACTCTCAAAAGCTTAGTTGTTGAAGCTCCTGTCCTTCAGCTGCCTGACTGGTCTCTCCCACTCGATATCATGACGGATGCCTCTAATTTTATCGTAGGGGCTGTGCTAGGATAGATGAGGGATGTAATACCATTTGCTAATCACTCACTTGCCGTACATTGGATGTCGTGCAACAGAACTATACTGTTACAGAGAAAGAGATGCTAGCCATACTCTTCACCTTGGACAAATTTTGATCATATATTCTTGGATCCAAAGTGACTATCTTTACTAACCATACCACCATCAGGTACCTCATGGCTAAAAAGGATGCCAAAGCAAGACTGACCAGATGGATCCTTCTACTCCATGAGTTTGATATTGAGATTAAGGTTAAACTTGGAGTCAAGAATGTGGTGGCGGATCATCTCTCCCAATTAGAAAATCTTGAGAATCTGAGCAGACTGATCCCATTACAGAGACCTTCCCAGATGAGGCGATCCTTGCTATCGCCTCTCTCCTGTGGTATGCTGACATTGTGAACTATCTTGTTTCCATGAAAGTTCCACAAGGTTGGCCCAGGCAGTGACTTGAGACTTTCCTGGTGAAGGCCAAGTCTTACCATTGGGAGGATTCCATCCTTTATCATGAAGGAGGGGACAACATCAGGCGTAGGTGCATTCCTCAGGAGGATCACCATAGCGTCCACACAAACTTCCACAAGCTTGAGGCAGGAGGGCATCATTTTGGGAGGAGAACAACACAGAAAGTACTCCAATCCGGTGTATGGTAGCCTACCCTCTTGAAGGATTCTGATGAATTCGTGAAGAGGTGTACTGTTTTTCAGAGGATGGGCACTTGTGGACAACATGATATGATGCCAATGCAGCCCATTCACATCTGTGAGGTTTTTGATGCATGGGGCATTGATTTCAGGGGTCCATTCCCTAAGAGTCAGGGATTCGAGTACATTCTATTAGACATTGATTATGTGAGTCATTGGGATGAGGTGATACCCGTCTGAACCACAAATGCTAAGACTGTTTACAAATTTTTGAGGAAAAATATCATTTCACGGTTCGGGGTGCCTAGAGTTTTGATATCTGACGGGGGATCTCATTTTATCAAGGACAATGTAAAGGTCCTTGCTAACGAGTTCAGCATAGACCATCGAGTTGCCATTTCATACCATCCTCATACCAATGGTCTTGTTGAAGCATCGAACATGGAGATCAATACGATACTGCAGAAGGTCGTCTGCCTAGACTGAAAGGATTGGTCACAGCTTTTGGACTCGGTCTTGTGGGCATATTAGACTTCCTTCAAGACTCCTTTGGGTACATCTCCCTTTTGTCTCGTTTATGGCAAGCCCTGCCATTTACCTATTGAGATTAAGCACAAGTCACTATGGGCTGTCACTGATAAATTATTGGATCCATAGAGTATAGGTGATCAAAGGAAGGTAGAATTGGCAGCCTTGGAGGATCTTAGAGATATAATCTTTTCAAGCAGCCTATAGTATAAGGAGCGAGTAAAGATATGGCATGATTCTCATATTAGCCATAAACAGTTTGAGCCAGATCAGAGAGTATGGTTGTTTGATGCCAGGCTTAGATTATTTCCAGGGAAGTTGCGGAGTAAGTGGAAAGGACCATACCTGGTCCGAAAGGTGCATGACAATGGTAGTATCGACATATCTGAAATGTCATCTGAGTCCACCTTTCATGTTAACGGTCAACGCCTCAAACCATATCTAGATCATGAGCTGCTGATCGTTGACGTCGCCCCGATTCATTTTGCAAGAGATGCGGTCTTTGACTCACATCATTTGCATCTCATGCCTGAGTATCACTATCATCCGCCATGTATAGATCTAGATGTCCATATCATCTCATTCTTTAATCTAACACACCATCTTCATCTTGTGATTATGCTACACTTAGGTTTTACTTTACCCAAAGTATAGGGGGGTGTCAGATTTTTGATTATTCTTTTGATTCTTTTTACCTCTGTTTTGCTGCCTATACTTAGGGATATCTTACCCTAAGTATATGGGAGGTAGGCCCTTTACATTCTTTCACTCGGTCTTCCCGTTTAGTATAATTTGCTATACTTAGGATTACTTGATCCTAATTGTAGGGGGAATCACCGAGATCTCTTCTTTCTATTAGTCGTTATAGTACATCATTCCTTTTCACTTCCCTATACCAAGCATGATTTATGTCTTCTTCATCGCTCTTTGTTCAGTCTGAGGACATCGTTCGAGCTAAGTATAGGTGGGTGTCGTATATATTACATATATACTTTAGCCATAACTCGTACTTTGTGTGAGCGTGTTAAATAAATAAAATGGATAAAATCCTTTAGTTAAAAACCGTAGAAATTTTAAAAATTTTCTTGTACATAAAATTCTTTCTTGCACATACATAGCTATTTATAAAAATTATTTTTGTACAAATGTTTGTAAAAATATTTTGTTTTAAAAAGTTTGTAAATACTTTTGTATCAAAACTATGTATGTAGTACAAATTTTTTGTAAAATGTTTGAAAAATAAAAGTTTGTAAAAACCCTTGTGTAAATATTTGTAAATAGTTCGCAAAACTCCTGCGTTCACGCGTGCATTCAAACATTTTCAAAAATTTTGCACATTTTCAAAAACTTTGCATAAAAGTATCTTGAATATATATTTGTACATTCTTATGAATCATAGCTGACATTTAAACTGGTCTAGAATTAAATTGGAAAATTGAGCTTGGTTAAGACCTTAATCCACCTAATTCTAAGAGGAACCTTATAGGATTTGGGGTTAAGACTTTCCAGGTCCATTGGTGACTTAATTCTTTGAGTCCACTAGGCTATGATCACATGTCATCTTGATGAGCCTAAGTAGAACACTTAACAATGCATACATAACTCTCACAGACAATGGCTTTACTTGGGGCAGCACTCTACACAAAGCTCTCTACGGATGAGGTGATGAGAAAGCAGTTTCCTTTGGCTTGGGGTAGCATACGAGGGTAGTACTTCTAGGCAGAACCTCTCGTCTTCCTTTAGGGAAGGAAGTGCGCCTCAACTTGGTCCAGCTATGTTGAAGTCTAAAGACATGAGTTATGGGTTGCAATAATGCTTCAAAAGAGGGATAGTCTACTGGATCAAGAGGAAAAAGTCCTTATGTATATATGTTGCACCATGTAGATATGTTGTGCATATGCACATCAAAAAAAAAGTGTGCAAAAGAAAGAAAAACTCCAAAAAAGTGGCGGGTATGATACAAAATGGAATACCTGTTGGAGTGTATATAGCCAAATAAAGCTAAGCTTCTGTTACACCTTCTCATCTCATGAAGCTTGCAGCGAGAGACTTAGCTATACTGGTTGGGCTCCCAAGGATACGTGGCTACAATGGCCACAATCCATTCTCTTCTTTCCCCCTTTCTTGAGCCGGTTGAACTTGAACTTAGAAGGGAATGCCCCGCTCCTTGAGGAAAGAGCTGCTGGACTAGGGAATTAGAGTTACCTTATTGAGGGAGGCTATTGCCTTGTCATTTCTGAGGTGGAGAGCTACATATCACTTACACCATACAAGAAAAGATTCATAGTCATTAGAGTTTGTGTATGTAGACTTGTTCTGATCTGGATTATTGGGGAGTCTTGACCATAGATTGGTGGAACTTAGAGGTTGTTGAGTCTTAAACTTAGAACCAAATAAGGTTCCAACAAACTAATAATCCAAAGATCTAACTAAGTTCCATACTTCAATTTAATGAAGACAAGCTTAATAATCATCCTTGATTCTCTTCCTTTTTATTTTCTTCTCTTTTCTTTTTGTTTTTCACTTCTTTTTAAAATAAGTGTTTGCTAAGGGACTAGCAAAGGTAAAGTATAGAGGGTGATGAATCCATGATTCTCACTCTTTATTCTTTTATTTTAGCTATTTATCTTGGCAAATCATCTTGTAAATAGGTGTAAATACAATAAGTTAGTATCCTGTATGCATATGTTAACTTTGTGCAATTAGCATGTATTTGTGCAAAAATAATAGAATAAAGGAAAATAAAAAGGAGGGAGGCATTTAGGATAAATACATTGACCCGAACCCCAAGAGAAGGTCAAGCCTTGACCTGATCTCCAAATAAAATAAGTAGAGAGAGATAGGGCCTACTCTATATTGTACATATTACTCGTATATATAAATAATTATTTTGACAAAATAAATATAAAATATTCTTTTATACCGCCTTGTATATATTCCTAAAAAATAAAAATAATAGAAAAATATGAAAAATACAATAAAAATAAAAATAAAAGCACATTTCACATGTATAAGGCACACACATATATGTCTCTCTCCCTATTTATTATATATCTGTAAATAAATAATAAATAAATAATAAAATTTACTTTATACTCCTAAAAATATGTTGTAAATAAAAAAATACCAAATTGGGGTATTTATGTAAAAATAACAAAAAAAATTAATTGTACAAAATACATAGGTACATTATACCTGCATATAATTCATTATACTGGATGGAGATTAATTTATTTTTCATAAAAATAATCAAAAATCGCAGAAAAATAGTTTGAAAAAAAATAAATATTTTTCATTTTATACACTTTTTATATTGAAGCCATTTAATATTTTTTATTGAATTTGAAAATATTTTGTAAATTCAAAATTTCTGATTGGTCCTAGAGGGTTTGTTGACCCCGGTCAACGCCCTCTTCCAAGTCGGGTCGGGTCGAATTTGCGTCACCCGAGCATCTTCTCTGATTTCTTCTGCATGATTCCAAACCCCTCTTGCCTCGAGATCTGAAACCGAGATTCCTTGTATATCCGACATTCTTCGCGGGTCTTTCTATCGATCTGAATCTCCCTAGGGTTTCACGTACCACGCCGATCTTTTTGGAGCCTCGAGTTGACTATAAAAGCTTTGTTTCCGCCTACTTGTACGGCAGCTCGTGCCTCACCCCCTTTTCCATCCCTAGCCACCTTAGGTTGAGTGACAGCTTCTAGAGGGACTCTTAGGATTGGAGTTTGGTTGTGTATCCACATTGCTCAGCTTCATGGCCGGCGAGCGTCGCTGCGATTAGCCTCCCGACCTTCCATAGCTTGGTCGAGGCCATAACCTCCCCTCCCACCTTCGCCTGAAGCTCCAGAGTTCATTTAGAACCTCAGGTGTTAACCATCTCACTTCATTTCGCCCTTTTGATTCATCCTTCCCATTGAGCTCTGCCACCAGTCGATCGGAGCCCCGATATCGCAACCCATCCGTTCATATCAACGTGCCACATCTCCCTTCACCTTCTCCCGCAACATGTTCATCCTTAGCCTCGACCTTCGGGTCGTGATTAGGGCAAGGATCTCCCTCTATCGCCTTCGTAGGAGATCGATTCTCACCGCCTCCACTTCTTTCGTTTCTAGTTCCAATAACGTGGACCGGATATTCACCCCGAGTCCCTCTACCTTTTGCAGGTGCCCGCGCGCGAGAGGAGCACCATCTGGACACCCTCCTGCTTAGGCGGAGCAGCTGTAGGTGAGAGCTCCCCCATCCGGACATGTGACTGTTGGCTTCTTCATCGGAGGTCACCACCATACGTGGAGCACACCCACGACTATGACGAGCCCTTTCGTACCTTCATCGGAGCCCCAGATCTCTCTCCTCGCTCTGTTGAAGTTCGACACCGACGATTTCTTCTTTGATCCTCTTCTGCAGTTGATTCGACGCTCCTTCTCCGGGTCTGATCAGGGACTTCCATCCATGTCTTGTTCATAACGGTCTGATAAGTACCTGGGACAGATCTGCACTGCAAGTCCATGACCATCTGCGGACCGTCAGATCCGTACTGTAGCAACTCATCTCAGGCGCACGTTCCCGACACTGTCAGAACCGTCAAATCTTTTGCAGGGACGCATCAGAGCCGCCCGAACCTTCACCTGCCTAGCAGGTGCCCCAAGGGGTATATTTCTGTTTCATCCCTTCTAGTTTATGTTTCATCTTTTAGTATTGTAAAATAAGTAACAGTAGAAATATTTTGCAATTTGGACCCCGGGTTTTTAATATTTGCATTTAAGTCCCTTCGAACCTGAGACACGTGCATGTACACGTGAGTTGTAGGCTATTTGCATGTTATATCCCTGAGCTTTATTAGTGTTATGCTTTGAGTAAAAACTTTTTGAGAATTGCACTAATGCCCCTCTGAACCTGTGTCACATGTATCACACATGTTAATCAGGGATTTTTGCAATTTGAGACCCTGTGCTTTTTATTGTGTTATTCATTGGCATGTAACTTTGGGATAATTGCATCTAAGTCCCTGCCTACTATGTGTGTTGTTTTTAATCAAATAATTATTAAATCAACTCCATAAATGCCACAAAAATTACAATTATCTCCTACTAACGTGTAATATTTATGGTAGTTTTTATGACTTGAATTAATTTTATTTGATATTTTCTAAAAATGAAAAACCCCTAAAAAATATCATGTCTATTTTCTAAAATAACAAAAAAAATATAAAAATAGTTTAAAAAATTCTATAATTTTTTTGTATGTTTATTATAGTTTGTTTTCATTCCTATACCATTTTTGTTGCAATATCCTTTATAAAACCCTAAAAATTACAAAAGACTACAACACTTATAAAAATAATTAAAAATTCTAGAAAAATAAAAAAAATACAATTTCAGTTTCTTTAGTTAGATAATTTTATTTACTTTTGCATAGAATTGCTATCTAGGACATTAGGACATTTTAAATATTTTTAACTTATAATTTTGTCCTAGATGTGCATTGTTTGCCCTGTTTTCCTTTCTTTCATTATTATAAAATCATATCAAAATCAGAAAATTTCCATAAAATTACCAAAAAGACATGCATATTTGAAAATTATAAAAAAAATTATTTCAAATTTTTGAATATTTTTAGCCCTAATAAAAATGTTAGAACTTGCTTTTGCCTTATTCTTCTTATTTGTTTTCTAATTAGAAAATATAAAAAATCTGCAAAATTAAAAACCACAAAAATATGCATTTTCTGATCTGATTGCCGACTACTTCATAGGTTTTACTCGCGCTCCTTGTGTTTGACCCTGGTCGCATACCAGGTTAAATAAATAGTGGAGACCGCTAACATTCGATTAATTTTGAGCTTGATTGATTTCTTTGTGTGGTCTTGAGTTTTCTTGATTGATCACGCCTCGTGATTCGAGTCGCAACGACCTGTAGATATTACTTAACTCGAGTCGCATGGGTAGGTCTTCTCTAGTCCCTAGAAACACTTATGCTTATAAGTGTAGAAAAGAAAAAATAAAGCAAAGAAAAAGAAATAATGTGGATTTATTTTAACTTTCAAACTTGTTTTAATAAAATCAAAGTTTGGAGCTCAGTCAGATCCTTGGAAGTTAGGTTTGGTCGGAACCTTATTGAAGAGGATTTGAAACACAACAACCTTTAGGACCCACAAGATTCTGCCCATCTCCTCGAAAGCCGGGTCAGAACAAGTCGATGTCGTATACAGTCCCTTATAACTATGAGTCTACCATGTATAGTGTCAGTGAGATATAGCTCCTCTCGACTAAAGAGGTAAAAGTCAGTCTTCTCCAACATGGTGATCCTAATTCCTCAATCCAACAACTCTTTCCTTGAGAAGCGGGGTATTCCCTTCTAAGTTCAAGTGCAACCGACTCAAGAAGAGGAGGTGAAGAAGAGAATGGACGGTAGCCAGTGTAGCTACCTATCCTAGGATGCTTGATTAGTGTAGCCAAGTCATCCGGCTGCAGGCTCACATGTATTTGACTTTGAATCTCAAGCTTGCTTATTGACTGTATATACATACTCCGACGTGAATTGATTTTTCTTGGAATTTTGCCCATCTATCTTTTTGGAGTTTTTGAGTATGCATTTTTTAAATACTATTTACAACAACATTTACATAAGGACTTTTTCCTCTTGATCCAGTAGACTATCCCTCTTTTGAAGCATTTTTGGAAACCACAAACTTCTATCTTTAGACCTCTTTGCTACAGGATCGGTTTGGGGTACAATGTTCACAAATGTGTGACTTCCAATGTTTCAATTGGCTTATGTCTCATGCCAAGAAAACCAACCCTCTACCACTTCAACTGAGGTGAGCAAAGTATAAGGTGCAGATGTGCAAGTTAGGTAACTATCGACAAGAATCATGTGTGTGTTCCAAATTATTCTACTTAGGCAGTCAAGGCGACACTAAACTAAGTTTTGTGGTCTCATAATTAAGTCTAACAAACCTAAAGTGTCTCAATTCCAGTTCCTATAATGTTCCTGTGACTAAGTGAGTTAAGATCCAACAAAGATCTAATCGTCGGACTTTACTTAGACTAGTTAAAGTATTATTATAAACCTGAAAAAATGCGAATGTTGTGTACAAGTAAGGAAAACATTTTGGTGATGCAATTTTTTGGTTTTGATCTTTTTATGGGGTTTTGGAAAGAGAAGCAAATTTTCATGTAGGGTTTTTTAAATGATTTTGTAAATATTTTTTGGAGTTTTGAATTTTGCATATGTTTAGTGATTTTTGAGAGGAATATGTAAAATTATTTACACAGGCATGCATTTATATTTTTAAGAGGTTTTGGATAGAATTTACATATAGGTTTTATACCATGTTGTAAAGCTCTTATTTGGATTGTTATTTACACAAGACTCCCAAAATATTTTTGAAAATATTTTTACAAACATTTTGAAGACTTATTTTTGAAAATAATTTGGAAAACATTTTAATAAACATTTACAAACATTGAAATTCATTTTGCAAATATTTTCTAAATAGTATATATAGACATTTCAAACAAATTTTCAACCATTTTTCAAATCATTTGCATGCCAATTTTCAATATAATTTTATTCAAACAAATAAAAGAACTTTTTACAAATAAAACCTTTTTACCAAGGTTTTAAAATATTTTACAAAATATTTTCCAAATATTTTCAAAAGATTTTTCAAAGAGATTTCCAACCATTTTTTCAACCATTTGGCAAAACATTTTTAACCTGTTTATGAAAAATGTTTTAAAAGAATTAGTGTGTGTTTTGTTAATTAGCCATATTATTGAAAATATGAAATTACAAATTATGGCTAAAGTATATACATCGTATATACGACCCCCCTATACTTTGCTTGAGCTATATCCTCATAGATCAAAGAGAAAAAAGGAAGGCAAAACTTGTATGAAGTATAGAAAAGTCTATACTATAATGTCTAAAGAATGAATGAATGAGAAGTCGATCGTCCAACCTATACTTAGGATGAAATAATCCTAAGTACAACAGAATGTACATAAGGCAGGATGTACTCAAATCTCTGTCGGTTAAGGAATGACCCCATGAAGTCAATGCCCCAGGCATCGAAGATGTCAGATATCTAAATGTACGTCAGAGGTATTGTGTCGCACATGTTGATGTTTCCGGCCATTCGCTGACAGTCAGTACACTTCTTCATGTAATCATCTGCATAGTTTAACAGAGTCGGCCACTAAAGGCCACATTGAAGCGCTTTTGCTATCATCATCTTCCCAGAATGATGTCTACCATCTTCGAGCTTGTGGTAGTGGTCTAGGACACCCATAATATTCTGAATTATACATCTCGTCTAGATGCAGTATACACCCTCTCAGAATAGATATGGTTCTTCCCACCGTAGAAATGAATATCATCCAAGAATTTATCACATTTGATCTTCGGCAAGTCTGACAAAGTCTTCTTGAAGACAAGATAATTCACAATATCCGCATACCAGTGGAGAGAGGATATAGACAAGACTGCCTCATCCATAAAGATTTCTATAATTGGAATTGAATTTTGCTCAAAAGGCTATGCATTAACAATTCTGGAAAGATGATTTGCCACCATATTTTTTGATGCATGGTTTTTCACGAATTTTCAAGTCAAATTCTTAGAGTAGAAGGATCCAACGAATTAGACGAGGCTTGGCATCTTTCTTGCTCTAAAGGAATTTGATGACAGAATGGTCAGTGTAGATTATCACCCTTGATATGAGGAGATGTGATCTGAACTTTTCCAGCGAAAACACTACGGCTATCAGCTCTTTCTCTGTCACTGTATAATTTTTCTGAGCTTCGTCCAGTGTTGGGATAGAGTAATGAATAATAAATGGAATCCCATCTCATCTTTGTCCTAAAACAACACCAATTGCAAAATCTGATGCGTGCGTCATGATCTCAAAAGATAGAAACCAATTAGCTAGTTGCAGGACATGAAAATGTGTGATCAGGTGCAGAACACGATCATCTACATCAAAATCCATGTCATTACCTAACAGTTCTGTCAATGGTTGGGCAAGCTTGCTGAAGTCTTTGAAAATTGTCGATAGAAACTAACGTGCCCAAAAAACGAACAAACTAGCTTTAGATTAGTAGGTGACTCAAGTTTAGATATCACTTCCACCTTAGCTGGGTCCACTTCCATTCCACGTTTTGATACAATGTAACCCAGCACGATCTCTTCGGTCACCATGAAATTGCTTTTCTCCCACTAGAGTTTGAGGTTTACTTCACAACACCTCCTTAAAACTCAGTTTAGATGTCCAAACATTGATCAAATGAATCTCCATAGACCCAAAAATCATCCATGAAGACCTCAAGGAAACTGACGACCATGTTTGCAAAAACAGCCAGCATACATCTTTGAAATGTAGCGGGAGCATTACACAGCCCGAACGACATCCGTCAGAAGGTGTACATCCCAAAAGGACATGTGAACATTGTCTTCTCTTAATCTTCAGGTGCGATCGCAACTTGATTATATCTAGATTAACCGTACAAGAAACAGAAATATTCCTTCGCGGCCAGTCTCTCGAGAATCCGGTCGATAAAGGGCAATGGAAAATGGCCCTTCTTGATGGCAAGGTTCAGATGTCTGTAATCCATACAGACTCACTAGGATATCGGCACCTTGATCGAAATCTCCTCTCCCTTGTCACTAGTAACAATGGCGATCCCATACTTCTTTGGCATGAGTGCAAGAGACTCCCTATTTGGAGTCGGAGATGGGATAAATAAATCCTGCATCACACCATTTCTGAATTCCTTTAATCACAACCTCCCGAAGGTTCAGATTCAAATGGCACTAGAATTCACAGGAAGTATTGCTGCCATCTTCCAGGTAATTGTGATGCGAGAACAATGATGGATTAATCCCATGGAGATCCAATATCTTCCAGCCTATCGCCCTGCGATTTTTTTCAAGAACTTCCATAAGACAAGATTCTTGGTCTTTGGTCAAATGAACATTGATAATGACCAGATACATGTTTGGTTCACCAAGAAGGAAGGTGATGAATGCCCATTTCATCACCTTATTCTATCATTTTGGCCTTACAAACCCTATCTAATGCATGTAAATAATATTAATTTGTACAAAATAACATTCATTATTTATTGCATTAATTGCGCAAATAATATTGTTTTTAATGCCAAAATTATAGAATAAAGAGAAGAAAAGAAAAAGAATAAATACAAAAGGTATTTTATGTCCTAAACCCGAGACCAAGCTAATAATTGAGTTGGTCGACAAGGAATAAAGTAGGGGGAGATAAGGGCCAAAATCACCTAAAATCATATTCTTTTATTCACCAATAAAGTATTTTTGGGGCCTATTTTATTCTTTATTAATGATAACTCAAATAAAGAAACTTTGTACATAAAAGTTGTAGATAATAATATATAGAAAAATACGAAATTGAAATTTGATTTCATACAAAAAATATAAAGTGTATAAGTTATACTCTAAATAAAATTCCAAAATCCCAACTTCCTAGACCCATATCTCTCAAATAAAAACTCAAAATGTATCAAAATCATCTTTAATTTTATATAACTTTTAATAGGCTATTTAATTAAGATAGTTTCATATTTTTTGGAGTTACTATGTGAAAGTTAGGTTTTGGACCCCTATTGCACTATATACACGAATAAATAGTCATTTTATTTATTCTTTATAATTGTTAAAATTTACATTTTTATAATTTTGTAAATGTTATTTGCAGTATATGTACATATTAAAACTAGAATAAAACCATAAAGAAAACATAAAAATAAAATAATGTACAAAAATACATAGATGAAATACCTATACTTATACCTATATAATCTATACCCCTATTTTTTTAAATGTACAAATAACATCAGAAAAAAATAATAAAAATATATTTACATACATAAAAATGAGTTATAAATATATAATATAAGAGAATAAAATGATAAAATCAAATATACAAAATAAAAATAAAATAACAAAAACATAGATGAATATACATGTAAATACACCCTTAAAAATTAATTTGTAATAAACAACATCAAAAAATAAATAAAATCATATTAAAATACCACATAAAAAAGTAAACATATTTTATTTTATACCAAAAAATAATAAAAGCATTTACTATTTTTATTAATTAATTTCGAATAAAATAACCTCTTTTGTCATATAGCGGGCTGACGTGGCCCAACCACATTCCAGGGGATGTTGACCCCTGGTCAACTCCTCATTCTTTCGTCGGACTTCTATCAGAGTCTCGAGCTGTCCCCTTCTCAGATTTTTCCTTGCCGCTCCGTTGCTACATCACCCTCGAGCCCTTCACCAATAACGATCCTTGCTCATCCATCACCCTCGCTATATCATCTGATCGGTCGTACATATTTTTTATTCTTCCCAGTTCTCCCATCAATAATGCTGCACATACATGTGTATAAATAAAACCTCCAACCACCTCTTCCATTTTGGTCATCGTCCAAGCCCTTGAGCCCCTGCCTCCAACCAAGATAGTCGCTAGGTGACAACTGGCGACCCCTGTAATGTTCGGGAGCAGTTGAAGGAGGAGGAGGTCCACCCCACGACGATGCTCCGGCCACCTCTGCTCCCTGGCATCAACACGCAGGTACGTACTGCGCAAATTACATTTCTAGGTAGGATTAGGTGGTAGGTTTTTATTCTGTATTTTCTCTTACATGGTAACCACTTGCATTAGCTGTATAACCCATTTCATAGTTCATCGGAGCTCCGCTTTGACGAACCTTTTCACCATGCTCCACCGAGTTGTCCGACCCGCCATCGCATATACTTCATTCCCCTTTTGCTTTTGCATTGCCCAACCACCTGCCATCCCTCCAGATCTCGTCTAGATCTGGAATTGGGTGCTACAACTCCGCTAGCTCATCGGAGCACCGCCATCCGAGCAACCCATGCTGCCATTCCACCAAATAAACCCCCTAGGCCCTTTGTTTTGCGTGTGCATATCTTTGTTGCATGTCTTGGAAGGAAGGGGCCCCTCGTGGGGTCGATTTTTGTGCAAACTGCAGGTATCCGGAGCCCCGATTTTCCTAGATCTCGTACGAGGCCATTACTGCTCCATTCGCCTACTAAAGGGTCCATCGGATGCAGAGGAGCTATGGCAACGATTCTTGCCTCTTGAGAGCTGCCCAGGTGGTCGGAGGAGGAAGCTATGCCAGATTGAAGCTCAGAGGAATGTGAGTTCTTACTTGTTCCTCCAAGCTATTTTAGCACCGTCCGATAAAGGTTGTTCTCAAGTTTCATATCGTGCCATTAGATGCTGAACACCAGAGCCGTTGATCTCCCGCTGGAGATCTAATCCTATCTGTCCAAAGACGAAGCGCCATCAGTCCAGGAGGTTGCGACGCGTGGTAAGTGGCATAAGCAGAGCTATCCATCTCCGTGCAAAAGAAGGGTAAATTACATATCTTGCCCTGATTCTTTTTGTATTTATTTATTATTATTGTAAATAAAATATGTAGTCTAAATAAATGCAAAAATTTTACATAAAGCCCCCTGCATTTAGTGAATATTACACTTGGATCCAGTCTACAACACCTCATTTCTCCTCCCACGTGAGGTGGTGAAATTGCAAGTGTACCCTTGTGACTTTTTGTATTTGTATTTAGTCTAATGAATTTTAATATACGTTGTAAATTTCTGGGAAGATTGCATATATGCCCCTGATGTTTATTTTATTTGCAAATATGTCCTTCCCAGTTCATGTATTTTTGGTGCCTAGTTTTCATCTATTAAAAATAGCACCCATGTTCCAAAAATTAGATGCATGCTACGATGTTTTTTCATGCCCCAATTTTATTTTAGCAATTTTGTCATTTTAACTATTTTTAAAATTAAAATGAGCACATTTTTGTCCCTATTTGAATTAGAAAATATAAAAAAATAGAAAAACATTTTGAAAAAATCTTCTAAAAAATATTATCTATTTTATCATTTATTAACTCCTGAATAAAAATTCCTAAAAAAGAAAAAGAAAAAGATTAAAAATAAAGAATCTCCAAATTATAAAAATTTGAAAAATCATTAAAAATTCCAAAAATACATTTTTCTATTTCTGAAATTTATTTATATTATTATCTATCCATTAAAATTGTTGAGGAATTTTGGACTTATTGTGTTTTTTTAATCTTCATTTAATTTTAGCATATTATTCAATCCCTGATTTGGGATAATTTTAACTTTAGAAATCTATAAAAATTAGCAAAAGTTTTATAAAAATCATAAAAAAATATAAATATATATAAATCAAAAGACAATCAATTTTCTATATATTTTTTTATTTTTACTAGTATTTATAATTATATTACTCTATATTGTATAAATATCCTTATATATTCTATTATGTATTTAAAAGGAAATGAAAAATTAAAAATTATATAAAAATGATAAAAATTAAAAAAATTAAAAAAGTATAAAAATAAAAACCTATAAAAAAATAAAAAAATTAAAACCCACAAAGCAATAAATGGACAAGAGAAAAGAACAAATTTTCTGAGCTTAGTTGACCCGATCTGTTGTTTCCTCCCTGAGTTTGACTTCTGCACATGCTTACACCTATATACATTTGTTGTAGAGTAATAATAAATTTTATCTCCACATTTTTGTTATTCATTGCTTGATTTTTATCGTAGGTTAATTATTGATCGATTCAGGCTTCGTAAGCGGTCGCTTCAACGACATCATAGTTCTCGCTTTGTGTAGACTACTTTAGACCCTTGCAAAACCCATGTTATTAGAAGGCGTACTTCATAATGGAATGCAGGGGTTTAAGCTCTTGTGGTGTGGGAGTTACTTCAGTGGTGACCTCGGCAACAACTGCATGTATTAGTTCTTTCAACTGTTGGTTGTCTACCTTTGGCAACCCAGCTTCTTTACTCAGAATATTACTAAGGTCTGCAATGACATCCTCATGCTCAGAGAAGGGGTTTGTTAAAATTCTTCTACTTGTACATCAAAAAAAATCTCATCTTCAAAGACCTCGGTTAAATGGATTGTGCTTTCCTGTACTTCCTTCGTAGAGAGGAACTCCAGGGTTTCTTTGTCATCTAGAAATAGATTTGTATATTTGATTTCCACTAAAAAATCAAAGTCCTCAGAACATTCATATTCTAGCACTCTTTCAGAGACAGCTTCTGTTGGCTTTGGCTCAGGAATGGCCTCTATCTGGATCTTGTCAGTGCTGGAGCGGAATGTGATCTCTCCAGTGCTATACTCAACTACTGCCTCGGCTGTTCGAAGGAACAGTCGGTCAAGAATAATCAGGTATGGAGCAGAGGTGCAAAGGTGTCTATGTCCAGGACAATGAAATCAACAAAGAATTGCATCCCTTAAAAATGACGATCACATCCTCGAACATGCCCTTAGGTTGCTTGACAGATCGATCCACGAACTGCAATATCATTTTGGTTGGCTTGAGTTGTCCTAACCCAAATTCTGTGAGTAGTGACATTGGCAGAAGGTTGATAGAAGATCTGCTATCAAGAAGAGTCCTCTTGTTCTCCTGATTGAAAATGGTGCATCTGATGAAAGGTGCTCCCTTGTCTTTCTGTTTGTGTGGGAGATTGTTGATAGCATCTACTGTGGCCATGGTGAGGATATGCTTCTCCGATTTTCTGTGCTTGGTTTTGCAGGGCTGACACTTTATTGTAAATGTTTTTTTTAAGTACTTTATTCACTCTGGGCTTGTACTCCATGGCTTTTAGAAGAGGCATCTCAAGCATAATGTTTATTAGTATCTCAATGAATATAGGATCAGACAAAGCATTTTTCATTTTTTTTACTATTTTTAATTTAATTGTAGAAGAAAAAAGAGTATGTACATCATCAAAAATGCTTTCATTTTCATTCAACATATCTTTTTGTATAGGTAGATTCAAAAAGGTATACATTCATCTACATCTGGTGGACCAAAAATAATAGGCTCGACTCCATAGACTGGCTCTAGTTCTGCTGCAGGTGCACCATCTCCAAGGCTGGCATGGCGTCACTGGAACTGCTGCTCTCTTTTTGTATCTTTGTATTTTCTTCATTTTTTGTATTTTGGTATCTGGTGCTGCTCTAAAAAATTGTGATGGCCCTGATGTCAGCCTAGTTGACAATTCATCGTCGGACGCTTTGTTCTTCCCATTCACCGTCGTAGATGGCTGGAGTGTCCTACCACTCCTGAGATGGACAATGTTAAATAAAAAGACATTATTTTCACCTGAATCAGGTGGGGCACTTCAAGCTACATGCTTCTGGCGACGGAAATTTGTTCGGATTCTCTTTGACTTGAGTCAGGAGACAATCTTGGCGGCCGTCAGGTCGTCTATCTTCTGGCTCTTATCAATCATGTTTTTCATAAGCTACTGTTGAATCTCCATTTCATCACATTTATTCTATCATTTTGGCCTTAAAAACCCTAGTAAATGCGTGCAAATACCCTTAATTCATGCATTTTAGCATTCATGCATTGTGGTGTAAATAGTGTATAAAATAATGTTTTTAATGCAAAATTATAGAATAAAGAAAAGAAAAGAAAAAGAATAAAATATTGAAAAATATTTTATGACCCTAAACCCCGAGACCTAGGCATCTCGATGACTAGGTCGACGAGGAATAAAGTAGGGTGAGATAAGGGTCAAAATACCAATTAAATTCTCTTTATTTTATTCTTTCTTTAATCATTTTCGGACCTATTTTTAATTCCATTTTTTATACTTCAAATAAAGAAACTTTGAACATGAAAGTTGTAGATAATAAAATATAAAAAATACAAAATTGATTTCATACAAAAATAATACACACATAAAAAGTTATACTCGGAATAAGTTTCCAAAATCCCAAATTCCCAAACACATATCTCTCAAATTAAAACTCAAAATATATCAAAATCACTTTAATTGATACTTTTAATAAGCTATTTAATGAAGGTAGTTTCATATTTTTTGGAGTTAAGGTGTGAAAGTTAGGTTGTAGACCCCTATTGTATAGTTATACCGATTAAAATATTCATTTTATTTTTTATTCATTATTTTTATAAATTTATATTTTTATAATTTTGTAAATAGTATTTATAATATATATGTATACTAAAATAGGAATAAAATACTAAAGAAGTCATTAAAATAAAATACTCATATAAAATACATAGGCAAAATACCTATATCTTTACCTATACAATAAATATATCTATTTATTTAATTGTATATATTATATCAAAAAAAATATAACAAAAAATATTAAGGTCTCTAAAAACTAATTATAAATTTATAAATATATAAATTTAATTAATAAAATCAAAAATACAAAATAAAAATAAAAGACTAAAATATATAGATGAATATACCTATACTTTAACCCTAAAAATTAACTTGTAATTATAAAGTTCAAAAAAAAAATAAATAAAAATCATGATAAAATTCTACATAAAATAATAAATATTTTTATATTTTACAACTTAAAATTAATAAATTCATTTATTATTATTAATCAATTTTATTAATCTTTTTCTGAGGATTTTTTTCTGTCTAGTCCACGTGGACCAACCAGCTTCTCCTGTCCGTTGACCTCGGTCAACTCTCTGACCGAGGTCTGTCTCTTGTAAGATATGCATTTTTGGCCGCCTCATGCTTCTTTTTGGATCAAAGTCTTCACGACTTTTGTTCCTCGACCATTGGTGATACACGCCCTACTCTGTCCTTGGGTTGTGCATCGCTGATCCATCTGATATCCTTCGTTCTTTGAGCCCGTTCGTCAATGTGTAGAAAAGCAACTCTGAGTTCACATTCAAACTTTGATCCCTCTTCCGCCTTCTTTACCCATCTTTGAGCTTTGTGAAGGAATCCTGGTCACAGCTGGAGTCTTCTCCGATTGAGTGCGTGGGGTTCGACGTAGAATGTGAGGCTGGTCCGCTGCTGCGCCGTCGTGCTCTGTCGCTGCTCCTTCCCTGGTGCGCACAGCTAGTGAGCTTCTATTCTTCTCGCACTTTTCGATTCAGTAGCGTAGTTGTAGAGTAGAGATCTTCTTTCTTTGGTTCCAATCTCGATTGAACTGTGTATAATCCACTTTGCGCCCTCACCGGAGCTCGTTGCTCCGCTTCAGCTTTGCGCCTGTACCCGACTGTCACCTCCACCTTCTTCCCCTTCCGTGTCCCTTCGCCCTAGGCACCACTAGCCACCCTAATCCATCGTGGATCGAGAGACCACTCCCTCCCCCTTCGCCGCTCGCCGGAGGGAGTATGCTCGTGCCACCAACCATCTCCCCTCTCACCAAAAGATCCCCCCGTGCCCCTATTTTCTCGCTGGAGCTCTCCCTGTAGGGTTTGGAGGCTAAAGGACCCCCCAAAGGGTCGATTTTTGGACTAGAAGTTGATACCTGGAGCTCATCCTTTCCCCGACCTCAGGGACCTGTCAGAGACTTCCTTGGGCTCGCTCGTGGCCACCTCCTGGTGTGCACGACTCCTAGGAAGCTTTTGTACTTCATAGAGGCTTCTGATCTTGCTGGAGGAGGACACTAGGAGCGATTGAAGCTCGGACACGACCAAGTTCATCCCTGTTCTTCTAGGGGAGGTTGAAGGCGTCTGATTGAAGAGGCATGCCAGATCGTCCAGACACAGTTAGATCAAGCGAGTCAGGGCCGTCTGATTCCACTTGGACCATCTAATCTCAGCCGCTCGTCGCAAACCGTCATCGGGCTATAGCAGTGTGACACGTAGCATAAGTGGGCGCACCGCCCGTTAGATCGCACCTTGTGTGGGTATTTTGCATTACTCGCCCTGCAGTTTTTGTATTTAAATATTAGCCTCTAAACCTTCATTTGCCATTCAAATTATTTTGTAATATTTGTATTAAGGCCCCCAAATTTTTGATAGATGTAAGTCGGTCCTTGCCACATCACCTCACGTGACGCTTCACGTGAGGGGCATTTTACAGCAGGACCCCTAGGGTATTTTGTATTTTGCTTTAGTCCACAAACTATTTTATTCATTTGTAATATTTTTAGGAAAATTGCAGAACAACCCCTGAGTTTTTGATATCTGCGTTCAGGTCCTCACCAGTGTTGCTCACGTGCTTGTGCACGTGGGCTAGGCATACTTGTAGAAAGGCCCTCACGGGTCTTGGATTTTGTGATTGATCCCATAACGTTTTGTATGTGTTACATATTTTTGGTGAAATTGCACTTTGGCCCCCCACTCTATAATATTTACATTTGTATCCTTGCTAATAGAGTAGTTTCTCTTTGTTGTTGGTATTTATTTTAAATAGCATTTTAACTCGAAAAATTCTCAAAAAAATAGATCTTGCTTCCTAATTGCATGAACTTTATGTGTAATTTTTATTTTGCAATTTTGAATCCTTTTATTATTTATAAAAAAATCAAAAACTTTTATTTGTGTCCCTGTTTGTAATAGAAAATCATAAAAAATATAAAAACATTTCAAAAAATTACCAAAAAATATATTTTGTGTATTTAATATTTTTAACCTTCAGACCAAAAATCACTAAAAAATATACAAGAAAGCTCAAAAAATAAAAAACCTTAAAAATCTTCATAAAAATTTATAAAATTCCTAAAAAACCCCTAAAACATAATTTCTACCTCTGATTTTTACTTATTTAATTAACTTTATTTTAAAATTAATTTGGAGATTTTTTTATTCTGTTTAATATTTTATATCTCCATTTTAATTCGGGGTATTTAATTATTCCCTGTTTTAGGGAATTTTTGACTTTAAAAATATATAAAAATTAGTAAAAATTCTTAAAAATCCAAAAAAAAGTAAAAAATTATCAAAACCCAAAAATATTTTATTTTCTTCTTTTTCTTATTTGTGTTAATTTTTATATAAACTCTAGCTTATATTGTACATATATCCTATATGTAGCTTATTATATACATTAAAATAAAAAGAAATTTTAAATAAAAAATATAAAATATAAAAAGGAAATATAAAAACAGAAAATTAAAAATCAAAATATATAGATATAAAATAAAAAAATTAAAATAAAAAACCCACAAAAATTTGCAAGATTGGCTAAGTGTTAGAAAGATATATTGTACCTTGATTTCTTCTCTTGCCTGCTCTATTCCCTTGCTTCATGTGTTCGACCCCTACTTGCTTGCCATTATGCATTCTTAGTAGTGTATAATAAATTTTTAACTCTTGCTCTTAATTGCTCAATTACTTGTGTAGGTTAATTGTTAAATAACAAGAGGATTCGTGTAGTCGCCTCAGTGACAGTGAGCTTGATTTGTCAGGCCATTACTTAGAGACTCCCATCTTTCCATTTTTCAAATAGAACCGTTGCCGGGGAGCATCAGCTCAGTAGAATTTATCTCTTTTACCTGCTTAGCAATTTTTCTTGATTATCTCTCGTTGCTTGATTATTAATTTTGAACTGCCTGACATCTCTTTCTTGTCTTCTTATGAGGGACCGCAAACTGAGGAGGATCGCTTAGGTGATTCTACGCAGCCTTGGACGAGGAGTCGGCTATTCTACTCTAGCCGATAGGAGAGAGAAAGAGGAGTGTGAGAGAGGGAGCATAGTTTAGGATTTTTACTTTTGGTGAGAGAGAGATTTATTTTGATTATTAATTTGTAATAATACGGGTACTTTGGACTCTGAACATTTGAGACCAACTTCCGAGTATTTGTTCACTTGGGGGCTCACCGTTATCCGAGCTTTCATCGCATTATTTTCCTTTGTTTCTCGTGATTTGAGCTTTCCGTCCTTTTTTGTATTTATTTTGTGGAATGAGCCCTTTGTCATTAGGCTTACTTGATCGTGTAGTTTAAGTCCAAACACCTAACTATTTTTCATGTCCCTATAGTCTCCACGTTTGGACATAGAGTTAATTAATTGCTAAATTACTCATCCTGAAACTGCATGCCGAGAGAGGTCGTATACAACGCTTGTAGGACCCATTATGGAGGACACCGATCAGCATCAGAGACCAGACTTAGGTTTTGTTCTAAGTACTTAGCATTTGGTTCTTCATGTGTAGCAATTGCCTGCTTAGGATAATTTCTGTGTGCATATCGGCATTTAGTATAGATTTATAAGTTCCTGTTTTGCATCCTGCATGGAGAGATCTAGGAAGCGTTGTAAGTCTTCTAACTGGGCATTCATCATTTAGGCACTAAAGTGAGATTTTCATCTTAGTGTCGCCTTGACTTGTTTTTCCGACCTTCTCCCTCTATTTTTATATCAATTAGGAATCAAAGAAAACACAAAAATGGCAGACGATTGTGTTGAATTTACTCAAAGCAAGTGATAACACAAAAAAATTTAAAAAGGGACTGCTAAAAACACTTGACCTAAATAAAATTGATTAATTGGACTCATTGCCCTGGGTGAGCAAAGCCCTCATTTGTTTTCTGGTTGCATAGGAAGGTCTCCTTCCCGGTTAGAGAGCGGCTTCGTAAGGAATAGAGCCCAAAACCCAGTCTGTGGCTGCCTTGTGTATCGCCTGGATTTTCGAATTATTAGCGCTTCTATCGTACATAGACGAGTAGGGCTTGGTCAACAATGATATTCTATATTGTGTAGAGCATTGACACTGTCCGAAGTTTTGAGCATATGCCACACCTTCACGGGGGTGTCTGTCTCATCGTCTTGCGTCCGAGTAGGTTCTCATACGCTCACAGGTGATTCCGTTGTGAGCGAGATCCGAAGTATTGGTTTCATCTATCTGCTTCCTCCCTCTATTTCTTGTCTGAGTAGGGATCCACGAAGGGTTACAAGGACCTTAAAAGCGCAAACTACATGTTATATAAAGGAGGAGGAAAAGTACGGGATACTTTTCCGACAGTACTCTCTCTCCTATAGGCGTAGCGCTCTAAGCACTCGTGCAAAGATTAATTGCCTGAAATCAAATCTAAAATCGATAAAGATAATGGTAAAACCTTCACAGCTTCACGATCAAGTTGGTAAATCCAATGTTTTAAGGTTTGATTGATTAGTTTTATTAAGGTCATGATCAAAAGCATCACACACTTGCGTAATTTTGCTCTCCTTTCCATTTGACCCTTGCCCATTGTGAAGCCTTCTACTATTTTACACTCCTTTTATTCCTTGTTTTCCTCCGTGCTCTTCATCCATCATCTCTTTTTTATTCTCTCAAGATGTCATCACACGGATGGTTCATTCGAAACCCCACCAACATCCACATTGATTCTGTGTTGCCAACATCTTCAATAAGGCAGGGTGATCTCCAAGAAGTTAGCTCGGATCTCGCGAACTTCTCCTTGGACTCCCCGGTTCTCTTTTCCTTCAACACTTGCCTTTCCCCAATATATCCGTTCTTCGGGATGGACTCACAAAGTGAATTAGCTCTTCCCCTACAAATAAACATGGATTACTATTGTCCCAAAATTAACCCCTTGTAGATGGAGATTGATTTCAGTTAATATTCCAAGCTCCATTCACAACACTATGGGATTGACCTTAATTCCAGATTCATCTCAGTAGTTAGTGTTCAGAAAGGGACTGATCAAGGTTTACTCCGTCATGCAGATTCTCAATCCGATCACAAGCCCGAGGTTTAAGTCAATTTTAAGATGGCTCCAACTAGAAGAGGAAAGGGTCCGCAGCCCCAGCTAGTCGAATTGGCAGATCGGGGGATGGGCAGTATACTACGCAAAATGAGGTCAACTTTCAGCTGCTTGCTTCCATCCAGGCCATCCAACAGCAGCTGACTGATGAATCCCTGATTCTCACTCTTTATTCGTTTACTTTAGCTATTTATCTTGGCAAAGCAGCATGTAAATACCTATAAATATAATAAGTTAGCATTCAACATGCATATGTTAACCTTGCATAATTAACATGTATTTGTGCAAAATAAAAGAATAAAGGAAAAGAAAAAGGAAGGAGGTATTTAGAATAAATACAAAGTGACCCAAACCCCAAGAGAAGGTTGATGAATATGTGATTCATCATTCTAAAAGTTGAAAATAGAGCCTTGTTCCCGATAAATTAGATGCATTTAATCAATTATATTGCATAATTAGCATTCATGCATGTATACATAATATATGCATTTTATCATTCATATTTGCATTAAATAAGGAGCCAAATTCACTTGTAAATATTCACCTGTATATTAGCTAAAGTACCATATTTGTATCTATTTTATACTAACTCCAAATCAAATAAAATAAACTCTACAGTGTATATATTACTAACACTAATTAAGGGAAAATATCAAAAAAATACTAACTTTTAAAATTGACCAATAAAACCCGAGTCCAAGTTTGGAACTAGGAGCCTTAAAATACCCATATCTCTCTCATACAATGTTCGATTCAGGTCTAATCACTTTGAAGTAATATACATTCAAGGACCTTCAAAACAAGACTAATTTAATTAAAATTGGAGATCGTAGTGAAACTTGGGTTGTGGGTCCCTATTGTACATTATACATATTGACCTTTTTGCCCTTGTATTTTATTATTTTATTTTCTTAATTATTTAAAATAAAAAAATAGATTAAATTGTAAATATTCCTTTCATATTTTATCTATTTTTATTAAGATTTTTCTTTTATTTAAAAATAACAAAAAAATGCAAAAGATAAAAATGCGGTATTTTATACCTGTTAGATACCATCCAAAAATACACTTTGCACAGATGATTTCATTTGATTTTCAACTCTTCACAAAAGTTGTAGATCTCGTCGAGACGAGCAACTTTATTGTTGACTACTTTTTGATTTGACCCCTTTTGTTATCTCTTTTTGATTTTTCTTTTGAATTAACTTGTGATTTTTTGGGAGCGACACATGCAACTCCTGGAGCCGCAACGTGTCACCCATTTTTATCATTTTTTATTATTCAATTTAATTAATTTCAATTTAATTTAATTATTTTAATTAATTTATTTTAATTTCTTTATTTATTACTATCATTATTATTATTATTTTACATAATTAAAATAACCCGCCATGTGGCCGCCCCCGGGCACACCACGTGGCGCCTCTAGGTCACGTGCCTGGCACGTGACCTTCTCCCCCTCACTTTCCTCTCCGCGCGCAACCGCGATTCAACCCATTCTCCAACTGCTGCCCTCTTCTTTCAGCCATCTCCTCCCCCCGCCTTGCAGCGCACGTGCGCACCCACCTCGCGCTATCCACTACTTCCCACATCTCTCCACGATCTGATCCCTCTGCCCCACTCCTTCAACTATCGATAAAAGCCATCCGCCTCCATCGTTTTCAATCATCTGCTATATTCCTCAAAGATAGAGCCCGAGCTCCCACCCGCATTAGTGACAGCAATCGCGGCCTACTGGTAGAGCGACGACAAGCAGTTATCCTTGGCAAGATCCAGAAGGTTTGATCCTTTTGCTGCAGCTCTGATCTTCACGAGCTGCTGAGCTCGAGCTTGGGCGACTCTTGAGCGAAGACAAGAGAAGCCTCAGCTTCTTCTTTGATGAATCTCATATTCATCATGCTAAAAATCTCGTACTAAACCCCTGCTTATTTAATCCAATAAAAATCTCCCTTAATTCTTTATTTTTATCTTGTACTACATTGTGTATAATTAACCTTAAATTAATTGTATTTAATTTACTTTATTTTTCTTGTAATTATTTTCTCATCAAAAACCCCTAAAAATTAGGCAGAGTAATTGTCTATAATTCACTAACCATTAAAAAGACTAAAAAATACGAAAACAACTCAAAAACCATAAGTCAGTGTTTTTAGCCCTTTTAAAATACCCCCAAAAATACTTTTTGTACAAATGAAATCTTTTGGCTTTTTGCCCAACATGAAACTTGTAGATCTCGTTGAGACGAGCAACTTTCATGTTTTGACTTTTTTCCTAATTTTATCTCTAACTATTTCTTTTGTTTTTTCTTCATTTTTATATTTTTGAATTTTCTGATTGGGCCACGTGGCCGCTCCTCCTTCCGCCACCCGGTGGCCTCCAGGGCCGTCAGATTCGCTCTTCCCCACCTCTATCTCAGCCCTCAATTGCCACCTCAACTACAGCCGTCAGATCTGACTGCAAGATCTGATCCAAACCGTACAGACCCGCCTCATCTACAGCGGTTAGATTCACCCCCTATCCTACGATTTCCCATGTGACACTTATCCCTTTCACTCCAGCCATCCGATCAACCGCTCATCCTACGCTTCAGCGCTCGCCACGTCACTTTTTTCTCTCCCACCATTGGATCTCCTCCAGATCACATCATATCCACTCATTCGTGCCTTGATCTCAGCCGCTCGATCAGATCCTAAGGATCTGATCGCAACCCTCTACTAGAGCTTTCCTCGAAGCTGTTGGATCATTGTATCCAACGGCTGATGCTCACCGTCTACCTCCAAGCCCAGCCGTTACCCTCTCCGACGCGTCGCCCCCTTCCAATTTTGGAAGGCACCACAAGCCACCTCCTCCTCATCGAAACGCTTCTCCACGTAGCCTACTCCTCAGTCTCCTTCGCGTAACCTCCAACTCTCCCCGCCATTACTCCAAGCCTCACTACCTCCAATCAAAACCTTCACTCCCCTCGCCGATAACTGTCCTCCCCTCCTGTAAAACTGCCTCCTACGCTACTGTCAACCCCCGTCCACCATTTTAGGCATTAGCCCAGCTTTCCCCTGCACCCCCGGTGACAGCGGAGGGGCGGATCTTCAAGGCGACGATGACTTCTTCCCAGTGTCGACCCACGACCACCTTGGCCGTGCTACGGTTGGCTCAGCCACCACTGAGCACCGAGGCTTGATCGGCCTTGTCGTGCGACAAACCCTGAGGTCCACTAAGGTCCTCAGCCCAGATCACCGCCTCCACCAACACCTTGCTCCAGCGAGGTGATTTTTCCCTTTATTTCTTTGAAATTTTACAACCTCATTACTCGCCGCCACCCTCACCTGACCACCTTCCAACCTTCACCACTCATCGAACACCCTCACCGACCACCCTCCTCTTCTCCACGACCTCCCCATGCTCCGACCCCCTTCTGCTCCATCTCGCTGGAGAAGAAGGCTCTAGGCCTCCACCTTCCTATGCCCCTAGGCCCCCGCTCACTCACCTGGCACCTCGCATACACTCACATAGCTTCAACTATATTTAACCCTTGCAGGAACCTTGATTGACCAGAGTTCGCATCGGAGTACCTTCAAGCAATTCTCCTCCGACGAAGCTTCATCGACAGTCATCTCCGACCAGCTTCGGGGCTTCACAGCACCTCCAGGGCCTCCGCCAGGCACCCAGCCATCTTCTCCGACCTTCAGGCGTGCTAGCGGTAGGCGGAGGAGCTCCATCAAGATCGCCGAAGACCCGCCTTCTCCGGTGGGCTGCGGAGGAGGAGAACATCTTGATCGGATGGCTATGATGAAGGCACGTGGCGCCCGAGCCTCTTCTCCAGACCTTTAGGCTCGGATCCCCCCGAACCTGGATCCAAGCCTCATCATGATGCCACGTGCCCCGAACAAGAGTCGCCCTTCCGAGCCTAGTCCCTCACGTGCTCTGCACGTGGGTGATGAATCTACGATTCATTACATTTAAATGGTTCAAATAAGATCTTCTTGAGCATAATCATGGTGAACTTGTGTGCTTTTCACTTCATTTGTCATTGATCTAATTTTATGGTCGACCGTCAATATCCGAGCATAATTCCTTGAGGTTAGACTTTGACGTGCACTTCACTTAGTTTGCGGCATCATTCTTTATTTGGAGTTTGACACCACCCATGACCTATATCAACATGACTCTATCT
This sequence comes from Ottelia alismoides, assembly GCA_037367405.1. Classification (NCBI taxonomy): domain Eukaryota; kingdom Viridiplantae; phylum Streptophyta; class Magnoliopsida; order Alismatales; family Hydrocharitaceae; genus Ottelia; species Ottelia alismoides. Next base: position 298,190 of record JAZKJV010005347.1, on the reverse strand, counting down.
CATTGGATTCTAAATTGCGTAAGCCTACGATACCTACTTGCAAAATTTCAAGGAATCTTAGGGCCATCCAGTAACTCTACCTATTCTTTTGGGCTTTAATGTAAATTATCCAAATCAAACCAAACTCTATGACCCCATATCCCGTGCACGTAGAAGTATTGTCTCTCATCCACTAACTTTAACATATCGCATGTGTTAAATAGCTCTCAATTTGGGACCACTACTCCGCTAATCGCCCAATCAAAGCACGAGTTTCATGCAATATTCGATCCCACGCCACACGCGTGTGATGCATAAATCACGCAGCAGTGACGTTTCTGGAATTAGAATTGACCAAATCAAATCTTGATACATTCCTTCTTGGTCCATTACGAATGACGTAATAGCGCTGGATAATTCAAACCTCTGCTATGGAATAGCTGTATAACCAGATTTCATGCACATGAATCGCGCAAGACGAAATTCTCGGAATTAATTCCATACACTGATCATAAACAGAACATCCATTTTATCACGCCAATCTGTATGCGGATTGAGATATACGAGCAAGAAGGCATAAAAGGAGGAGGACCACTATCGTATGCGGGAGGTTGGTAAGTATTCAGAATCACACAGGTCCGAGGAGTAGACGTGCAACCGGTCACTCGTGCATATCGTCAGGAGCACCAACTGCGCAACCTCATGCCCCTCATTCCGAGATTCCTACTTCTTCCCTCACCCTATTCTCATCTCATTTATTTTATTTGTTTTCCACATTGATCTTTTTTTCTTGCAGAATTCCTTACCCATAGAATCTATTGTTTAATGTATGCATCTTGGTTTTTGTAGGAGCAATATCTGGAATCATATGCATGTCTGGTCAAAGAACATTGCTTTGTAGGTGAACCATTCTCACGGGTTGCATACTGGAGGGACAGAGAAATCACCCGGTCGTCTTCGTCACGACGGGACTAGTTATCAGAATCACATAACAAGAACCTCCGTTGGAACCAAAGGACCGATGCATCTCTGAATTTCTCATCATCGAAGACCCCACTGATAATAGCATTCCCTTGGAACTTTTGAATCACATGTTTTGTTTTATGTGTGGATAATAACATGCCTCAATGAGACTATTTGATTGACGCGAGTATTTTCATAGGTTATGGGTTCACTAGTGCAATCATTTTGAACATATTTTTTTGTTGCACATGATTGTTTTCTCTTCGTTTGCATACTCACTATTTCTGTCACCATCTTTACTATTTGTCACAGTTGAAAAGAAATAACCTGATATATCGAATCTGCCTCCCTGTGTTCGACCCGTGACTCTCCACTATACACGCACACATCTCATGTGTGTTCTGTTAATTTGAGTTTCAGATATAATTTTTATTATTGATTCGTCTTCTATCTTTGTGCACAACGACTCGGTTTTTACATCGAATTACGCACTTTGATTTTCGACGATCAGTGGGGTGCTGGGAAAATTGCAGGATAGACTCCAGAATTAAAGATAATTGCAGAATGGTCCCAAGCACGTGCCTTACACGTGTGCCTGGGTAATTTACAGGGATGCCCTCAAAGTTTCCTGAATTTGCAAAAAAGGCCCCGCGCATAAGGAAAAATTGCATCGAGGCCCAGACAGTTTTTGGTATTTACATTTAGGTCCCTTTAGGGATCTAATGTAATATTTATCATTTATTTCTTGCATTTTTTTTACAATTATGCCCCTGCGCTGTTTTTAGCATAACTTGAGCATCGTAGGCCCAAATTGCATGATTTTAGTGTAGTTTTGATCCTTGTTTCTTCCTCTACATCATAGCATGTTTAATTTTCTCATCTTCCATTGTTTTAAATGAAGTGAATTTTTGTGATAGATGATGTCCCTGTTCTCCTTGTTCTTGCTCTGATTTGATGATTGTTCTTAATTTTGTGATTAAAATGGCCCTGATTTCCATTTCTATTATGTTGATCATATTTTTAGGGTATATTTGTACCTTTTTGTTCTGCATATAAATTCCCTTGCATTACTTTCATGCATCATCTTATAATTGCCTAAAAATCAACCAAAAATTACATGCATCATTTTATTGCATTATACAATGCATAGTTCATCATGCATTTTCATAAAGACTTGAAATTGAGAAATAATTCACATATGAGCTTCATTAATAAAAATTCGATAAATAGAGTAAGTAGATGTGTCCTTGCGTTCGACCTTGGTAGACATGCCAAGTATAAATACTCCACAACATTCAAACGTGTGTGGTTTTTGCTGAACCGAATTTGCCTCCTATATACGACAATTCACGATTATTAAAGAGGCATGTTCGACGTTCATCAAATGGCGTCGTTGCCGGGGACACGTCTTAACTTAATTTATTTGTTGAATTTTGATTTTTCTTTGTTGAATATTTTTCAAGAATTACAGGTCCTCCTTTCATGCATAAATTTTGCATCATGTTTGTTGTTTAATTTCCTTGGAATTTTTCTAACTTTTCTCTTTTGTGGCAGGGCCCATGAAAATCAAGGATGCTTGATCTTCATGGAGGCGAGAAGTCAGGAGCTTCCGCTGAAGAGGCCGCAAAAGAATTGGTGAAGGGAATTCTAGGATCTTTTATTAGTCAGCCTGCATTTGCATACTATAAAAAAATTGTTGCATGAGCATATTTATTTTAACAGTCCTCATTAGAGGGCCTGCATGTTGTAAAAAAAGGGAAAAAAGAAAAAAGCAGATCACTTGATGATCTACACCCCCCCACACACACATACTTGCACATACACACTCACCCCCGTCTCCCTTGCCTCTGTATATTTCACTCTGTGTGTGTGTGTGTATTTCACCCCCCCCCCCAATCTGCCCCCTAACAATCTGTAGAAATACAACACCCCCCTCCACCCTTGTATCATAGTGAAAATACTTCTCCAGATACAGACTCCCCCAACTCAGGACTTTACTTAGGCTATTTGTAGCCTAATTATAGGGGGTCCCGTCTACCCATCTATCCCTCACATTATCTTCTTGTACTTAGGTCAATTTTTGACCTTAGTATAGGGGGATCCTCCTCCTCAGTTCCGCTATATCACCCTATATTTGATCGAGCCATGGCTTCATAACACTTGTGCTATGAGGACATAGCAAAATTTAAGTATAGGGGGTATACCATATATTACTGTGTATCTACTTTAGCCATAGCTCGTGTTTTTAAAACTTTTTGAAAAAAATTGTTTTCAGGCTTGGTTTTGGTAAACTTGTGAACTGAGTCTTGTAAGAACCTTGTAAATTGTTTTCTTAAAAATTGAGGGATTAATCGGTGTAAATACTCTTTTTCAAAAAAAATTGAAAAATTAAAAATCTTTCTTTGAATTAGACTCTGACTACGATGCTTAGTAGACACTTTTAGTGAGGGAACTGCGGTCTCCCTTAGCAGAGTGGGTGGTTTAGAGGACATTGCAGAAGGCTCCGTCCTCAAGTAACACGGGTCCGTCTAACGCCTCGTACTTACACCCATACTGGCTGAGAGTAGATAATATTCATTTGAGCCTGGGCCAGTCATTGTCACTCCAAAGAATTCAAAAAAAAAGGAAAATGAAAATGAAAATTGAAAATTAAAGTCCATAAAAATCTGTAAAAGTCAAAAATCACACAAAAATCACTAACCAAGGAGTTGGTGTATTCTTGACACAAACACATTCACTTAAGGCTTGAGGATTTTGAGGACACTGGATTTCTGCGATCTTGAGAGTCTGAGTTAACATGCCTAGTTTGAAAGATTTGAGCGCTATATTGCACTCTTCAACTCTACTTTCAAAAGAATATGATCAACACAGTCACTTTCACAACTGCATGATTGATGAGATGAGTTGAGATATCACTTGAGGAATTGGGACTAGAGATTTGAGTTTAGACCCGATCTAATGATATTCGAGGATGGGATAAAGTTAATTAAAGCTTTAGAAAACCCGACTGTCAGCAAAATCCTAGCTAGTATGTGAACAAGATTCATATGCTATCTCTTTGATATTTACCTACGTGCCAGGGTGTGATGAAACTTAATGGAAAATGTTGATCACTATGTGCCAACTTTTGGTAAAAGCAGTGGAGCTAGCCAACAAAAGAAAAGAAAAGAAATGTCAAAGAAAAGCTATATCATCCAAAGTCAAATTACAAATGAACTTTCACCAATGGCGAGCGCTCCCAAACATTTTCAAAGTGTCCACTTGGACCAAGCGCTAATTAGGACCAAGGAATTGGACTGACACCACAAAAAGGGCTCTGCATCGTAATCGATGCAAGTCTGGGTGTCGAGGGTATCTTAGATACTCAGAAAAGATACACCCCGATGTACGTCCAGAAAAACAAGTGCAGACGACTCCAACTCTCTTGATGGACACATTGATGAACAATATAAAAATTTACATGTGTTGAGTAAAAAGGCACTCGAGAGGCCCCTTGTTCCAATGTGAGGGTGAGAAAAATAGACACAATCCTATGCCCTCCATCATCTGGACGTCCATCTACACTTTCAAGTCTAACAAACTAATGAGACGGTTGACTGAAGCAATAATAGACTTATTCCCTAGTATTGAGGATGAGGTCTAAAGGAGAGTCTTTGGGACTGGAACTTTGAGTGATGCCTCGACTCGACTCTCATGAAATGGAGTACACCTAAATTCGTATCATTATATTATATGTACAAAAAGAGAGTCTCATAATTAGAGAAGTTGGATTCCTTCTGACTAAGGATTGGATAAACCCAGAATTTTAGGATCTCTTAAATTGAGGATCTTCGAAAGACCGAGCCTTGAAATCTTCACTCACATTATCAGGAATTAATCCGACTCCTTCATTCTTTAGATGCTCGAGGACGAGCATGGTTTAAGTATAGGGGTATGATGAATCTCATATTCATCATGCTAAAACTCTCATATAAAACCCCTGGCTTAATCGATCCAATAAAAATCTCCCTTAATTCTTTATTTTAATCTTGTACTATATTGTGTATAATTATCCTTAAATTAATTGTATTTAATTTCCTTTATTTTTCTTGTAATTAATTTCTCATCAAAAACCCCTAAAAATAGGCACAGTAATTGTCTATAATTCACTAATTATTAAAAAGACTAAAAAATATATAACAACTCAAAAACTAAAAGTCGGTGTTTTTAGCCCTTTAAAAATACCCCTAAAAATACTTTTTGTACAAATGACCTCTTTTGGCTTTTTGCCCAACATGAAACTTGTAGATCTCGTCGAGACGAGCAACTTTTATGTTTTGACTTTTTCCTAATTATACTCTAACTATTTCTTTTGTATTTTTCTTTGTTTTTATATTTTTGAATTTTCTGATTAGGCCACGTGGTGCTCTCTGGAGTCGCCACGTGGCTGCTCCTCCTTCCGCCACCTGGTGGCCTCCTTGGTCATCAGATCCACTCTTCCCCGCCTCCATCTCAGCCGCCCTCCATTGTCGCCTCAACCACAACCGTCAAATCTGACTGCCAGATTTGATCCAAACCGCACGCACCCGCCTCATCTACAGCCGTTAGATTCACCCCCTATCCTACGGCCTCCCGTGTGACACGTCTCCCTTTCACTCCAGCCATCCGATCAACCGCTCATCCTACGCTTCAACGCTCGCCACATCACTTCTTTCTCTCCCACCATTGGATCTCCTTCAGATCACATCATATCCGCTCATTTGCACCTTGATCTCAGCCGCTCGATCAGATCCTAAGGATCTGATCGCAACCCTCCACTAGCGCCTTCCTCCAAGCCGTTGGATCACTAGATCAAACGGTTGATGCTCATCGTATACCTCCAAGCCCAGCCGTTATCCTCTCCGATGTGTCCCCCCCTTCCAATTTTGGAAGGCACCACAAGCCACCCCCTCCGCATCGAAACACTTCTCCACGTAGCCCACTCCTCAGTCTCCTTTGCGTAACCCCCAACTCTCCCCGCCATTACTCCAAGCCTTCACTACCTCCAATCAAAACCTTCACTCCCCTCGCCGGTTACCATCCTCCCCTCCTATAAAACCGCCTCCTACGCCATCGTCATCCCCCGTCCACCATTTTAGGCATTAGCCCAGCTTTCTCCCGCCTCTCCGGTGATAGCGGAGGGGCGGATCTTCAAGGCGACGACGACTTTTGCCTGGTGTCGAACCATGGCCGCCTTGGCCACGCTGCGGTTGGCACTGCCACCGCTGAGCACCGAGGCTTGATCAGCCTTGTCGTGCGACGATCCCCGAGGTCCACTAAGGTCCTCGGCCCAGATCACCGCCTCCACCAACACCTTGCTCCAGCGAGTTGATTTTTCCCTTTATTTCTTCGAATTTTCCCAACCTCGTTACTCGTCGCCACCCTCACCTATCTACCTTCCGACCTTCACCACTCATCGAACACCCTCTCCGACCACCCTCCTCTTCTCCAGGACCTCCCCACGCTCCGACCCCCTTCTGCTCCATTTCGCCGAAGAAGAAGGCTCTGGGCCTCCACCTCCTTACGCCCTATGGCCCCCGCTCACTCACCACACACCTCGCATACACTCGCACAACTTCGGCTATATTTAACCCTTGTAGGAACCTTGATTGATCGGAGTTCGCATCGGACCACCTTCAAGCAATTCTCCTCTGGCAAAGCTTCATCGACAGTCAACTCCAACCAGCTTCGGGGCTTTGCAGCACGTCCAGGGCCTCTACCAGGCGCCCAACCATCTTCTCCGACCTTCAGGCGTGCTAGCGGCAGGCGGAGGAGCTCCATTAAGCTCGCTAGAGACCCTCCTTCTCCGGTGAGCTATGGAGGAGGAGAAACTACATGTGTCGTCCGATCATCTGGATCAGATGGCTATGATGAAGGCACATGGTGCCCAAGCCTCTTCTCCAGACCTTTAGGCTCGGGTCCCCCTGAACCTCGATCCAAGCCTCATCATGATGCCACGTGCTCGGAACCAGAGGTGCCCTTCCGAGCCTAGTCCCTTACGTTCTCTGCACATGCGGTGCTGGGAAAATTGCAGGATAGACCCCATAATTAAAGATAATTGTAGAATGGTCCCCAAGCACGTGCCTCACGTGCGTGCCTGGGTAATTTACAGGCCCTCAAACTTTCCTGAATTTGCAAGAAGGCCCCCACGCATAAGGAAAAATTGCATCGAGGCTCAGGTGGTTTTTGTGTATTTACATTTAGGTCCTTCTATGGACCTAAATGGAATATTTATCAGTTATTTTCTTGCATTTTTATTACAATTATGCCCCTGCATTGTTTTTAGCATAACTTGAGCATCGCAGGTCCAAATTGCAAGATTTTAGTGTCGTTTTGATCCTTGTTTCTTCCTCTACATCATAGCATGTTTAATTTTCTCATCTGCCACTTTTTTAAATGAAGTGAATTTTTGTGATAGATGATGACCCTATTCTCCTTGTTCTTGCTCTGATTTGATGACTGTTCTTAATGTTGTGGTTAAAATGACCCTAATTTCCATTTCTATTATGTTGCTCATATTTTTTGGGTATATTTGTAACTTTATGTTCTGCATATAAATTTCCTTGCATTACTTTCATGCATCATCTTATAATTGCCTAAAAATCAACTAAAAATTACATGCATCATTTTATTGCATTATACAATGCATAGTTCATCATGCATTTTCATAAAGACATGAATTTGAGAAATAATTCACACATGAGCTTCATTAATAAAAAATCGATAAATAGAGTAAGTAGCGGTGTCCTTGCGTTCGACCTTGGTAGACTTGCCAAGTATAAATACTCCACAACATTCAAACGTGTGTGGTCTTTGCTGAACCGAATTTGCCTCCTATACTATGACAATTCACGATTATTAAAGAGGCAGATTCGACATTCATTAAATGCCACATGCAAATCACCGTCCACACCTCCAGGTAGCATCTTTCTTCTCTATCTTCCTCTTTCTCATATTTTATTCATCATCTTCTTCCTCTATTTCTCTACCTCCATACACTATTTCTTTGATCCACCATATTCCATCCCACAAATCATTAAACAAATTACACTTTCACGGATAAATAAACCATTACGTATGTAATGGTGATTTTTATTTTTTTTTGAGAATTTTTCGTGAACCATTTAATAAATAATTTACGGCATTGGAACAAATCCAGAAACTCCCTTGTTCACAGGGGAAGTTTCCATGTTCCCTTTCCTCATCCCGCCCGCTGTGTGCGGGCACCCAACCACCGCCCCAGCCGCCGATGCACCTTCTCCCTCGCGCGACGGCCGCCATCCACGCACCTCCTGCCCACTCCGCGCAACCGACAACCCTCCTCACCGTTGTTCCCATGCTCATGACTCCTCCCCTGTGCATGGATGTGGCCCTCCAGATGTCGCCCAACCGCACGTTCCTGGGCGAAGCCCTACATGACTATTCCACCGACTGCCCTCCTTGCTCTTGCGTCGCCTGAACAATAGACTCTTCTAACTCGAACAAGGATGCCATTGAGCTGCTACGCCTCCTCCACTGGTCGGAGACTCCACCAAGCCAGCCCTCGAAGCTCGACGCTCAACCTTGAGCACCGCCGCAGGCGTGTAGCAGCAGAGGAGCACCTTCACTGCACGCCGCCCCAAGCCACGGGCGGGTGCCTCCGCGTGCTTCTCCCCCCATCCAACCAAACAACCCTGTGGATCGGCCCCTCCGCCAGGCCCCATGCTCCAGTCGCTCTGCCCCTGGGCCTCTGCCATCCCCTCGACCATGCGTGCGTGGCCACTAATCGTCGCCCGACCGCCACCAGCCTTCCACGTCACGTCGTGTGTCGACGGAGGTGGAGATTTCCACCTCCACACATTACTTACATCAGCATCTGCATGAAAATTCTACCTCATGTGCAAGGCATGTGAGGCTTGGGATTATTTGTAGAAAGCCCCCCAAGTTCCAACAAAAGCCTTTGAAGTCCCTACCTCCAATAGCACACGAGGTGCAAGTGCTACAGTTGGTTATTTGCAAAATTATCCCCTGGCTTCTAAGGAATCACCTCCACGCCCCCGCCCACTAGAGGTCATTCGCCACGTACGTGTCTTCTTGGGAATTTCGTAGTTATGCCCCTGCAGTATCTGGTAATAGCACTCATGTTCTTGTCAGCATCTTTTGTTGTTATCAATTTCATTTTTTTGTATTACATTAAGTACCCTTATGTTTGCATAGTTATTTAAACATCCATTTAGCATCATTTTGTCATTCCCAAAATTGCATATTGTAGAACATTGCAGGCTTTATCATTGTGAATACTTGTTATATTTTTGTAGCTTCAATTATTTAATGTAACTGTTTTAGTGGAAAATAGCATATTTTGCCCACCGCTTGCCTTTAATTGATTATTTAATCGATTGTAGCTCCAAAAATTACGAAAAAATCACAGTAGGTAGAGTTTTAGTAGTTCTACTACATTCCCAAAAATCATTACATTTGCATGCATAACGAGGTCTAAATAAGTTAGTTGGTATTTCACGTAATTGATTTTTAATAAATCAAAAATTAATTGTTTCTGAGGTTTAGTAATTTTCCTGGATTCAAATCACATAGAAGTATCTAGGATAATTTTTATCTCTGAAAATAATTTGATTTGGTATTTATGGAAATTAATTTTACGAAAACCACCATGCATTCACACTTAATTTGTAGCTAATTCATTTAGAATAAAAAAACTCCAAAAAATTAGGGTAGCTTCATTTCATCATAATTGATATCCTGGTCAAGTTTGAGAATTTTTTTAACTTAGTTTGATTATATTCAAATTTTAACCCTCTAATTTGTCCAAGATTGCATTGCATTTTTAATTGCATAAAAAACATAAAAAATATTCTCCTTAAAACCTAGCACCTAGAACGACTTTAAATTAATTTAAGGAGAAAGTTTCCTCCCTGAGTTCGACCTTGGGCTTGCCCAAGTAAAATAAAAATTGTTGCTCGATATTAATTGATATATTAATTAAAGTGGTTTTTAATAAATCTGAATTTGCCCGACTACAATGAACAACCACATTTATTTTAATCGTTGATTCAGTTAAATTAAGAGTGAATTAAGGTTTTTCAAATGGCACCATTGTCGGGGAGGCACGGCTTAGGTTAATTTTTAGAAAATCAAGATTTTAGGTTTTCCATCCCTGGGTAGTCTGATTACCGGTTTTGCTTGTGAATATTTTTCTGTTTATTTTCAGTATTTCCTTAATTTTTGTGTCATTCTCTCTCTGAACATCGTTTATTTTTGTGTGAGGAACACGAGGCATCGAAGGCAATTCACCAGGCAAGCCGAAGAACCTGCATCGATTTGCTGAGTGGTTTTTGAGAGAATTTGTAAAAAAAGAGTTTGCATTTACAACGGTTCCTGTTTGTGTTCTCGTGCATGTAAGTGAATAATAAAAAGAGTCCCTGTGTGTTGTGTGGTTGCTTGACGTAGGATAGGACCTGCACTCGCGGCTCTTAGAGCTTTCTTAGGGCTGTTTGTGCTCGTAATATCTAGGACCATACTTCACCATTAAAAGAGACACTTATACCACAAAACTTAGCCAAATTTAACTTGTTATTCACTCGCTAATAGAACTGCTGGTCTAGAAGCGGCTTTTTATCGATTGCATTCATTTAGATAAACTTTCAATTCTGTTTTGAATCTCGCATGTAGAGTGCGAGGATCATTGTAAGTCTTCTGAACTTGGCATACATCATCGTTTATCGTGCATCAGCTTTTCTCGACTCCTTCTCCATTGGTTTTCTTACTTAGGATTAAAGGAAATTGGGATTGGATGATAGGTGTGCTTCGTGTGTGAACTAATCAAGTGGTCTTCTAACTTAAAATCGGGACTGCTAAACAAATTGATCAAAAAATCAACATAAAATTAGAAACTCTGTTTGTAGGAGAATAACCTCGATCTTGATTCCAGGTTGAGTGAGGGTATAGAGTGTATGTGTGTGTATACCCTAAGGTAGAACCAAAATTCCCACCTTGCATATCACGTATTCCGATCCTAGCAAATATCATAGGTTGAATTCTTATAGGTTCAACTGACCAGCACCAAGTAGCCTCTGCCTGTTTTGGCAGGTAGATAGGGGTGGAGCAGCAGTGCACCACGACAAGTTGATAGTAAACCTCCGAGGTGAAGTTATAAGCCTTGTCAGCCTCTGCCTACTTCGTTAGGTAGATAGGGGCAGATCCTTGAACTTCTCAGTTGGTGATAGGAGCTAAGAATGGAAGGGCATTGGTATCTTAGGCGATAGATTAAACAGGGGAGACACATCTGGCTTTGTGCCGACTTCCATATAGGCCACGTAATCCTTGTACTTGCTTGAAAATCACACTTAAAATCAACCAGATTAATCGGACCTGGCTTCGGGTCCTTCACCGTGTTGAATGTGAACTTAGGGTTTGTGATTCATTTGCTTGCTTTAGGTAGGAGTCAAATCCCATCTTTACAAACTTGTGCTCCCGATTCTTCTTTTTGCCATCAAAGATGACTGACTGGGGGTATATTTACTCCAGCTTCGCAAATGTCTCATTGAACACCTCACGAAGTGCATCTTCATCGGCCCAAGCGCAACTTGGGCCAACCCGAGCTCATGACCCTCTTGAGTTCGGGATCTCTCATTCTTGGGATGGTAACCCTCAAACCATCCATTTGCTCTCCTCTCGTCTCATCGAGGAAGACCTTCGCCTCGGTGAGAATGTCTTCATTACTACGTCCTCTAACCTAGACCACATTATTTAATCAGGTGAAGAGGACGAACTCGAAACCAAGATGCCTAAGAAAAATCTAGACGAAGAGGAACACATAGATGATCCTATGCATCAAGTCCTTGCTCGTTTTGCTAGAGCCAGGCAACTGAATGCTGATCTTATGGCTAGGATGAGACAAGTGATTGAGGTAGGTGGAATAGATAGACCGATGGTAGATGCCTACAACCCAACTGAGATGAGATTCATAGTTGCCTCGTACCTGAGGTACCCCCAGAGGCATTTGAGATGAAGCCCCATTTCTTTAGACTACTACCGAAGTTCAATGGAAATGCTACAGAAGAACCATTGCTTTCTTGAGAGACTTCGAGTTGGTGTGTAACAACATTAGCCATCTTAGGGTTGGACAAGATTACATCAGGCTGAAGGCTACCCCATTTACCTTAGGAGATAAGGTTGCCCATTGGCTGAAGAATCTCGGGTTAGATGTACAACCTGGAGGCAATTTAAAGATTTATTCTTGAATAAGTTCTACCCACTCAGTAGGACTATCCAGATGAGGACAAAAATCGATAGCTTTTTTAAGGCCCCCATGAGCCATTCCATGAAGCCTGGGATAGATTCAATGACTTGACAGAAAAATGCCCCTGCCATGGCATTACCAAAGCGATCTTAGTCCAAACCTTGTTTTGTGCTATGACCACGGAGATGCAGGGATTAGTGAGTGCAGCCTGTGGAGGTATCCATCTGAATAGGAACGAATATGCCGTATGGAAGATCCTAGAACAGATGGCAGAAACAGGCAGATTTCATGCCACAGGGCCTATTATTTGTCTCCCTCAAGCCTATCTAATGAGACATCTAGGAGGACTGTAGCGGATCTGACAGATGACCTAATCCCTAGCATAGGGATAATAGCTGATAAGCTCACCATTGTAGAACATATCCACAAGAGGGTCACTGACCTTTAGGCACTTTCACGATTGTCGAAACAAGAGGAGGAATTGACTGAGAAGGTAGCCAAGATACGACTACCTGCCCCTTCTGCACCACCTGTACCTGTACATCGAGTTCATCTAGTGCATAAGAAGGTACATGGGCTTCATAACAGCTGGGTTGAGGAGCAGCAATACACTTAGCAGGATCAACACGCACCCCTACAGGTGGAGTCGGTCTACAAGGAGCCTCCACAGCTGTTTGAGATCAACAGGATGTGGTACAACCATGACCCCGTCGGCAGACAGTCGGGGAAGGGAATAGTCAGCCACACCGACCGTCCCTAGCTTACCAAGAAACCAGCTCCATCCCCACACCACGCTTTGTACAGTCTTGGCCATGACAAGGATACCAGCCTCAGCAGCACCAGCAATATCGCACATTCCACTCGGGCCAGCAGGGGCCTGCACCACCTTACACCTCACAGTCCCGCATATAGCAGTACCGGCAAGGCTAGACGAATCATTCATCCTCTAGTCAGCAGCAGCATGCCCCACCCACTAGTGAATTGGAGTCCCTCACCTTTGCCATCCAGACTCTGACTGATAGGGTTCAGCAAATACAGAACGATTACCTTGATATAAGAACAGATCTGAACCGTGTCTCACGTCACCAGGATCAGCAGATGGCACCAAAGAACCCAATTCCGGCCTAGGTTTAGGCCAACCCCAATAGACTGAACTAGGGATAGCATCAACCACGTGATCAGGTATATTATTCAAATTATTCTCTATCTGAACATGAGATCCTTTCGTACGATAATGTTAATCATATGTCCCTCAAGAGAGGAAGGACCATGATCGTACCTGATTGGGCGCAGGTACATGAGGAAGACGCCGCCAAGTCTCTACCTGAGGAGAACTTGGAGGCAGAGGAGCAACATCACCACCACCATCAGCAGCAGAATAAGAGGATTTCAAAGTCCTCAAAACACCAAGGTAAGAAGAAAGAGAGGAGCACCAGCACTAGCAATGAATGAAGCGAGCCTGATGAAGAGCCCGCACCTCCATTTGAGGAGGATGCACTAGGAGCAGCAGTAGATGCACCACCTGTTGCGTTTCATGAATTTCTTTCTAATCATTGTCAGAGTCAGAGTCAAAGTCCCAGTCTTGTACATAATTTAGCTTCCCGTTTGAATGAGAATATTTCAGTTTCAGAATCTGAGTTGTCATCAATAATCACTTTCACCACGCCCTTAAGGGTGGAAAGAGGAAGAATACCAAAAAATCCAAAAAGATGATCTTGAGATGGCTGAATTTTGCAACAAATATATCAAGGTCACAATCCCCTTTGATAAGTATGTGGATATGACACCTGCATTTCAGAAGTACCTTAAGGTGAGATGCACACCTACCAGGTCAGCAGGAAAACCATAAGTCATGTTGAGAAGCATGTTTTGTCAGTAGCTACTACTTGCGCCATCAAGAATGTGTTTCTATGGAAGCGAAGGGACATGGGTGCCCGTGAGTCATGTCGATGACACTGCGTTTGCATGCACTCGCTTAGACAATTGATCCTCAATTAATCTAATGTCCACAACCCTCTATGAGCGGCTAAATCTAGGACCTCTTAGGAAATCTAGAGCCTTAATCTAGATAGCAGATAAATCAACCAAGAGGTCCGTGGAAGAATTGAGGAACATTTTCATCAAAGTCAAGGGTCAGGATTACATGGTGGACTTTACAGTCCTTGATATGGAGACCCCTCGAAATGGGAGAGATTCCCAGATCATTCTCAGAAGGGCCTTCCTTAGAACAACAAGGGCCTTATTTGATTATCAAATTGGGAAAATTCAGTTCCAAACTCCAGGCGGAGATGATGAACTCGAGATGAAGCAGATAAGGTGGCAGAGGCCAGATTCTGAATCTAGCATCGAGCACACTTCATCAGAAGCAGATTGTGTTCATGTAGATACCGTTGGGCCATGGAGACAAGACCTAGCTAGCACCGATGAGTCCCTCTCCGTTGTAGAGAATCTTGTGCATGAGGCAGTTTGCGAGATCCTTAGGAACGAACTTAGCATAGATGATACAGAAAATGCATCTCCCTACATCTTTGATGACATAGAGGCCCAGCTGGGCCTGTCAGTCCTTCCCTCTTTAGGACAATCAGAAGATGAGGATGATGAGTCGGACGTGGCTTTCGCCGATTGCTTGGATGCTTTTGACGATCTGACTCCAGAGCTGAATGAGTTGGTTGCAGTTACTTCAAAGACAGATCCGACCACTACCATCACAGAGCCAGAATTGATTGAGCCAGATTTCCTCGATGACCACATCTTACCTGAGCTCAAAACATTACCCACAACCTTGAAGTATGCCTTCCTTGCGGGACAAGAGAGGAAATTTACAG
The DNA here is from genome assembly GCA_037367405.1 of Ottelia alismoides. NCBI lineage: Eukaryota > Viridiplantae > Streptophyta > Magnoliopsida > Alismatales > Hydrocharitaceae > Ottelia > Ottelia alismoides. The sequence continues at coordinate 283,166 of JAZKJV010005347.1, read as the reverse complement.
TCATCATCAGTTCGCACCATATCTACCTTGAGAATGAAGCTAAACCCTCTCGTGAATTCCAACGCAGATTGAATCCAAATTTACGAGAGGTCGTGAAGAAGGAGATTGAGAAATGGTGTGACACGAGTTTTATTTACCCCTCTCCGATTCCAAGTGGGTGGCTAATCAATATGTGACCCATCACTCTAAAAGTTGAAAATAAAGCTTTCTTCCCGAGTAAGTAGATGCATTTCATCACCTATATTGCAGAATTAGCATTAGTCATGCATAGATAATATCTACATTTTAGCATTCTCATCTACATTAAATAAGAAGCCAAATTCACTTGTAAATATCACCTATTGTATGTATTTTATACTAACTCCAAATTCCATAAATTCAACTCTATAGTGTGTATATTACTAACACTAATACAAGGAAAATACCAAAAAAATGCTAACTTGTAAAATTGTCCAATAAAACCCAAGTCCAAGTTTGACACCATGAACTTTAAAATACACATATCTTTCTCATACAACCTCTGATTTAGATCTACTCCCCTTTAAAATAATATACATTCAGATACCTTCAAAACAAGACCAATTTCATTAAAATCAGAGCTCGTATGCAAAACTTGGGTTTTGGGTTCCCATTGTATATTGTATGTATTTGTATCTGTACCCTTGTATTTTATCAGTTCATTTGACCACATTTTCGTTTTTGGTCAACATAAAACTTTTAGATCTTATCAAGATCTACAACTTTCATGTTTTGAGTTTTTCCAAATTCGATTATTTTCTCCCTCATTTCTCCATTTCTTCTTCACACTAATCTGATTGGGCCACGTAGCGCCTTCTGGTTGCGCCACGCGGCCCGACTCAGCACGTACCACGTGCCCCCTTTTCCTGGCCGTCCGATCATCCCCTACAGCTCAAGATCCAAGCCATCCATTCCTGCCTCAATCTCGGCCCTTGGATCAAGGCCCATATAGCATTTGGGCCGATCGCTTTCGCCTTCACCTCCTTTTGCCACGTGGCTCCATCAACGCCACCCGATCTCCTCCATGCACTCAGATCGCAGCCATTCATTTCCGCTTCAATTGCAGCCCTTGGATCAGATCTCAGATTGTATATGAGCCGCCCTCTAGTGCCCTCACCTCCTTCCTCCACGTGGCTCCATCATCGCCCTACATCTCTTCTCTAGATATCTCCATCTCGGTCGTTCTTCTCGCATCTGACATCGACCCTCTGATCCTGTCCCAGATGTAATCTCCACCATTCGGTTCCGCCCGCACCATGTCCGGCCACGTGGTGTGCCCATCGCCCTTTGATCGCACTGCCCTGATCTAATCCAGGCCCTTCCTTAGCGCCTCGCTCAGAGCTGTTAGATCACTAGATCCAATAGTCGAGAGTTCGTTGTCAACCTCCTGAAGTCCACTTAACCACGTTGCCCCACCTCACCAACAACTCCGCCCTTTCTATTTCTGTCGCCACTACCGCCACCATCTCCACTCGATGATCACCCCATGATGATGCCCATACTCTCCTCATCCTTGCCAACGCCCACTCTCACCTTGACTCCCTCTCCCTCGCTCCATAAACCCCACGTAAACCTCACCCCCATCACCAGAGTCACCACCTTGTCTCTATAAATATAGCACCTCCGGCCACCTTCAGCCCTATCTACCCTTGCACGAGAGTACCTTGAGCTCTTCTCCTCCTATCTGTGATAGAGATTTGGTGTGAAATCGAGCGACGACAACGGTATCCTCTCCGGCGAGATCTACGATGTCCCTCTGCTGTGCAGCAGCTCCACCATCAAGCTGTTTGAGCTCAGGCACCTGCCGGCCCTAGAGCGAAGACCGACGACTCCATTTCTAGCACCAATTCCCAAGTAGAATCCTCCATCTTCTTCTCCGATCTTCTTCTTCTTCCCCTTCGATCATCTCCTAATTTATTAGGATTCCTTGCTCGACATCACCTCCCATTAACCCTCGCCTAAGCTCCGCCTTGGAGCTACCATCTTCGCGCAACACTCCGTTTAGCTCCACGACCCATCGAACCATCTCTGACCGCTGCTCCACTGATAACGATAGAGGAACACCACCACACATTCACCCTCTTCATGCCTCAAGGCCTCGAGCACTCACTGCACCCACACGATCACATTGCACGCCTCGGCTGCATTTCTAACATTGTAGGAGCTTCCTTCGTCAATGGCCGGAACTCTTGCCAGAGCTTCTTCGAGCTCCTTGGTCTCCGGCCTCCAAGCAACCTTCAATTCTTCCAGACGCTCCTGGCGCTCCGGTGCACCTCCACGAATCCATCCAGCCACTCAGGAGCCTCCGGTAGTATTCACCGAGCAAGGAAGAAGGCGGCAGAGCTAGCTACCCTTCACCGGAGCTCTGAAGTCGCCGCCACCGCAACAGCGGAGGACGAGAAACCCAGGCTACAACTACCATTGAATTAAACCCCCCGGTGATCATCGAACAACCATCATTCATCCACATTGCTCGCTCTAGGAGTTGCAGATACCGTTGGATCGCTTGAGGATCTGACGGTCCAAGGCGCGCTACGTCTCCTGCTCCAGCCACCGTTTGATATTTGCGATCGGATGGTCCATTTTTAGCCATGTAGCTTCTCTGAGCCTCTTCCCCGCCCGTTAGGCTCGGAGCATCCGATTCTCTTTCGAAGTTCATCCAAACCTGTAAAAGACCCGAAGCAGCATCCGAGCCTATGACGCTTCCCGAGCCTAGATCTCATGTGGCCTTTACGTGCGGTCTGGGCAATTTACATCGAGGCCCCAACAAGTTTTGGGAATTACATTTCAGCCCCTGCCATGCAGCATCACGTGAGGTGCATGTGCTCCGTGGAGAAATTGCACTCATACCCTCTACGTTATAGGTAATTGAATTTTAGTCCCTCTAAGCATATTTCTGATTTAATCAATTTTATTCATGTTTGCATTTACACCCTGTGTTTGCACGTTTATTTAGGCACTCATTTAGCATCATTTTATAGATCCAAAAATTGCATATTGTAGAGAAACTTGTGCTTTATCATTTGAACACTTGTTACATTTTTGAGAGCTTTGAGGATATAATTCTTTTTGTGGAAATTTACATAGTTTGCCATTGTGTGCTTTTAATTCCATATTAAATTATTCGTTGCTCCAAAAATCACCAAAAAATCATAATAGGTCTAGTTTAAATAGTTTTACTTCATGCCCAAAAATCACATCATTTGCATGCATAACGAGGTCTTAATAAATTAATTAGTCTTTTGCTTAATTGATTTTTAATAGGTTTAAATTCATCATTTTTTAGGTTTAATAATTTTCCTAGATTCATATCACATAGAATTATCTATTTTAATTTTTATATCTGTAGATAATTTAATTTCATATTTATTAAAATTAGATTTGCAAAAACTATCCTGCATTCATTTTTAATCCATATTTAATTCATACAGAGTCGAAAAAATTCCAAAAAAATTGAAGTAGCTTAATTTGATTGCAATTCATATTATGGCCAAGTTTCATAATTTTTGGACTTAATTGGACCATACTTCAGATTTTAACCTTCAAATTTAGCTTGAATTGCATCGCATTTTCTTAATTGCATAAAAAATCACCAAAAAAATATTCACCTGAAAATCTGACATCGAAATTGACTTTAAATTAATATAAGGAAAAAGCTGCCTTCCTGAGTTCGACCTTGGTCTTGCCCAAGTAAAATGAAAAAAAATACCGCTTGTGTTTAATTTGACATTGTTCTAAGGTGTTTTGATCAGTCTTGATTTACCCAACTACAACGAAAGCACATTAAATTTGATTGATAATTTGGTTGAATTAAATAGGGTAAACTCGAGGCTCTTCAGTGGCACCTATCCATGTTGTCCCGAAAAAGTCAAGAATTCAGACAACCACCAATGAGGACGGAGAGGAGGTCATGACAACAGTACCCACGTCGTGGCATGTCTGTGTAGGTTACAGACTCTTGAATGCCGCAATGAAGGACATTTTCCCTTACCCTTTATCGATCTGATCTTAGAAAGATTAGCGGGAAAAGAATTCTTCTGCTTCTTAGATGGGTTCTCGGGCTACAACCAAGTAGCTATCGCTCCTGAGGATCAGGAGAAAACCACATTCACATGCCACTTTGGTACCTATGCTTACAGGCACATGCCCTTTGGGTTATGCAATGCTCCTGGTACATTTCAAAGGTGCATGATTGCAGTATTCGTCGAGATGGTCGGTGAATTCCTAGAAGTCTTCATGGATGACTTCTCGGCCCACGGTGATTCCTTCGATTCCTGTCTTAGAAATCTGGACTGAGTCCACAAAAGATGTTATGAGGTCAGTCTGGTGCTCTCCTGGGAGAAAAGTCACTTCATGGTGACGGAGGGCATTGTGTTAGGGCATGTCATCTCCAAGAGAGGAATGAAGGTTGACCCTATCAAGGTGGATGTAATCAGACGACTCCAGCCACCAACCAACATTAAACAGTTGCGATCATTCCTCAGGCATGTTGGATTTTACAGGAAATTTATCAAAGATTTTTCAAAGATCGCCTGACCACTAACTGAGCTTCTAGGCAAAGACGTGGAGTTTATTGTAGATCACAAATGTCTTGATGCCTTTAAGCAACTTCAAGGGATGATCATGGACGCCCCGATCCTACAAGCCCCAGATTGGTCTATTCCTTTGAGATCATGACGGACGCCTCCGACTTTCTTGTTGGGGTTGTATTTGGACAGAGGTGGGATGGTATCCCGTTCGATATACACTATGCAAGCAAAGTGCTTGACCCCGCTGATGAAACTCGATTTCATCATCATAATTTCCCATTATTAACCCCCTTGCTTAAACATGTGTCAATAAAACCCAGCTAATGTCCTGTAATTATTAGAGTCCTCAAATAAATTAAAAATCACAAAAAATGGCAAACCAAAAATCTGTGGTATCTTTAGCCTTAAAAATACCCTTAAAAATATTTCGAGGCTACAGATGGTCTCATCTCCAGTTGTGGTCAACATGAAAGTTGTAGATCTCATCGAGATCTACAACTTTCATGTTTTGAGTTTTTTTAAAAATTGGCCATCTTGACCTTCATATCTCAATTTTTCTTTCCTAATAATCTGATTGGGCCACGTGGCCCGTTCTGGGTGAGCCATGTGGCCCCTTCTCCCTTGTCCCATCCGCCGCCATCCCTGACCGTTGGATTTCGCTTTGAATCCAACGGCCAGGCCTTCTCCACGCATGCTTATGTCCCCTGCCATCAGGTCCTCTTCAGAACTCCATCATCACCGCACGTTAGCGCCTAAGCCAGAAGCCAACACGTGTCGCCTGCTGAACCCTCCGATCACGCCTTCGATCCTCTGATCTGAGCCGCTCAATCCGCTCTCTGTTCCTAACCGCTCGATCAGCTCCAGCTTCTTGATCATCACCGTCCGTTCGCGCCGCTCCCTTATCACTACACGTGGCTGCCCTGCAGCCCGTCGATCGCACCTTCAGCCATCCATCACAGCCGCTAGTTTCGTAACCGTTCGATCCACGCCTTCTCCGCATCGTGGTCGTCCTTTAGTGCCTCGCTCTCAATCCGACATGTGGCACAACCGATGCCCTTCGTTCGCATCGCCCAGATCCCATCCGCGCCGCTCTTTTGCACCCAATTGTCAGCCGTTGGATCTCCAGATCCAACGGCCGACAGTCTTCGTCAACCTCCAGCCTCCTCCTCGTGCCCACGTTCTCCACTCCGCATGGACCTCTCCCCCTTCCTATTATCCCACCGACTCTGACCACCATCTCCACTAACCGAACACTCCACGATGTTCTCCCATCATCCACCATCCTCGCGGCACCTTCGTCAAACCACGAACCCCTCTCCAGTCACCCCATCTTCTCCTCCAAACCCACGTCGACCACCACCACTTCCGCCATCACCTTCTTTCAATACGCCACCTCCCTCACCATTACAGCTTGTCCACCTTTACATGGGGGTTCGCCCAGCCCTCCGCCACCTCCCAGTGACAGGGGGAGGTGGCCGGATTGAGCGTAGACGACGAGGCCCCCTGGTGAGACCCTCCGCCGAACAAGGCGGAGCTGCGGCGCCATCGCGACTGCCCGAGCTACGTCGACCGAATGATGACGACCAGAGAATCCCGGGGCTCGATTCGAGCCCTAGCCCAAGCCCCCACTCCGCCTCCGACCAGGTAAGGTCTCCTTCTTCTTCCTCTGCATTTTTCTTTTAGTTTACTTAATTTTTTTTGGTCGCTTGGGTCGTCCTCGACCTCCATTAACCCTTCTCTGAGCTCCGCCACACTTCCCTTCTCCATGCGACACCCTCCGCTCATCGTCTTGTCTTCCATACCTCCCATCGCCTCCGACCCACCTCCTCCGCCCTCGCGGCGGAGGAGCTCCGAGCTCCCCACATTCTCCGCCCGCAAGAGCTCTCACTCCACTCCCCTTCATGAAACCCAAGGCTTCGGCTATCAATTAACGATGCAGGTCTGCAACTCTTCAATGACTGGAAGCCTCGCCGGAGGATTTTCACGCAACGCCGCCTCCGTCTTCCCAACATGATCAGACCTAACTAGGACGCTCGGAGCATTCCCTAGAGTTGCAGCTACATTGCCAATCGTCCAAGGAGCGCTGGGGACCTTCATCAAGCGAGCTGGGAGGCAGCGGAGCTGGAGCTCCTTCGCCGGAGCGTTGTTCTCGCCACCAGTCGAGGATGAAGACAAAAGAGCAGTTGCCGTCGGATGTGCAGCATCTGACGGCTCGGATTCAGCCACGTCGCTCAGGAACCTCCTTTCCAGCAACCGTTGGATCATCTCGATCCAACGGCCTCCGTGCAGCCACGTAGCTCTTGGTCGACTATACAGGGGCCCTTGAATCCACACGATCCAATGGTCGCCGAGCAAGCCACGCGTCAACGCCGCAGCCTCCCCGAGCCTCCATCTCCTAACCTCCAGTCTTGGGACGCCCGAGCCTAGCCGAAGCTTCATCGAGCCTCTGCCGATCCCGAGCCTCTTTCCGAGCCTGGATAGCACGTGCCTGGCACATGCTTATCTGGGCAAATTGCAGAGACGTCTGCCTTCTTCTCCAATATTACATTCAGGTCCAGATCACGTGCAGATCTCGTGCGTATGGGGGTAATTTGCATCAAAGCCCTCGCGGGTTTTGAGAATTGCAAAAATACCCCTGTGCGTAAGGGTAATTTACATGGAAGGTCCTGTAGTTTTCATATTTTATTTTTAATCCCTCCCAGGGACCTGTTTGTATTTTTTATTTCATGTTTTCTTTCATTTATGCACTTGTCTTTGATCTTGCATATCTTGAGCCTCATATCTCCGATTGAGGTGATTTCAGTTTCGTTTTAAAGCTGGTTTGATGGTCTTTCTAATGGCATGCTTAGTTGTTGTTTTCGACACAATGATTTTTATATATTATTTTATAGCCATGTGTCTATTTGAGCTTGAACTGATGCCTTACTTAAAATTGTTCATCACATCTGCCTCTTTAATTAAACTAGAAATTAACTCTTATTTAATTTTGCTCTTCATTTTCACCTAGGGCATATTTTCATTGCATTACATGGCATTTATTTGCATCATAAAAAATTGATAAAAAAATGCATGTTTACTTTATCTTAATGCATTGTTGTGTTGTGTCTGCATAATTTGACCTATAGATCTCTAACTCAACACTTAGTTAAATAGATGAAAAATCCGATTAATAGAGAAAGGCTCGTGTCCTTGAGTTCGACCTTGGTATCTTACCAAGTAAAAAAATTATTACCATCTCATTTTGATCTATCATATACATATTTAAATGAGATGGTTTTTGATGAGCCCGAATTGGCCCGACTGCTATGACAATTCCGAGTGCTAAAAACACTCTCTTAAAGGGCCAATTTTGCGATTCATCAAATGGCGCCGTTGCCGGGGACACGGCTCATTTCTTTTATTTTTTGGATTTTCTGTTTATTTAATTAAGTGTATCTTTTTTATAGGTCATTTTTGTTCATTTATTTCACATTATAAAATTTTCTTTTTGATTGATCTCTAATCATTGTTTCTGTGGCAGGGCCCTTGATGGTTCAAGGAGGCGACGAGCAAGATGCGCCCGCTGTGAGGAGCCGCAGAAGCACACTTGGAGTACATCGAGAAGAAAGAAAAAAATGTGTCTTGCATTTTTTCCATGTAATAATTCGTCTTTTACAGCGGTCTTCGATCGAAGACTCGCGGTTGTAATCGAACGATCATGGTTGTGTGGGGATTGTCCCCACTTGAGTGTCGTCCTAGGACCAGGCACGCGGCTCTTTGAGCGAATTTTTATTTTCCATATTTTATGTGCTTGATCGTAGGTAGAACACACTAAATTATAGACGCACATAATCTCGCCTCACTTAGCTAAAATTAATGAAAATCATTCCCGCTAATAGATGCATGATTAGGTGCGACTTTTATCGACTTGCATACATTGATTTTCGTTTTTCAAAACAGCCCAAGTTTCACGTGTTTTTGTCAAATCACTGCATGTTTTATCGCTTAGCCTAGATCGCGGTTTTTACCGAATACATGTTTTTCTCGGCTTTCTCTTCCTAGCTTGATTACCTAGGATAAACGGAAAATGGGAATGAACGGTAGACGATGATTTCTTGATTTTGTGCTAACCATAATTCAGTGATAACCTAAAATAAAATTGGGACTGTTAATTGCAAGTCAACCAAAAATGGAGTAAAATTTGGTTTTGGGAGAGCAATACCCTCGCTTACGCAATGATTTTCACTTCACATCTTTTCTTTGCGTAAAAATCTAATGTTTGATCAGCAATAAAACCGACAAGATAATAAACCAACCTTGGTTGGTTTCATGTGTGAGTTGGTGAAACTAAGGATTTGCTTGATTGATTGAGCCATGTTTGCTTCGATACACACCCTAAAACCTTAGTCACTCCATTCATCTCCGCATATTCAAACCGCTCACTTGTAAATCCATTCCTCTTCTTTGTTCACCTTGGGTCCCTCCCAACACCAATTTCCATCTTTGTACTTAGGCTAATCTCAGCCTAAGTATAGGGGGGACCCGAGTCCCCGTGATTTTCTCTACTCATCTTTCCTTGCCTTTATACTTAGGTTATTTCTAACCTAAGTATAGGGGGAGCCCCTCTTAGCTCCCGTATATTTCGCTATACTTAAATGGACCTATGTACTTGTAACATCTAGTGCTATGAGGACATAGCAAAGTTTAAGTATAGGGGGGTATACCGTATATACCGTATATTTACTTTAGCTATAATCTGAAAATTTTGAAAAATTTAAAACTTTTTGGCTAAGGTAAAACTCTTTGGACTAAGAGAACTCAAATGATTTCACGGTTTTTTCGATATTATGTTACGCTATAAAAATATTTTCGAAAATGATTTTTTATCTTGAAAAATTCTTTTGAAAATGTTTTGAAAAACTTTTTATTTTGTGTGACATGGTTTTGAAAAATCGCCATCTCTTTTCAATGAAAGTTGAGTTTAACTCGTGTTTTAACCTTTATTAAAATCCATAAAAATGAGAAAACCCAAAAAAACCCTTTAGGAGCAGTTAGTGACTACTAAGCCCAATTAAGTAAGCCGCATTCAGTGAGGGTTTGTCCTTAGCAGATTGGATGGTTTAGAGGACATCACGTAAGGCCCCGTCCTCAAGCAACGGGCTTCGGCCTATACTTACATCCATACTGGCTGAATTGCAGATGCTCAATTGAGTTTAGGCAGCTCTAATATCTCTTGAAGTTCAAAAAAAAAGAAAAAAAAGAAAAAAAATTCTTGTTTTTGAATGAAGGAGTTGGATTAATCCTCTACACTTACACTTTCACCCAGGATCTGAATTGGTCAAGGAGACTTAGCTTTTTGAGGTCTTTGAGATTTTTAGGTTAACCAGCCTTAGCCATCAGGGTCATAGACTTAATCATCCACATTCCCCTAGTTTTCTAGATTTGCATGCTATATTCCATGCTTAGTCTCAGACATAAAGAATATGATCAGCACATCACATGCACGACTGCGATTTTTGATGAGATGAGTTGATTTTTCACTTGAGGAATTGGGATGAGGAAGTCAAGTTTGGATTTGATCTAGTGATGCTCGAGGATGGGATAAAATCTTTGGAGGCTTCATGAAACCTGAGTGTCAGCAATATTAGCCAGTATGAGAACTTGGTTCTTATACTAATCTCTTGATATTGACCTAAGTGCCAGGGTGTGAAATAAATAAAAAATGTTGATCAGTGTGCGCCAACTCTTGGTAAAAGCAGTGGAGCTAGCCACAAATTATACAAGTCAATGAAATTTCAAAGAAAAGCTCTCATTCCACCAATTCAAATATCAAAGAGCTTCCACCAAAGGCGAGCGCTCCCAAACTTTTCAAAGTGTCCACTTGGACCACCGCTATTAGGACCATGAGTTGGGCTTGCACCAAAAAAAGGGCTCTGCATCGTAAATGCTACAAGTCTGGGTGTAGAAGGTACGATAGGTACTCAAAAGAGACACACCCCGGTGTACTCCCAGGAAAACAAGTGCAGACGGCTCCAACTTCTCTTGACGGACGCACTGATCAACACCAAAAAAATGTGTTGCGTAAAAGGCACTAGAGAGAATCCTTGTTCCAATGAGAGGGAGAGAATAAATGACACAATCCCATGCCCTCCATTACTGGCCTTCCATCGACATTTTCTAAGTCTGACAACTAAAGAGACGGTGGACTGAATGCAAGATTTGATTTATTCCCTAGTGTTGAGGATTGGGTCCTTAGGAGATTTTCTCGGACCAAGACTTTGGGTGACGAATTGACTCTACTCTCAGAATCGCAGTCAACACTAAAATGTCATATCCTTTAGATTATATGTACATCAGAGAGAGTCTGGAGAATTAGAGGAATTGGATACCTCTTGATTAAGGTTGGGTTGAACTCTAGAATTTTGGATCTCTAAAGTCGAGTCGACTTGATCAGATTGGATCCTGTATTCACATGCACAAGGGGGTTAATCCAACTTAGTCATTCTTTTTGATGCTCGAGGACGAGCATAGTTTAAGTATAGGGGGGTGATGAAACTCGATTTCATCATCATAATTTCCCATTATAAACCCCCTTGCTTAAACATGTGTCAATAAAACCCAGCTAATGTTCTTAATTATTAGAGTCCTCAAATAAATTAAAAATCACAAAAAATGGCAAACCAAAAATCTGTGGTATTTTTAGCCTTAAAAATAACCTTAAAAATATTTCGAGGCTACAGATGGTCTCATCTCCAGTTGTGGTCAACATGAAACTTGTAGATCTCATCGAGATCTACAACTTTCATGTTTTGAGTTTTTTAAAAATCGGCCATCTTGACCTTCATATCTCAAGTTTTCTTTCCTAATAATCTGATTGGGCCACGTGGCCTGTTCTAGGTGAGACACGTGGCCCCTTCTCCCTTGTCCCATCCGCCGCCATCCCTATCCGTTGGATTTCACTTTGAATCCAACGGCCAGGCCTTCTACACGCATGCTTATGTCCCCTGCCATTAGATCCTCTTCAGAACTCCATCATCACCGCACGTTAGCGCCTAAGCCAGAAGCCAACACGTGTCGCCTGCTGAACCCTCCGATCACGCCTTCGATCCTCTGATCTGAGCCGCTCAATCCGCTCCCTGTTCCTAACCGCTCGATCAGCTCCAGCCTCTTGATCATCACCTTTCGTTCGCGTCGCTCCCTTATCACGACACGTGGTTGCTCTGCAGCCCGTCGATTGCACCTTCAGCCATCCATCACAGCCGCTAGTTTTGCAACCGTTCAATCCACGCCTTCTCTGCATCGTGGCTGTCCTTTAGCGCCTCGCTCTCAATCCGACATGTGGCACAACCGATGCCCTTCGTTCGCATCGCCCAGATCCCATCCGCGCTGCTCTTTCGCGCCCAATTGTCAGCCCAGATCCAACGACCGACAGTCTTCGTCAACCTCCAGCCTCCTCCCCGTGCCCACGTTCTCCACTCCGCATGGACCTCTCCCCCTTCCTATTATCCCACCGACTCTGACCACCATCTCCACTAACCGAACACTCCATGATGTTCTCCCATCATCCACCATCCTCGCGGCACCTTCGTCAAACCACGAACCCCTCTCCAGTCACCCCATCTTCTCCTCCAAACCCACGTCGACCACCACCACTTCCTCCATCACCTTCTTCAAATACGCCGCCTCCCTCACCATTACACCTTGTCCACCTTTACATGGGGGTTCGCCCAGCCCTCCTCCACCTCCATGTGACAGGGGAAGGTGGTCGGATTGAGCGAAGACGACGAGGCCCCCTGGTGAGACCCTCCGCCGAACAAGGCGGAGCTGCGGCGCCATCGCGACCGCCCAAGCTGCGTCGACCGGCTGACGACATCTAGCGAAGACCAGAGGCTCGATTCGAGCCCCAGCCCAAGCCCCCGCTCCGCATCCGACCAGGTAAGCTCTCCTTCTTCTCCCTCTGCATTTTTCTTTTAGTTTACTTAATTTTTTTAGGCCGCTTGGGTCATCCTCGACCTCCATTAACCCTTCTCTGAGCTCTGCCACACTTCCCTCCTCCATGTGACACCCTCTGCTCATGGTCTCTATCTTCCATACCTCCCATCGCCTCCGACCCACCTCCTCCGCCCTCGCGGCGGAGGAGCTCTGAGCTCCCGACATTCTCCGCCCGCAAGAGCTCTCACTCCACTCACCTTCATGAAACCCAAGGCTTCGGCTATTAATTAACGATGCAGGTCTGCAACTCTTCAATGACCGGAAGCCTCGCCGGAGGATTTTCTCGCAACGCCGCCTCCGTCTTCCCAACATGATCAGACCTAACCAGGACGCTCGGAGCATTCCCTGGAGTTGCAGCTACATCTCTAATCGTCCAAGGAGCGCTGGGGACCTTCATCAAGTGAGCTGGGAGGCGGCGGAGCTGGAGCTCCTTCGTTGGAGCGCTGTTCTCGCCACCAGTCGAGGATGAAGACGAAAGAGCAGTTGTCGTCGGATGTGCATCATCTGACGGCTTGGATTCATCCATGTCGCTCAGGAACCTCCTTTCCAGCAACCGTTGGATCATCTCGATCCAACGGCCTCCGTGCAGCCACGTAGCTCTTGGCCGACTATATAGGAGCCTTTGGATCCACATGATCCAATGGCCGTCGAGCAAGCCACGCGTCAATGCCACAGCCTCCCCGAGCCTCCGTCTCCTAACCTCCAGGATTGGGACGCCCGAGCCTAGCCGAAGCTTCATTGAGCCTCTACCGATCCCGAGCCTCTTTCCGAGCCTGGATAGCACGTGCCTGGCACGTGCTTATCTGGGCAAATTGCAGAGACGTCCGCCTTCTTCTCCAATATTACATTCAGGTCCAGATCACGTGCAGATCTCGTGCGTATGGGGGTAATTTGCATCAAAGCCCTCGTGGGTTTTGAGAATTGCAAAAATACCCCTGTGCGTAAGGGTAATATACAGGGTAGGTCCTGTAGTTTTCATATTTTCATTTTAGTCCCTCCCAGGGACCTGTTTGTAGTTTTTATTTCATGTTTTCTTTCATTTATGCCCTTGTCTTTGATCTTGCATATCTTGAGCCTCATATCTCCGATTGAGGTGATTTCAATTTCGTTTTAAAGCTGGTTTGATGGTCTTTCTAATGGCATGCTTAGTTGTTGTTTTGGATACAATGATTTTATGTATTATTTTATAGCCATGTGTCTATTTGAGCTTGAACTGATGCCTTACTTCAAATTGTTCATCACATCTGCCTCTTTACATAAACTAGAAATTAACTCCTATTTAATTTTGCTCTTCATTTTCACCTAGGGCATATTTTCATTGCATTACATGGCATTTATTTGCATCATAAAAAATTGATAAAAAAATGCATGTTTACTTTATCTTAATGCATTGTTGTGTTATGTCTGCATAATTTGACCTATAGATCTCTAACTCAACACTTAGTTAAATAGATGAAAAATCTGATTAATAGAGAAAGGCTCGTGTCCCTGAGTTCGACCTTGGTATCTTACCAAGTAAAAAAATTATTACCATCTCATTTTGATCTATCATATACATATTTAAATAAGATGGTTTTTGATGAGCCCGAATTGGCCCGACTGCTACGACAATTTCGAGTGCTAAAAACACTCTCTTAAAGGGCCTATTTTGCGGTTCATCACCCGCTCAGCGTAACTATACAATTACCAAAAAGGAGATGCTTGCAGTAGTGTTCGCCTTAAATAAGTTCATATCCCATCTCATCGGATCTAATGTGATTGTGTTCACAGATCATACAGCACTACGGTATCTAATGGAAAAGACGGATGCGAAGGCACGTCTTCTTAGGTGGATTTTACTCATCCAGGAGTTTGACTTGGACATTAGAGATAAACTTGGAAAGAAGAATGTAGTGGTTGATCACCTCTCCCGTCTCTAAATTCTTGATACTTCTGATGTTACACTTATTCGAGACTCCTTTCCAGATGAGTCGGTTTTTGTTATCGACTCACTCCCATGGTACACCAATATAGTGAACTATCTTGTCTCCAAGAAAGTTCCCGAATATTGGCTCAAGAGCAACATAGATCGGCTCAAGTCGGATGTGAGACATTACCATTGGGAGGATCCGATCATTTTCTTTGAAGGACCAGATTGTGTCTGGAGGAGGTATATTCCTCAGGAGGAATATCATAGTGTCCTTATTTTGTGCCATAGTCTGGAGGCAGGAGGACAACACTTCGGGAAGAGGACTGCATAGAAGGTAATACAATGTGGCTTATACCGGCCAACTTTATTTCACGATGCTCTCACCTGTGCGATGTTGTGCCCGGTATGCCAACGAATGGGAGGAACCGTTGGTTCCAAGGATGAGATGCCAATGTAGCCTGTCATCATTTGTGATGTCTTTGAGGGCTGGAGCATCGACTTCATGGGCCTATTCCCGATTAGTCATGGTTTTGAATATATCCTTTTAGCGGTGGATTATCTACAAAGTGGGTAGAGGCTATCTCGACCCGAGCTGCAGACATCAGGACTGTCTGTAAATTTATCAGAGATCATGTCATCTCTAGGTTTGGGATCCCCAAAGTGTTGATATCCGATGGGGGTAGCCATTTTGTGATCAGAGACGTGAAGAAACTCGTAAAGGATTACAATATCAAACACTGTGTCGCTAGTCCTTACCACCCATAGACCAATGGCATGGCAGAGGTGTCAAATAGGGAGGTTAAGACCATATTGCAGACAGGAAGAACTGGTCTCAGATCTTGGATCAGGTCCTTTGGGCTTATAGGACTGCTTACAAGACACCATTAGGAACCTCCCCATTCAGAATGGTGTTTGAGAAGCCGTGCCATTTTCTTGCAGAGTTAGTGCATAAATCCAAATGGACAATCAAGAAGGTCAATTGTAACACATACCTAGGGCAGAAACAGAGAGAAATGGATCTGAATGAACTTATGGAGATCAGAAACCGAGCATATGACAACCGTTTGGTGTACAAGGATAAGGTAAAGTGTTGACATGATAGATTTATCAAACAAAAGACCTTTGTTCCTAGACATATGGTATGGTTGTTCAATGCGAGGCTGAAGATTTTCCAAGGGAAGCTTAAATCCAAGTGGACGGGTCCGTTCATAGTCCGTGATGTGCATGACAGTGGATGTGTAGAGATCTCAGATCTTACAGATGGAGCACAAACATCCCTAGTTAATGGAAAACTACTGAAACAATTTGACGAAACTAATGAATAGTTAGTCTGTGATGAGGAGATTGTTTTCATGTGTGAGGTTGACTTAGAAGACACACACAAAGCTACGCATGAGGCCTTGCAACATTAAGCTCTCGCCATCAGCAGCAACGAAAAGATTCAGATCTTGATCCTTGTATATACTCACCTCCTTCTTGTATATACTTTCTTTCCCTCCCTCCCTAGTGATTCAAATCACTCGCCCCGGCTCCATATCATTTCATTTTATAGCTGTATTTAGGATGACCAGATCCTCAGTATAGGGGGGAGTGTGACCCGAGTCTATTCACCATTCGTTGTACATCCTCCAGATCTCATCGGTTCTCACATCCACTTCTATCCTAGACTTAGGCTGACCAGAGCTTAAGTATAGGGGGGACCGATGCCCATCATGTACATATACATCCATTTCCCATCTTAACCTCGTCTGTCGCATTTTTGATCTTCTTCTACACTTAGGCTGTAAGAGCCTAAGTATAGGGGGCGGGTTTATACTTTTGTAATTTTAGCTCTCCTACGCTTAGCACAAGCTATGCCTTTTTCCTCGCTTCTCATGCTCTGAGGACATAGCACACGCTAAGTATAGGGGGCGTGTATATATTTCATATATACCTTACCCATAGCTCATACTTTCGCGTATTTTTGTATATATTATGCAATATTACAGGGTGGGTAAAAATTGAAATTTTTTTAATTAAAAGAAAGATGAGTTGTGTCCCCGACAATGACGCCATTTGACGAACCCGAATTTTACCCATGTAATTATGTAGAATTATCACTTTCATTGCAGTCGGGTAAAATCGGATGCGTCAAAGGTCGCTTGATTTTATAATAATCAATCAAAATAAAGGGGGTCGATTTTATATTTTACTTGGGCAATCCAAAGGTCGAACTCAGGGACATGAGCCTCTTAAATATGAATTCAGATTTTTAATACCTAAATTAAGTGATGAATTAAAAACCATAGGTCAATAAATGCAGAAGACAAGAACAATGCCTAAATAAACATGAAGATATGCCATTTTTGTTTGATTTTTAATATGCAACAAGATGCAAAGAAATGCAATGTTAGAATGATGCAAGTATGCCCGGATTATATAAAATATTTGGGCAATTAAACAGTAGTCAATTAATATTCAAATTATGAAGATATTCTCATTGATGAAGTAATACAATGCATATGAGGAATCATATGTGAGACACTTGGTTTAAAATAATGCATCAAAGTTTACCATGTCAAAACAAAGATCTGAGCATGCCATTACGAAGATAATGAAACAAGCTTCGAAATGCCACTAAAATCAACTAAAATGGAGCTCGGATGCTTAAGATATTCAAGAAAGAAACCAGGGGTATAAATACATAGAAAAATTAAAATAAAAGACAAACATGTCCCTGAAAGGACTAAAATATAAATAGAAATTTGTGTGAGTCCTTCCATGTAAGTTACCCATATGTGCGGGTATATTTGCAATTATTAAAACCCTAGGGGGTCAGGTGTAAATAACACCAAGCGCACACCATTGAGAGGCGGGTGCTAAAGAGCAGCATGGATTTGATCGAGGGTGGAACGATCGGGTGGTCGTGGAGAGCGCCACGGGTTATGTGCATAGGAGGGCGGAAGTGGACGGTGATGATGAGATCAGGGGAAGGATCGGAGGGCTTGGAATGAAGCGGAGATTACC
Organism: Ottelia alismoides; assembly: GCA_037367405.1. NCBI lineage: Eukaryota > Viridiplantae > Streptophyta > Magnoliopsida > Alismatales > Hydrocharitaceae > Ottelia > Ottelia alismoides. Next base: position 265,733 of record JAZKJV010005347.1, on the reverse strand, counting down.
GGTCGTGATGAGGGCGATAAGAGTGAATCAGACGGTGGGGAAATGGAGGCACGTTGTGCGTGAAGGAGCGGGCCACGTGACGCAACCAAGAAGCATTGCATGGCCCAATCAAGTTATTTTGACAAAGAAAGTGAAAAAGGAAGGAGAAAATGGCCGAATTTGGAAAAGTTAAAAACATGAAATTTGTAGATCTCGATGAAATCTACAAGTTTCATGTTGACAAAAAATGGAGACGAGGTCAAACAGAGGGAGAAATTATTTTATGAGCACTTTTAATGGTATAAAAACAATAAGAATTTTAGTTTTGCTATTTTTATATTTTTAATTTATTCCATGACTCTGATATAAACAATGATTTATCTGGTTTTTATTGACATTGATTTAAGCAAGGGGGTTAATAACCACGAATTATGACAATGAAACTTGGTTTCATCAACCCCCTATACTTAAACTATGCTCGTCCCCGAGCATCTTCAAAAATGAATGAGCTGGATTAACCCCCTTGTGCATGTGCGTACAGGATTTGATCCGTTCAAAAACTCCCAAATTTGGAGATCCAAAATCTCAGAGTTCAACCCAGCCTTAATCAAGAGGTATCCAATTTCTCTAAATTTCCAGACTCTCTCTTTGATACATATAAACTAAGGATATGAATTAAAGTGTGTTGAACTCGATGAAGAGAGTAGAGTTAAAACGTCACCTAAGGTCCTGGTCCAAGAAATTCTCCTAAGGACCCAATCCTCAACATTAGGGAATAAATCAAATCTTGCGTCCAATCCACCGTCTCTTTAGTTGTCAGACTTAGAAGTGTGGGTGGTGGGCTAGTTTATGGAGGGTTTAGGATTGTGTCATTTCTTCTCTCCCTCTCATTGGAACAAGGATCCGCTCGAGTTCCTTGTTACTCAACGCATATTTTTGGTGTTGATCAATACGTCCGTCAAAAGAAGTTGGAGCCGTCTGCACTTGTTATCCTGGGAATACACCGAGGTCTGCCTTTTTTGAGTACCTATCATACCTTCTACACCCAAACTTGTAGCATTTACGATGCAGAACCCTTTTTTGGTGCAAGCCCATCTCCTGGTCCTAATAGCGGTGGTCCAAGTGGACACTTTGAAATGGTTGGGAGCGCTCTGCCCATTCACAAGGACTCGATTCTATGTCCAAACATCACATGCCAGCGGAATCTCTTTGATGGAATCTCTTTGATGGTTGACTTTGTGGAATGAGAGCTTTTCTTTCAACATTGATATTTCATTGCTTTGTATTGTTTTTCGGGTAGCTCCACTGCTTTTACCAAGAGTTGGTGCACATTGATCAACATTTTTTCTATATATTTCACACTCTGGAACTTAGGTAAATATCAAGAGATTAGTACAAGAACCAAGTTCTCATACTGGCTAAAACATGCTGGCACTCAGGTTTCATGAAGCCTTCAACGATCTTATCCCATCCTCGAGCATCACTAGATCAAATCTGGACTTGAATCCCTCATCATAGTCCTCAAGTGAAATTTCAACTCATCTCTTCGAGACTGCAGTTGTGCATGTGAAGTGTTGATCATATTCTTAAGGTAGGAGACTAAGCATGTAATATAGCACGCAAATCTATCAAACTAGGGAAATGTGGAATTTTAAGTCTAAGAACCTGATGACTAAGGCTGGTTAACCTAAAATCTCAAGACCCCTGAAACCGAGTGTTCTTGAACATCTCTGATCCTGTGTGGAAGTGAAAAATGTAGGGGATTTTATCCAACTCCTTCATCAAAGTTTTGATTTTTTTTCAAGTTTTTATGAAGACTTTAAAAGACATAATGACTGCCTAAACTCAAATGAGTAGATGCATCTGCATTCAGCCAGTATAGGTGTAAGTACAGGCCGAAACCCATTGCTTGAGGATGGAGCCTTACGTGATGTCCTCTAAACCACCTACGCTGCCAAGGGAAACCCTCACGGAACGCGGCTACTTATTTGGGTTTAGTAGTCAATTTAAACTTTTAAATTATTTTTGTTTTTTTTATTTTTATGGATTTTTTATTGAAGCTAGAACACGAGTTAGACTCATTTTCCTTAAAAAGATAATTTTCAACACCATGTCACACATATAGATTTTCCAAATATTTTTCAAGCGATTTTTCAAAATAAGTGAAAACCCATTTTTCAAATCATTTTCAAAAATATTTTTCTTGAAAATAGTGTAACATAGTATAGAAAAGCCTTGAAAATATTTTTTCCACTTAGTTCAAAAGATTATACTTTAGCCCAAAAAGTTTTAAATATTTCAAAATATAGCTAAAGTCATATACTGTTGTTGATGCGATTTTTCGCGGATTAAAATGATGATTTAACCAAGTCGTTGTTTTCCCATGATAAACCGGGATCAAACAAATAATATTACAACTACGAGCATGATGAAAGTAAGCAAAAAGTATACGACAGGTAGAGGATCGAATCCCCAGGGATCAAGCAAATTCGTAATTTTTGTTCTTCTTTCAAACTTGATGCAAACTTTAATCTATTGCAACGAAAAAAAATGAGAGAATGTGATCTACAATGAAAATACTTTTTAGAACTTAAATTAAATGAAGGAGGACATGAATGCAACTAAATAAGAAAATGAAGGGATGAATTGCAAATTAAGATGGAAGAAAAAATTACTAAGTAAAAGTTATATCAAATAAGGATGGAGAATTGCATTACATGTTATAAAGAAAAAAACTAGAGTCAACAAAAGATATTCCCAAATAAACATTCTATCAACTTAACTTAAACAACAACTAATACAACAAAAATGCAAGAAAGATATAAAGATTGAGAATTGTTTCTTCCAAAATCAACTTAACCAAACTTAACCATCATGATGAAATTACAAGAAGTGAATAAAATAAGAAAGAGAGTCTTCTCTATCCGAATCCGGCATCACGATGAAGGAGGTGGATGTAGACGCGGGGGCGTGCGGGGTTGAAGGATTATCGCGAGGAGGAGACCACGCGAGGGAGGGAAGCGTGCAACAGGTGGGGTGCACAGCTCGTGGCGAGCTGGGGCGCGTTTTCGCGCACGCAAAGAGGAGATCAGTGGCTACGCAGACTGCACTCGTGCACAGCAGCTGAGGAGGACGATGGCGGTGGTAGCTGCTTGCGCTCTAGGAGGAGAATGGCGAGGAGGGGCTGAAAAACGGTGGTTGTTGGCCACGCTTATGCCTGTATGAGACCAACAAAAACGAGAGAGAGAGAGAGAGAGAGAGAGAGATAAAGAAAGAGAGGGGGCGAGAGAGAAGAATGCATGAGGGAGAGGGGGGCTTCGGACATGGGAGAGAGGGAGGTGGTGCGTGAGGGGAGAATGAGAGAATGGGAGAGGGGGTGCGTGAGGGGAGAATGAGAGAATGGGAGAGGGGGTGCGTGAGGGGAGAATGAGAGAATGGGAGAGGGGACCGTCATTTGCATGGGGGATGGTCTCTTTTTATATTAGCCATATGCACCTCTTCAAAAAGTCACATGCATGTACAAACAAAACCAATAAATGCATTCATGCATGGGGAGTTGCATGGGTAAGAGAGAGAGAGAGGGTAAGGGACGGCTACTTTTCATTTGCATCGGGGGAGGGCTTTTTATAATAGCCATATGCCTCTTCAAAATGAAGAGTCACATGCAAGTAAAGACAAAACCAATTAATTTCATTCATGCATGGGAGGAGAGAGACTAATATGACCGACTCTTTCATGGGAAATGGGAGAGAGAGTAATAAGGATGGTGCACATGCATGTATGACATTTAATGAGTGGGATTTTTTCACTCTCAACCTTCCTCTTTTCTTTCCAACAAAATGTAAGAGATAATTTGTCGAGCCAAGTCAATTTGTTGGATGTTGATTAAATTAGTGCTCTATGAATGTACTAAATTTCTCTCTGATAAATCTGATTAATGATGAGAATATTTTGTCAGATGTTTCCTTGATTTTATGATGATTTTATACGCTTATGTGCATGGAATAATGTAGGCATATATTATGTGAATTTAGTGTTTGTAACCTAGGAATTGATATTGTATTCCACATAATTTGAGCCTATTATCACAACATATCATGTAATCATCACACCCCCATACTTAAATCTTGCTAGTCCCGAGCAAGAAATAGATAAATAATAATGAAGGATAGGGTAAATAGCCAAGATAGGATGGGTGATGGTTTACAACAGACATACCCACAAAGTCTCGAGTTTTCAGAACCTAATTACACAAATACACAAACTTCAGTAGAGTTGACTCATGGATCAATGATTTGCTCGAATAGTCGACTTGACATGAGTTTTGTATTTTCAACAGCCTCTCAGTTCCAACAAAATCAGACATGGTTTTAGAAGGTCGATCAGATCAGCCCATCCCTAAGAAACAAGTATTCTCTTTGACTTTAAATGGATATAAACAGTGTTAGTGATGTTTTAGCTTTCATGAGTCAAGAGAATGAGCTAACAACACAATCTGTTGAGGTACCGAATGATTCCCTACACATATAGCCTCAGTCCTCACCCGAATTCAGGCATATTCTCTTTTCACCCAAGTATGTCAAAATAAAAAAGTAGGTCATAGTTCTTGGAGAATGGGACTTTAATTTTTGGGGTTTTCCGTAGACCGCTTTGGTCCGTTGCTCTCATTTTTATTTTTGCAGAGCATAACCCTGGACCTCTTTGGGCCTCTTTTAAGAATTTAGGTAGCATCATTGAGCTGCTACCATGGCTTTTTGGTGGAGAAGGGTTATTCGGTGGTCTTCTTTCATTGCTTTTGCTTTGCACATCTTTGCATGATTGGTGGTTTTTGGCATTTGTATTGTGATATGCCTTTTTGTGGTGTTTTTGTCTTGTGTTTGGCATCAAAAGGTAGTATCGTCTTAATATTGACTTTGGAGGCACGATACTGGCTTATTTGCTGACATACTTAAACTAGAGAGATCATGTTTCCCCTGAGTCAAGTTCCTTCACTGACTATAGACAAGGTTCAGGAATTGGCACAACCAAGAGGACAACTCCACACCTCAACTAGATTGTAATTGTATATCATAAACTCAACTCAATCAAGCTAAGTGCAATGTACAGTTGTTTAATATCAACTGAAGAGTTTAAGAGTGCTACTAGTTGCTCAGGTGATCTAGTTAGATACAGAAGTTTAGTCACCAGTAGAGTTAGTGGAACTGAGAGAATAAAGTCCATATGGACCTGAAGAATGCTTAAAAACTCATGCCTAGTGAAATTCTAATGGAGTTAAGTGGATTAGGGTCAACTCAGCTTCTATCGATGATCTATGCAATGAAGAGTTGTTTTCTCAAAAGATAGGATAAAACTAGGAAGGATGTATTTTTGGTGGTTTTATTGCTTTTTGAAAATATTTTTAGGGGGATTTTTGCAAAAAATTTGAAGATTTTTTTAAAATTATGCAATTTTGAAAACTAATGCAGACACACCCCCCATACTTATCAAAGACCATGTCCTCATGGTGAAGACAAAGGTGTAATAGGAAGACCAAAAGGAGTGACTGAAAAGTATTTTTGTGTTTTTGTTTTTTTGTAAAGTGTGGACGTGGACCCCCATACTTATCTAATGCAAAGAGGAAAGAGAAGGATACAAAGAAAGGAAAAGATACCTATGGGTGTGGACCCACAAAATACTGTTGGTTTAACGTCACAACTCGACGATTCAACTTATCAAGAGTATCCAGTGTTGCGTGTGAGTGCAGAAGCTGTATTCAGAAAATCCAAATGAAACTCTTGATATGATACGGATATCCTGGCCCAAATGTAAGAGTGCGGTTGATGAATTTGATAAATGTGTGCTCTCATTAATACATTGAAGACATTAATTTGTTGACGAATCGGAATGATAGATGAATCAGTATCTTGGATTGGATGTGATGGGAGGGAAATGGGTGGACTGGTGAAGGTCTAATGGACCAGATATGATGTATTGAAATCGAGCTCTACATGATCAAGAATTGATTCCTCCATGAGGTCCTCTGTATATTGTGATAAATCATCATTTTCCCTCAAATAATCATCATGGCTATCCTCAGTGGCATCTATTGTGAATTTCATTTCAGTTCTCTTCTTGAGCCACAAAGATGATTCTTTCCAAGATATATGATTAAGAGATTCAGAGGCCAGGAGAGGGGGAATATTGGCTAATGGATGATTTTCTTCTATTGTTTTGAGTAGTTCCTCAGTATCATCCCAAAAAGGATCAGAGAATAGAAAATCACTCTAATCTGACTCGGTAGTAGAAGATGTATCCATATAGTCATCGACTAAATTGATTTGATCATCTTTCCTTGTGGTGGGGGTAATGGAATTGGAAATTTCCATCTTTAAATGAGTCATCGCAAAAAATCTTCAGCATATCATCATATGTTGGTTGGAAGGGAGTTTTGGTGCATGAAGAAGTCAACTCATTGTCTAATATGTCCTCAGATTCCAACTCAAAATCTGTACTTTCCATCATTGAAAAATCACATTCGGAATCAACATCAAATGATATATCTCCTTCTGTTTCTTCTTCCCACTCAACATAAGTACCATCCTCAATTTCAACTTTTGTCTCAGACCAATCAATATCATTAGTACATCGAGGTTCATAACTTTCAAAATCGTCTGAGGAAGGATCAATGCTATAATCAAAACATGTCTTCATCTTTGGCATACCCAGGGCTGAAGTTAATTTGAGATCAGTATTTAGTGTTTCCCATGCTTCATCTAATTCAAAAATTGTCCGACCAGTGAGAGGACATGGTGGGGCTTCAAGTGCAGTCTAGATGAGACATGTCCTTATGAGTAAGTTGTGAGGTGTTAAGACTAACCTCCAGAGGGTCTTTGGAAAGATGGACAGGGACAAAATCATCAAGAATAACACAGTTCTCTATCCATCCACATCCTTAAATTTCAGAGTTACCAGAAGTAGGGGTGACATGATCCACAAGAATATCTTTATCATTGATTTTCAATTCCACTCTCTCATCTTCACAGTCAAAATGTGCATTGGCAGTGGCCAATAATGGTCGTTCAAGTATGTTGGGTCCCTCACTTAGTGTATTGGCTTGATTGGACTTTTGTTGTGTTGCAGCCAGTTGCTGAATGGCCTGGGTCAAAGCATCAAAATCTACAGCTGAGGTTGGTTGTGTCAGTAAGGGCTTAATCAACTGTTTATGTTGGGTGTGATTTTGGACCCAATGGACTATGTCCTCTACTGCAGAGAAATAACATGTGCTGATGCGTGGTGGTCGGATGAGAGGAGCTATGGTATGTCGGATTGTCGCATTCTCTTCTCTTAAAAGTTGTAGCTGTTGGAAGATGAGGTCCATGATGTTTGATTTCTCTGCTCCCATGTCTCCTAGGTGAATTTTCAGATTTCTCAATCGAAGGAGACGGGTAGGATTTACAGACTAGGTCGTAATCTAAAGATTTTTGCAATGGATTTTTCAGAAACCTAAGACCTAGCATACACAACACAATACACCAGACAATTTTTTGATTCACCAACTCCACACAAAAATTGCTGCGGAAGCGGTTATCTTTTTTATTTTAATTTAGTGATTCAACAAATGTTATCAGAGAATTAAGAGTCCTTAATGAAGAGGTGGGTGTGGAAGATTGTGAGAAATCGATGTCCTAATCCGGTTGAGGGATCCAGGGTGCAGTACTCAGAGCAATGATCTATTCTTCCCACAAGAACCTATGCCCAACGCGTCGAGGAGTTACGATTTCTCTCTACAATCCAACGTAGCACTAGGGATTTTTGTTTCTATCCAAGGTTTCTATGTGCTCGTGATTTTTGTGTCATACATGTGCATCAAAACAAGCATTCAGAAATTTTGCCCACTTTCTGCTCGGGCCACTATGGTGGCCTTTCAAGCTTATCTTTTTAGTGTGATGAAGCACATTTTGGTGATCTTTTTAGGTGAGCAGAGGGAGAAGACCACAGAGATGATGCAAAGAAGAAGTATTTTTTAATTTTTTTCGGTTTAAATTCAGAGCACAAACAAATGCAAAAAATTTAAAAACCTAAAATGTCTAAGAGAAAGAGAAGCTCACAATGCCTGCACTTCTGGCGCTAATCCATAATATTTTGTCATGTTGATGGCGAGCTTTTCCGAGAAGGGGGGAGAAATTAAGATTACAAAATTTTTCTACTTAAAACAAATTACAAGTTCGCTAAAAAATGCATAGATCTTCATTTTTTCTTTTTCGGAGTTCAAGTACCTGAAATAAAAAATTGTACTGATTTGAATATTAAAAATAACTTAGGTATGAAGAAAAAATTGTAAATGTTGCCTACTCCCCGGCAACGGCGCCAAAATGTTGATGCGATTTTTCACGGTTTAAAATGATGATTTAACCAAATCGTTGTTTTTTCCACGATAATTCGGAATCAAACAAATAATATTACAACTACAAGTACGATGAAAGTATGAAAAAAGTATGCGGCAAGTAGAGGATCGAATCCACAAGCACCAAGCAAATTCGTATTTTTTGTTCTTCTTTCAAACTTGATGCAAATTTTAATCTATTACGACTAAAGAAAAAATATGAGAGAATGTGATCTACGGTGAAAATACTTTTTAGAACTTAAATTAAATGAAGGAGGGCGTGAATGCAACTAAATAAGAAAATGAAGGGATGAATTGCAAATTAAGATCGAAGAAAAAATTACTAAGTAAAAGTTATATCAAATAAGGACGGAGATTTGCATTACATGTTATAAAGAAAAAAAATAGAGTCAACAATAGACATTCCCAAATAAACATTCTATCACCTTAACTTAAACAACATCTAAAACAACAAAAATGCAAGAAAGATATAAAGATTGAGAATTGTTTCTTCCAAAATCAACTTAACCAAACTTAACCATCATGATGAAATTACAAGAATTAAATAAAATAAGAAAGAGAGTCTTCTCTATCGGAATCCGACGTCACAACGAAGGAGGTGGCTGTAGACGCGGGGATGCGCGGGGTTGAAGGATTGCCGTGAGGAGGAGACCACGCGAGGGAGGGATGCATGCAGCAAGTGGGACGCACAGCTGGTGGCGAGCTGGGGCGCACTTTCGCGCACGCAAAGAGGAGATCAGTGGCTGTGCGGACTGCACTCGTGCACAACAGCTGAGGAGGACGATGGTGCTGGTAGCTGCCCGTGCTCAATGAGGAGAATGGCGAGGAGGGGCTGAAGAACGGTGGTTGCTGGCCACGCATATGCCTGCAGGAGACCAACAAAAACGAGAGAGAGATAAAGAAAGAGAGGGGCGAGAGAGAAGAATGCGTGAGGGAGAGGGGGGGCCTGGCGAATACCTATTCATCACTCTTTATTCTTTTATTTTAGCTACAAAACCCTTGCAAAACATCATGTAGATATGTGTAAATATCATAAATTGTCAAAATACATGCATTGTGTAAATAGCAATAATTAGCATGTTTTTGTGCATAAATAATAGAATTAAGAAATAAAAAAAGAGGGAAATATTTAGAATAAATATTGAGTGACCTAATCCCAAGGGAGGGCTCAGCATGGGCCTGACTGCAAAAGAAACCAAGTAGAGGGAGATAGGGTCAATCACAATTGTAAATATACCTATGTATATAAATAAATTTATTTTCCTAAAAATTAAAATAAAAATTGTTTCTTTTATTTTGTACATATTTATAAAAATAAAAGTAAAATAAAAACGAGAAAAATAAAAGAAAAATAAAAATAAATAAATCCTCTCTCATCAGTGTATATAGACCTTGTATATAGAATAACATACCTATCTATTTTCTCCATGAAAATAATTAATAAAAATCCAAAAAAAATATTTCTATATTCCATATTTCATGGTGTAAATAAATAAAATAAAAATCAGAAAAATAAAAATAAAATAAAAAGAAAAAGAATAAAATCCATTTTTCACCTTGTATATATACCATGTAAATATGCATATAAACCTATTTATTTAACTAATAAAAATAAATCATAAAAATAAATCATAAAAATAAAATAAAAATACCTTTTTATTCCAAATTATATTTGTAAAAAAATAAAATATAAAATTTGAATAATTGTATAAAAATAAATAATTAAAAATAAAAATAAAAAATTCTTTTATGTATATACCTATATATAATAATAATATAATGTAAATACATAAATTATTTTTCAAAAAAATAAATAAATATGACTAAAAATTAATTTGAAAAATAAGAAACATTTTTCATGTTTAAACTTTTTCGAAATAAGGTCATTTACTAATTTTTATTGAATTTCTAAATAATTAATAAATCGTCGTTTCTGATTGGTCCACGGGGGATGTTGACCCCCGGTCAACTCCCCCCTGGACCATTCGACCCGGATCCGTCTTAGCCGACCTGTCTTCTCCAAATTTTCGTGAGACGATCCGATCTCCAAATAGCCACACCTCGGGCTCCATTTACAGTTCCTTCATCCGAGACCCTCGCTCGGGGTTGATTCTAGGGATCCGTGCTTCGAGCGACCCTGCCCGACTCCATCTAGCCGGACCTTTCCCAGTATAAAGCTCCACCTCCACCGCACTTTTCACGCCATCTTTGGCTACCCCTTCCCATCCCTGGACCTCCACTGCCTTCCCTAGAGTGACAGCTAGCCGAGGGTCGTGTCGCAGTGAGGAGGAGGTGCCTCCAGCCACTGATCCGGCAAGTCCATCGTCGTGCGCCGCCGCGAGGTGCGCCAAGCCTCGGACCTCGACGAATCCTTGAGGCGAATACCTCCAGAGCATCCTTAGCTCACCCCCAGTCGACTTCGACCGCTAGGTAACCTCGATACCCTCTAACTTAGCTTAATTTCCACTTACGCCCACTTGCGCCGCCGGCCTTTGTCGGCTGATTCCCATCGATCTGTTCACCCATTCGACCATCAGACCATCCATTCACCTTCGCGAGACCTCTATCCACGTTCTTCGCCCATTCGTTCAACTTGGTTCGCCCAGGAACCAAGATTCGAGTCTCCTCCGCCGTCGCCTCGCTGGAGACCACGCTCCGCCCCTTTCCGACCATCTGTTCCACACCTAATCGGGTCGAGGCAATTTGCCCTCGACCCATGAGTCTTTCTGTGCTATATTGCAGGTCAAAGGACCCCATCTAGGGGTCGAGTCATTCGAGCACAGGAGCTTCGCTCCTCCACCGTCGTCGGGCCGCTCCGGTGGTCCCAGACTTCATCGGAGGAGTGCATCAGCTGCGGAAGAGTCCAAGCTTCACGTTCCCTATCTCAGCAGCTCCAGAGGAGGTCCTCGACGTGCGCATTGGGTTGGCAAACCTCACCGGCGTCGAGTTCTTAGAGGACCCTCCTCCACCGTCGGATCAGCCCTCCGCTCCAGACTTGATCATAGTCGTTCATCTGCGGAGCTTCAGCCACAACCCGATCTACTAAGGGCTCAATCCAGGTCGTCCATCCTGACGAAGAGGCGCCTTATATTCCCAACCGTCAGATCAGCACGTGGCGCCTCCTCGTCCATCCTATAATAATAGGGGTAATTTGCACTTAGGCCCCTCCTCTTATTGCATTTACTGTTTAGTCTTGTAAATATTTTAGCACATTGTTTTCAATTAGGGTAAATTGCATTTTGGACATTTATATTTCTTTTATTTGCAACTTAGTCCTTATATATGTGGGCCACGTGCATCGACACGTGAGGTTTTGGAATATTTGCACTTTTTATCCTGTGTTTCCTCTATGTTACTGTTTGATATTTTATAAATGGGAATTACAGTTATACCCCTCCGTCTCTGAGCCACATGCTACACACGTGTTTTGTGGGCTTTTTGCATTCCAGGACCCTGACTTTCTTGCCTTGTTGTTAATTAGTCCTGGAAACATATTTCTTTGCATTTAGGTCCCTGTGAAGTTGTGTGCCTTGTTTTTATTAAGTAAAATATCAAATTAAATCCAAATTAAGTGAAATTTGGAAACGTGGCTCATGCCACTTTGTAAAAATTTCCCTAAAATTTTGGGACATTTTTTAGGCCTTTTGATATTTTTAAAAAATTCAAAAACAGTGATTTTTCTTACTGCCAGACTTAGAAAATCGAAGAAAAATATAAAAACTATTTTAAAAATTCTAAAAAAATTAGGATTAGTTAGTTCTAGTGTGTTTTAGCTTCTACCAAATTTTATTTTTTTTGGATTTATAAAAACTTTAAAAATTAAAAAAACCTAAAACCCTTACAAAAATTCTATAAAAATAAAAAAATACAAACTCTTTTTCTGTAGTTTAGTTTTTACAAATATTTTTCATAAAAATTACCTCCAGACTTTTATAGATCCATATATAGTCTGGATGTACAGTGATCCTTTGTTTTCTCATTTCTTAATTTTTAGAAAATTAAATACAAATTGAAAATTTTTGAAAAATTCACCAAAAACATTAAAAACATAAAAAGCACAAAAATAATTTTATTTGAATTTTTGGAGTATTTTTGGATGTTTAAATAAATTGTTGTGTTTGCTTGTTTTTACATTTTTTTATTTTTCCTCATTATTAAAAATAAAAAAAATTTAAAAAGAATTAAAAATCCACCAAAAAATATTTTATTCTTTATTTTTGATTTTTACTACTTCGTAGGCCACAAGGCCAACTCGTGCTCCCTGAGTCCTTCCCTGGTCGCCATACCAGGTTAATAAAAATAGCGAGGACCGCTTTGTGTTTTTATTGATTTTATTTTTGATTTGGTGGTTCTATCTTTTTCTTGATTGACCAATTCTGCTCGATCCGGGTCGCAATGACCCGAGTGTGATTATTTTTACCTAGCCCAGATCTTGAGAGTGTTTCGATTTTTCGGTTCATCAGAATGGCGCCGTTGCCGGGGAGCACGGCTTAGTAGTCCTTTTTCATTTATCTTCGATTCTGTTTTCTTTTATTTTTCGTGGCTTTTTCTGCGGCTTTCTTTTCGATTTTCCGTGGCTTTTCGCGGCTTTTTTATTTTATTTGTTTTCTTTTTCTTTTTATTGTTGTTTTATTTTATTTTATTTTATTTTATTTTATTTTTGTTTTTGTCTGTTTTATTGTGTGTTTTATTTTCATTTTTTGCATATATTCTCTTTTATTGCTTTTCTTTCATTTTTATAATAATCTGGTTTGACACCTCTGCTTGTTTGCTTGTGAGGGCCCGAGGACCAAGGCAGCTCTTCTCGAAGAGCCGACGCAACCACGGGAGTCGGAGGCGGCTTCTTTCTCTACGAAGCCGCAGGAGAGCGCGAGGAGTCGAGCAGAAGTGCGAGAGCCGCGAAATAGCCGCAGATTAGTTTAGTATAGTTTAGAGTATTTTCAGTTATTATTAATTTGTAATAATATAGGGACAGACTTAGACTTGGACACTTGGTAGATTTCGGGGTCTGTTTCGCCGAGTACCGGTGTGCTCGGGGGACCTCACTGAGATTTTCGCGATTTTTCGCAGTTTTTAGATTTTTGACCGTTTATTTACTGTCATTTGATTTATGCAGTTTTCAGTCCTAGCTTAGGATTTTCCTTGATTGTGATGTAATAACTAGGGTCCACACACCTAATTACCTGCTTGTACCTATTAGACCGTAACTGGACCTAAATAAAATTAATAAGAAAAGGCTATTTGGTCATTGAGGGGTCCCAAGCCGCTAGAGGTCCTATACATCGCTGGCAGGACCCGTTGTGGTAGGCACCGATCGACATCCGAGATCGGACACCGACCCCTCCTGTTGACCACTTAGTCATCTGTTCTTTCGTGTAGAACTGCTTTGCTTACGGCCAGTTTTCACGTGCATCATATAGGTAGTTTATATTCAGTCTTTTATTTATGCGCGGATCACTCTACATGTAGACTACTGGAGTCAGGTACGCATTTCTTACTCTGTATGCATCATTGATTCCTGCGCATCGACTTTTTCGGCTTCTCCCCTCTGTTTTTGGACTTAAATAACCAGGAGAATCAAAAAATTCGTTAGGCGTTGCTTGAGTTGAAAAATATCTAAAAAACAAAAACCATAAAATTTGGGACTGCTAAACAAACTTGACCCTAAAAGACACCTCACCATAAAAATCTATCTTGGGGAGAGAAACCCCCTCATTGTTTGGTTTGATTGCGCGAGAGAGTGACCCGCACCTTACGCTAGAGCCATATCTGACCCCTCTTCAGACTACTGCTTCTGGGCTAGTCGTTCTCCAGTGAGGATCGCTCTAGTCTCCGGTAATGTGGGCCGCGATATCCTTAACAGAGCGAGCCGATCGGGTAGCCGGTAAACGGTCCACGGCTTGTACCGGCTGACAAAGATCTAGTTCGGGATCGGGATAGTCTCCTGGGGGAGTCGGATTCCTAACAGGTCACGTAATCGCTCTGATATCCTGACATGATCACCTAAATAAAATTGACAAGATAATTGACCGAAACCTTACGGTCTTCAGCTCGTGTTGAGTAGGTGAACTTGGGGTTTGTTCGCTCATCTTGTTTGTTTCCCAGATCTCATCCGTCAGACTCGTCAGATCAAGATGATGGACAGAAGGTCTCTTAGGCAGCCTATGGCTGCACCGCTTTTTAAAACTCCAGCCCGTTCATCTAGGTTGGTCCGTGAGAGCCGAGACCCGCTCTCCGAACCCGAGTTCGATTCCACCCTGTTCCCCTTGACCACCCTTCTACTATTCATGAGTTACTAGTGCCAGATGCGAGACAACAGACTGATATTTCAGCACTTGAGTTTGGGTCTTTTGCCTTTGCAGAGACCATGGCCAACAGCGAGGATCGCATCGAGGGCCAGAGAGTAGAGACGACCACGTACGTACTGGACTAGGGTGCGATCAACACCACCATGTTAGCTTCTCTCGAGACCATGCAGAGACAGATACGAGATCAGGAGGCTTTCATGGTAGAGATGAGGAGAGAGATGGAGCAGATGAGAGCCGACCGCGAGCAGCGCGGGCCCAGAGACGGACCACGAAGACCCGATGAGCCGGCAGCAGCCGCAGCAGCCGCAGCAGGAGAGCCGAGACAGATGTGGGAGTTGCACAACCACGGATCGACACTGACGCACCGGTGTGTGGTACTTTCAGCGATCGTGGGAGACTTCAAGTTCCCCCCGAACACACTTCAACTCCTACCCCGCTTCCACAGGCTCTCCACTGAGGAGCCCCATCTACATCTCCAGGAGTTTGAGATGATCTGCAGCACCGTCCACGATCGTCAGGTGGACGAGGACACTATTCAGATGATTGCATTTCCCTTCTCCCTCGCCGACAGAGCAGCCAACTGGCTGAAACACTTAGGGAGATTTGTTTACACCTGGGAGCAGCTCCGCACCGAATACTTGAACAAGTAATATCCACTTGAGCAGACCAATGCAACGAGGGCCCTCATCAGCAACTTCTCCATGCTCCCCAACAAGCAGTTCCACGAGGCATGGGAGAGGTTCCGTGAGCTTACCGACAGATGCCCGTACCACGATATCTCGAAGCCAAACTTAGTTCAAAGCTTCTTCTGCGGGATGACACCAGAGCTGCAGGGCCTCGTGAATGCTTCTTGTGGCGATTCCTACTTCGCCAAGGATGAGGACCAGGTCTGGGCCTTCTACAAGGAGATGGTCAAGAACTATACAGTTATATCCCAGACTCGTCTTTACACTCAGGGATGCCCACAGCCACAGAGTGTGCAGTACCAGAGGATAGCACAGGTTGATGCCGGTCCTTCTACTTCGTCCGTGGCAGCCGCATAGGCCGAGTCTACAACCGCAGACATGAGGATCATCAGCGAGAAGCTGGACCGGATCGAGCTGATAGAGAAGAAGCAGTGCCAGGGAATCACGCAGATGGATTAGATGGCAGAGACGTTGAGTGACCTGAAGACACAGATCATGTGTCTCCAGGAGGCACAGATAGCTTCTCAGCCCCGTCTTCAGACATGAGGAGATCCGAGCAGCAGTGGCAGCTCGTCCCAGCGCTCCAGTCAGCCTAGACAGGTTCACCTTGTACAGGCAGAGCCGTACCAGCAGCCACAGCCATACTACCAGTCACCACCATCCCTAGACACTCAGATGGTGGTTTACCAGCCAGATCAGCCCCTGGCAGTACTCCCTCCACCTTCCTATGAGCCGGAGCCGTTGATGGATGTCAACAGGATTTGGTACGACCGCCCCCAGCTCGGTATCCGACGAGACCATCCTGGATTCCGCTGGTCAGCCGGAGGCAGCAGCCTCCAGTTCAGGGTGGGCAGTATGGCCATCAGCGAGAGCAGCACCAGCAGCCCCCAGTCCCCCAGTAGCAGTCTTCCCAGCCACAACACCAGCAGTATGGTCCTCGTTCCTACCAGCATGTACAGTCTTGTAGGCGAGAGCAGCTTCAGAAGTATCATCCCCAGTACCCATCTCACCCGCACGAGCCGCAGCAGCCTCACTACCAGCGAGGCCACCCGTCAGGTTCTCATAGGCCGACCTATGAGAACCATGCCTTGGACGACCTAGCCCGCCTCATGACAGAGCAGCAGGCCACCTTTAGATGGGAGATGGATGAGTTCTGCCAGGAGATGCGAGAGATTGTGAGAGGGAAGGCCGCCATCCCTGTCCAGATTGAGCTGAAGCCGAACAATCTGAAGAGGAGGTCTGAGCAGGTAGATTTCACAGAGCTTGCCACTCCTAGTGATTCATTTGGTGATATGTCTGCATATCTATTTGCTACTTATTTTGTTACACTTAGGAGTGGTAGGATGCCAGCAGGCGGCACCTCGTCTGAGCGACGTCCCCATGCCACTTCCAGAGCGCCAGGGAGGAGGAGCGCGGTACCGATGCCGCAAGAGATGATGACAGTGGTGCTGATGCCACCATGGATGTTGATCCCGCCGACGGTACTGAGGCCATCGCTTCACCAGTTGGAGGAGGAGGTACTGACGCCACCACAGTTGCTGAGCCAGAGCACGGTACTGATGCCGCGAGCCGACATGCCGTGGGTGGTACTGAGGCCACCATTTCCAGTTCTGCTAGTCCTGTTGTTTTTCCATCTGTACATGTGTCTCAGGACTTTTCTGGAAATAAAGGAAAGGGTTTATTTTATTCTAATCCACCTGTGGTGCTTGATGATGTATGTCTGGATTCTGCCGTACTTGAGCAGCCTAGACCCTCTCCTAGTCCTTTATTTGAGAAGGACCTTGTGATCCCCTTCCCCCGAGTACTTCACATGGGTAAGTGGAAGAAAAAAGAAAATCCCAAAAAGAACCATCAGATAGAGTTCAACCAGCAGATGATCGATAGATTCCATATCTAGCTGACTCTTCAGGAGGCCTTGGAGCACATCCCTCTACTCCAGAGATCACTCAGAGATAGGACCACAGTTAGGAGAAAGAGGAGGAACCATCAGTCTGAGATCCATGTGCTTACTTGAGCCACTTGGTTCGCGATTCAGAACCGTCTACCAGCCAAGAGGCCAGATTCAGGAGCCCCGTATGTCAGATGCCACATCCATGAGCAGAGGTTCGACCGCACTCTATTAGACAACGGTTCTTCGATCAACCTACTTCCGGCAGCCCTTCTCGACCGCTTTGAGTTGGGCACTCTACGACAGAGCAGGACAGTCCTTCAGTTTGCTGATCGATCTGTCAAGAGGCCGAAGGGGTTGCTGAAGGACGCTGTCATCACGATTCAGGGCCTGAAATTCCCCGTGGACTTCGTTGTGTTGGACATGGAGATCCCTGAGTCTGTGACCGATACCCCCATCATTCTAGGATGCCCGTTCTTGGCCACAGCCAAGGCGGTGACCGACCATGATAGCGGGAAGGTATACTTTCGCGTTGAGGGTGAGAGTGTACAAATAGAGATGGTCCAGGATATTAGAGCCAGAGATGCAGCTTGCTCAGAGATGACTTCAGATTCAGAGCAGATGACAGAGGCAGGGCGAGACATCCACCAGGACTGCGATTTTGTGATCATAGATGACGAGGCAGTTTGGGGAGATCCAGTCGCACAGGCCATCCTCTCACCTTCAGAGTTCGCTGATGCAGAGACGCCAGCAGAGGAGAGCTTGGAGAGTGCATTCCTGGTCCAGGATACTTTTCAGTCAGCAGAGCCGGTTCCCGACTGCGAGACATATTTTTGTGAGTCCGATACAGATCCCTCAGAGTCAGATATTGATTGGGCAGAGTTTGATGATTTTATACCATGTCTGACTTCCACTGAGCCTACAACTAGGGAGGAGGTTGATTCCATGCAGAGCAAAGACAGTCCAGCCGAGCAGCCTTCTCCAGATTCAAATTGTGAGCGAGAGTTTCCGTTCTCTCAAGCAGATTTGGAAGCATTCACTCAGACTTTTCAGAGGCCAGATCCGCCAGCACCAACTTGTCTAGAGTTGAAGCCGCTACCAGTGTCGATGAAGTATCGGTTCCTTGCGAGTGAGCATGAGATGTACCCAGTCATTATCTCGGCAGATTTGACCGGAGAGCAGGAATCCCGTCTGACGGGGGTTCTTGAAAAGAACCGCAAGGAGATAGGATGGAGTGTAGCCGATCTCCAGGGGATAAGTCCGGCCTTGTGCTCCCACCATATCTATCACGAGGAGGATGCGAAGCCGTCACGTGAGTTCCAGCGATGGCTGAACCCGAACCTTCGAGATGTTGTCATGAAGGAGATCTCGAAATGGTGGAGCGCTGATTTTATCTACCCCATCTCCGACTCCAAGTGGGTCAGTCCATTGCATGTGGTGCCCAAGAAGACGGGCATCACTACAGTTGTCAGCGAGTCTGGAGAGGAGATCGCTACCCGGGTACCCACTTCTTGGAGGGTCTACGTGGATTACAGACGACTCAACCAGGCCACCAAGAAGGATCATTTCCCCCTATCCTTTATTGATCAGATCATTGAGAGACTGGCAGGGAAGAGCCATTACTGTTTTCTGGATGGGTACTCCGGCTATAATAAGGTGGCCATCGCGCCCGAGGACAAGGATAAGACTACCTTCACTTGTCCCTTCAGGACATATGCTTTCAGACGCATGCTATTTGGGTTGTGCAACGCTCCGGCGACATTTCAGAGATGCATGTTGTCTATCTTTTCGGACATGGTGGGGGAGTGCTTGGAGGTCTTCATGGATGATTTCTCGGTCTACGGCGACGGATTCGACTCTTGTCTTGACTGCCTAGACTGAGTCTTTCAGCGATGCATAGAGGTTCACCTGGTGTTGTCTTAGGAGAAGAGTCACTTCATGGTGACTCAAGGGACGGTGCTTGGCCATATCATCTCCAACAGGGGTATGGAGGTTGATACGGCCAAGGTGGATGTCATTAGAAAATTCAATCCACCGTCCAACTTGCGGCAGTTACGGTCTTTTCTGGGGCACGTCGGTTTCTACCGATGATTCGTTCATGATTTCAGCAGGATTGCCCGACCGTTGACTGATCTGCTGACGAAAGACACCGAGTTCCTTGTCGATGACAAGTGTCTATCGTCGTTTGAGACTCTCAAGAGCTGTGTTGTAGAGGCTCCTGTTCTCCAGCCACCTGATTGGTCTCTCCCTTTTAAGATCATGACGGACGCCTCCGATTTTGTTGTAGGGGTCGTGCTGGGACAGAGGAGGGATGGAGTCCCATTTGCTATTCACTACGCTAGTCGTACATTGGATGTCGCGCAGCGGAACTACACAATCACTAAGAAAGAGATGCTAGCCGTAGTTTTCACCCTAGATAAGTTCAGATCTTACAACATTGGATCTAGAGTGACCATTTACACTGATCATACCGCCATCAGGTACCTCATGGCAAAGAAGGATGCCAAAGCTAGATTGACCAGATGGATCCTTCTACGCCAGGAGTGTGAGATTAAGGATAAGCCTGGAGTCAAGAATGTGGTGGCGGATCGTCTCTTCTGATTGGAGTATCTTGAGGATTCTGAGCATACTTAGCCTATTTGTGAGACCTTCCGAGATGAGGCGATCCTTGCTATCACCTCTCCCCCATAGTATGCCGATATTGTGAAATATCTTGTCGCCAAGAAAGTTCCACAAGATTGGCCCAGTCCAAAACTTGATACCTTCCTTGCGAAGGCCAAGTTTTACCATTGGGAGGATCTCATCCTTTATCATGAGGGAGGGGATAGTATCTGGCGTTGGTGCATTCCTCAGGAGGAGCATCACAGCGTCCTTACTTACTGCCACAAGCTTGAGGCAGGAGGACATCACTCTGGGAGGAGAACGACACAGAAAGTGCTCTAATCTAGCCTATGGTGGCCTACCCTCTTCAAGGACTCTGATGAGTTCGTGAAGAGGTGTACTGAGTGTCAGAGGATGGGCACTTGTGGATAGCGTGATATGATGTCGATGCAGCCCATTCACTTCTGTGAGGTTTTTGACACATGGGGCATCGATTTCATGGGTCCATTCCCTAGGAGTCAGGGATTCAAATACATTCTATTGGTCGTTGATTATGTTAGTCATTGGGTTGAGGCCATCCCCGCCCAAGGTAAAGGCCCTTGCTAGTGAGTTCAGC
Source organism: Ottelia alismoides (assembly GCA_037367405.1). NCBI lineage: Eukaryota > Viridiplantae > Streptophyta > Magnoliopsida > Alismatales > Hydrocharitaceae > Ottelia > Ottelia alismoides. Next base: position 245,272 of record JAZKJV010005347.1, on the reverse strand, counting down.
ATAGACCATCGAGTTGCCACGCCATACCACCCTCAGACGAATGGTCTTGCTGAAGTGTCAAACATGGAGATCAAGACTATATTGCAGAAAGTCATCCGCCCTGACCGAAAGGATTGGTCACAGCTTTTGGACTCGGTCTTGTGGGCATATAGGACGTCTTTCAAGACTCCTTTGGGTACATCTCCCTTTCGCCTCGTTTATGGAAAGCCGTGTCATTTACCTGCTGAGCTAAGACATAGGTCACTTTGGACTGTTACTGATATACTTTTGGATCCAGAGCACGTAGGAGACCAGGGAGGGTAGAGTTAGCAGCCCTGGAGGAGCTTCGTGATACAACCTTTTCGAGCAGCCTACAGTACAAGGAGAGAGTGAAGGAGTGGCATGATTCTCACATCAGGCACAAGCAGTTTGAGCCAGGACAGCGAGTATGGTTGTTCGATGCCAGGTTGAGATTATTCCCAAGGAATCTACAGAGAAAATGGAAGGGACCTTACTTGGTTAGAAAGGTACACGACAACGGGAGTATCGACATAGCTGAGTTGTCTTCTGAGAGTAACTTTCGTGTTAACGGTCAGCGGCTCAAGCCATATCTAAATCATGAGCCGCGGGTCGTTGACGTTGCCCCGATTCACTTTGCGTGAGATGTGGTCTCTTGACTCACATCTATTGCATCTCACGCCTGATTATCAATGTTCTCCCGACTTGTATAGATCCAGTTGTCCATATCACACATTCTTCAGTCCAACACCCCATTTACATCTTCGACGTTGTTATACTTAGGGTGCACTTTTCCCTAAGTATAGGGGGTGTGAGACTTTTGAGTTTCTTTTGATATATTTTTACCTCTGTTTTACTGCCTATACTTAGGGATATTTTACCCTAAGTATAGGGGAGGTAGACCCTGTACATTCTCACTCGGCTTTCCCTTTGTGTACAACCTGCTATATTTAGGATTATTTGATCCTAAGTATAGGGGGAAATCCTGAGATCCTCTTGCATTTCTATTCTTTCATTCATCTTTGTATATGGCCTTCCTTTTCACTTCCCTATACTAAGCACGAGTTATATCTTCTTCATCGCTCTTGACTCTGAGGACATCGTTCGAGCTAAGTATAGGGGGGTGTATATATTTCATATATACTTTAGCCATAACTCGTACCTTGTGTGAGTGTGTTAATAAATAAAAATGGCTAAAAACCAAAAACCTAAAAATCCATCAAAATTAAAATTTTTCCTTGTAAAGAAAAATTCTTTTATTGCACATACATAGCTAGTGTACAAATTATTTTTGTAAAAATGTTTGTAAAAACTTTTTGTGTAAATAGATTGTAAATATTTTGATATCAAAATTATGTATATAGTACAAATTTTTTCTAAAATGTTTTGAAAATCAAAAGTTTGCAAAAACCTTGTGTAAAGTTGTGTAAATATTTTGCAAAACTTGCATTCATGCATACATTCATGGTTTCAAAACATTTTTCAAAAATTTTGCACATGTGTAAATAGTTTGTAAATAGCATCTTTGTAAATACTTGTATAATTTTTCCTGGATTATAGTTGACATTTAAACTAGCCTGGAATTAAATTGGAAAATAAAGCTTGATTAAGATCTTAATCCACCTAATTATAAGAGGAACCTTATAGGGCTTAGGGTTGAGACTTTTCAGGTCCATGGTGACTTAATTTTTTGAGTCCACTTGGCTATGATCATATTTCATCTCGATGAGCCTAAGTAGAGCACTTAACAACACATACATGACTCATATAGACAATGGCTTGACTTGGACCCACACTTTACACCGAGCTCTCTACGGATGGGGTGGTGAGGAGGCAGTCTTCCTTGACTTGGGGTAGCATATGAGGGTAGTACTTCTAGGTGGAACCTCTCTTCTTCTTATAGTGAAGGAAGTGCGTCTCAACTTGGTCTGGTTGCCATGAGGTCTAATGACAGGAGTTGTGGGTTGCAATAATGCTTCAAAATAGGGATAGTCTACTAGCTCAACAGGAAAAACTCCTTATGTATATATGCTGCACTTTGTAGATATGTTGTACAGATGCACATCGAAAAAAATGCAAAAAGAAAATAACTCCAAAAAAGTGGTGGGTCTGAGAGAAAATGATAATCCCATCGGAGTGTATATAGTGCAATAAGCAAAGCTTGAGACTCATGTTCCATCTTATGAAGCTTGCAGCAGGGAGACTTAGCTACACTGGTTGAGCTCCCAAGTATACATGGCTACACTGGCCATGGTCCATTCTCTTCTTCCCCCTCTTCTTGAGCCGGTTGAACTTGAACTTAGAAGGGAATACCCCGCTCCTCGAGGAAAGAGTGTCCTGACTAGGGTCATAGAGTTACCTTGTTGGGGAGGGTTGTCATTTTGCTACTTCTGAGTGGAGAGCTATACCTCACTTACACTGTACAAGGAAAGATTCATGGTCTTCAGGGTTTGTGTATGTAGACTTGTTCTGATCTGGATTATTGAGGAGTCTTGACTATAGATTAGTGGATCTTAGAGGCTGTTAAGTTTTAAACCTAAGTCCAAATAAGGTTCCGACACATTAATAATCCAAAGATCTGATCAAGCTCCATATTTCAATTTAATGAAGGCAAGTTTAATAATCAGCATTGATCCTTGCATTTTCCTCCTCTTTTTCTTTTTCCTTTCTTTTTCACTTCTTTTTCAAATAAGTATTTTCTAAGGGACTAGAAAAGTTAAGTATAGGGGGGTGATGAATACCCATTCATCACTCTTTATTCTTTTATTTTAGCTACAAAACCCTTGCAAAACATCATGTAGATATGTGTAAATATCATAAATTGTCAAAATACATGCATTATGTAAATAGCAATAATTAGCATGTTTTTGTGCATAAATAAAAGAATAAAGAAATAAAAGAAAAAGAGGAAAATATTTAGAATAAATATTGAGTGACCTAATCCTAAGGGAGGGCTCAGCATGGGCCTGACCGCAAAAGAAACCAAGTAGAGGGAGATAGGGTCAATCACACTTGTAAATATACCTATGTATATAAATAAATTTATTTTCCTCAAAATAAAAATAAAAAGTGTTTCTTTTATTTTGTACATATTTATAAAAAACTAAAATAAAAATGGGAAAAACAAAAATAAATAAAAATAAATAAAAATAAATAAAACCTCTCTCAGCAGTGTATATAGACCTTGTATATAGAATAACATACCTATTTATTTTCTCCTTGTGAATAATTAATAAAAAATTCAATAAAAATATTTATATATTTCATATTTCATGGTGTAAAAAAATAAAATAAAAATCAGAAAAATAAAAATAAAATAAAAAGAAAAAGACTAAAATCCATTTTTCACCTTGTATATATACCATGTAAATATGTATATAAATCTTTTTATTTAACTAATAAAAATAAATCATAAAAATAAAACAAAAATACCTTTTTATTCCAAATTTTATGTTGTAAATAAATAAAATATAAAATTTGACTAATTGTATAAATATAAATAACTAAAAATAAAAATCCAAAATCCTTTTATGTATATACCTATATATAATAATAATATAATGTAAATACATAAATTATTTTTCAAAAAAATAAATACAAATCACTAAAAATTAATTTGAAAAATAAGAAACATTTTTCTTGTTTAAACTTTTTTCGAAATAAGGTCATTTACTAATTTTTATTGAATTTCTAAAAAAATTAATAAATGACCGTTTCTGATTGGTCCACGGAGGATGTTGACCCCCGGTCAACTCCCCCCCTGGACCATTCGTCCCGGATCCGTCTTCGCTGAATCGTCTTCTCCAAATTTTCGTGAGACGATCCGATCTCCAAATAGCCAAACCCCGGGCTCCATTTACAGTTCCTTCATCGAGACCCTCGCCCGGGGTCGATTCTAGGGATCCGTGCTTCGAGCGACCCTGCCCGACTCCATCTCGCCGGACCCTTCCTAGTATAAAGCTCCACCTCCGCCGCACTTTTCATGCCATCTATGGCTACGCCTTCCCATCCCAGGACCTCCACTGCCTTCCCTAGAGTGACAGCTAGCCGAGGGCCGTGTCGCAGTGAGGAGAAGGTGCCTCCAGCCACTGATCCGGCGAGTCCATCGCCGTGCGCCGCCGCGAGGTGCGCCAAGACTCGGAACCCGACGAATCCTTGAAGCGAAGACCCCCAGAGCTTCCTTAGCTCACCCCCAGTCCACTTCGACCACTAGGTAACCTCAATACCCTCTAGCTTAGCTTAATTTCCACTTACGCCCATTTGCGCCGCCGGCCTTCGCCGGCTGATTCCCATCGATCTGTTCACTCATTCGACCTCGGACCATCCATTCACCTTCGCGAGACCTCTATCCATGTTCTTCGCCCATTCGTTCAACTTGGTTCGCCCAAGAACCAAGATTCGAGTCTCCTCCGCCGTCGCCTCGCCGGAGACCATGCTCCGCCCCCTTCCGACCATCTGTTCCATCCCTAATCGGGTCGTGGCAATTTGCCCTCGACCCAAGAATCTTTCTGTGCTATATTGCAGGTAAAAGGATCCCATCTGGGGGTCGAGTCATTCGAGCACAGGAGCTTCTCTCCTCCACCGTCGTCGTGCCGCTCCGGTGGTCCCCAGCTTCATTGGCGCAGTGCATCAGCTGCGGAAGAGTCCAAGCTTCACGTTCCCTATCTCAGCAGCTCCAGAGGAGGTCCTCGGCATGCGCATTGGGCCGGCAAACCTCGCCGGCATCGAGTTCTTAGAGGACCCTCCTCCACCGTTGGATCAGCCCTCCGCTCCAGACTTGATCATAGCCATTCATCTGCGGAGCTTCAGCCACCGCCCAATCTACTAAGGGCTCAATCCAGGCCATCCATCCTGACGAAGAGGCACCTTATATTCTCAACCATCAGATCAGCACGTGGCGCCTCCTCGTCCATCCGATAATAATAGGGGTAATTTGCACTTAGGCCCCTCCTCTTTTTGCATTTACTATTTAGTCTTATAAATATTTTAGCACATTGTTTTTAATTAGGGTAAATTGCATTTTGGACCTTTATGTTTCTTCTATTTGCAACTTAGTCCTTGTGTATGTGGGCCACGTGCATCGACACGTGAAGTTTTGGAATATTTGCACTTTTTATCCTGTGTTTCTACTGTGTTACTGTTTGATATTTTATAAATTGGAATTACAGTTATACCCCTTCGTGTCTGAGCAACGTGCTACGCGTGTGTTTTGTGGGCTTTTGTATTCCAGGACCCTGACTTTCTTGCCTTGTTATTAATTAGTCCTGGAAACATGTATCTTTGCATTTAGGTCCCTTTGAAGTTGTGTACCTTGTTTTTATTAAATAAAATACCAAATTAAATTCAAATTAGATGAAATTTGGACGCGTGGCTCCTGCCACTGTGTAAAAATTTCCCTAAAAATTTGGGACATTTTTGAGGATTTTTTATTTTTTTATAAAAGTCAAAAACAGTGATTTTTCTTACTGTTTGACTTAGAAAATCAAAGAAAAATACAAAAACTATTCTAAAAATTCTAAAAAAATTAGGATTAGTTAGTTTTAATGTCTTTTAGCTTTTATCAAATTTTTGTGCTTTTTAGATTTATAAAAACGTTAAAAATTAAAAAAAAACCTAAAAACCTTACAAAAATTCTAAAATATTCTATAAAAATCAAAAAAATACAAACTCTTTTTATGTGGTTTAATTTTTATATATATTTTCATAAAAATTGCCTCCATACATTTATAGATCTATTTTATATTTTTAATGGATCTTTCAAGTCTGGCTGTACAATGATCCTTTGTTTTCTCATTTCTTGATTTTTAGAAAATTAAATACAAATTGAAAAATTCTGAAAAATTCACCAAAAACATTAAAAACATAAAAAACACAAAAATAATTTTATTTGAATTTTTGGAGTATTTTGGATGTTTAAATAAATTGTTGTGTTTGCTTATTTTTACATTTTCTTATTTTTCCTCATTATTAAAAATACAAAAAAAATTAAAAAGAATTAAAAATCCACCAAAAAATTATTTATTCTTTATTTTTGATTTTGACTACTTCGTAGGCCGCAAGGTCAACTCGTGCTCCCTGAGTCCGACCCTGGTCGCTATACCAGGTTAATAAAAATAGTGAGGACCGCTTCGTGTTTTATTGATTTTATTTTTGATTTGGTGGTTCTATCTTTTTCTTGATTGACCGATTCTGCTTGATCCGGGTCGCAACGTCCCAAGTGTGATTATTTTTACCTAGCCCGGATCTTGAGAGTGTTTTGGATTTTTCGGTCATCAGGGCCTCGGACGTGGGAGAGAGGGAGCGGGTGCGTGAGGGGAGAATGAGAGAATGGGAGAGGGGGTGCGTGAGGGGAGAATGAGAGAATGGGAGAGGGGGTCGTCATTTGCATGGGGGATGGTCTCTTTTTATATTAGCCATATGCACCTCTTCAAAAAGTCACATGCATGTACAAACAAAAACAATAAATGCATTCATGCATGGGGAGTTGCATGGGTAAGAGAGAGAGAGAGAGGGTAAGGGACGGCTACTTTTCATTTCCATGGGGGGAGGGCTTTTTATAAAGCCATATGCCTCTTCAAAATGAAGAGTCACATGCAAGTAAAGACAAAACCAATTAATTTCATTCATACATGGGAGGAGAGAGACTAATATGGCTGACTCTTTCAGGGAAATAGGAGAGAGAGAGTAATAAGGATGGTGCACATGCATGTATGACATTTAATGAGTGGGAATTTTTCACTCTCAACCTTCCTCTTTTCTTTCCAACAAAATGTAAGAGATAATTTGTAGAGCCAAGTCAATTTGTTGGATGTTGATTAAATTAGTGCTCTATGAATGTACTCAATTTCTCTCTGATAAATCTGATTAATGATGAGAATATTTTATCAGATGTTTCCTTGATTTTTTTATGATTTTATACGCTTATGTGCATGGAATAATGTAGGCATATATTATGTGAATTTAGAGTTTGTAACCTAGGAATTGATATGTATTCCACATAATTTGAGCCTATTATCACATCATATCATGTAATCATCAACTGTATATACGGTATACCCCTCTATACATAAAATTTGCTATGTCCTCATAGCACTAGATGATTCAAAGCCAAAGCTCCATTTAAGTATAGAAAAATATATGAACTGAGGTGGACGCCCCCTATACCTAGGATGGAAATAACCTAAGTATTAAGGCAAGAAAAGATGAGTAAAAAAATCATGGGGACTCAGGTCCCCCCTATACTTAGACTAAGAGTAGCCTAAGTACATAGATGGATAATTGATGCTGGGGAGACCCGAGGGAAACGAAGGAGTTAGGATGGATATACACATGAGTGGATGAATCTTCGGAGATGAATTGAGTAACTAAATCTTAGGGGAGGGTGTCAGAGCAATCAAGGCTCTAACAAGCATGCAATACCCTTTGATTTCACCAACTCACACGTGAAACCAACAAGTCTTGGTTGATTATCTTGCCATTTTTATTGGTGATTAAAACATTTTAATTTATGCAAGGATTAAAACATGTCGAAGCGAAAATCATCCTACGTAAACAAGGGTGTTGCTCTCCCAAAATATTATTTTAATTCATTTTAGGTCAACTTGCATTTAACAATCCCGATCATTTGCTTAAGGTTATCACTGATCAAATATGAACATAAATAAAACAATCATCGTCTACCACTCATTCCCAATTTCCATTAACCTAGGTGATCAAGCCAGGAAGGAAGGTCGAGAAAAAGCCATGTAGTCGGTAAATTCATGACCTATGCTAAGCGAGAAAATATGCAGTGACTTGAGAAAAATTCGTGAAAACTCAGATTGAATTAAGACCAAATCCAAATGTATTTAACTCAATGAAAAACCACACCTAACATACTTCTATTAGCGGGGAAGAACATCTTTTAACTTGGGCTAAGTGAAGCAATGTCTACGTGCATCTAAACTTAAAGTGTGTCCTACCTACGATTAAACACAAAAGATAGAGAATGTGAAAGAAGCTCGGAGAGTTGCGTGACTGATCCTCAGTCCACACTCAAGTGGGGTGATCCCCATACAACCACGGAGAACTTCGTTCATTTACACACGCAAGTCTTCTGTCGAAGACCGCTGTAAAGATGATTATTACATAAAATACAAATGCAAGAAACATTTTTTCTTCTTCTTCAATTTATCTCCAAAGTTTGCTTCTGTGGCTCCTCGGAGTGGAGAACTTCGGCTCCTCACCTCATTGAACACAAAGGGCCCAGCCAAAAAGCAAACGTTAAATATCTATCAAAGAAAATTTTAATAATGCAAGACAAAAAACATGACCGACGTATGAAAAATTAACACTTAATTAAAAGATTAAAAATCTAAATAAACGAAAGATGAGCTGTGTCCCCGGCAACGACGCCATTTGAAAAACCCTTAATTCGCCCTATTAATTTAACCGAATTAACGATTAAAATAAATGTGGTCGTTCATTGTAGTCAGGCAAATTCAGATTTATCAAAAACCACTTTAATTAATATATCAATTATATCGAGCGGTAATTTTTATTTTACTTGGGCAAGCCCAAGGTCGAACTTAGGGAGGCAACTTTCTCCTTAAATTAATATAAAGTCGCTCTAGATGCTAGGTTTTTAGGAGAATATTTTTTATGTTTCTATGCAATTAAAAATGCAATGCAATCTTGGACAAATTAGAGGTTTAAAATGTGAATATTATCAAACTAAGTCCAAAAATTCTCAAACTTGGCCAGGATGTCAATTATGATGAAATGAAGCTACCCTAATTTTTGGAATTTTTCGACTCTAAATGAGTTAACTACAAATTAAGTGTGAATGCAGGGTGGTTTTCGCAAAATTAATTTTCATAAATACCAAATCAAATTATTTTCAGAGATAAAAATTATTCTAGATACTTCTATGTGAGATGAATCCAGGAAAATTACTAAACCTTAGAAATAATTAATTTTTGATTTATTAAAAATCAATTATGTGAAATACCAATTGATTTATTTTAGAACTCGTTATGCGTACAAATGTGATGATTTTTTTGGCACAAAATAGAACCACTCAAACTCTACCTACTGTGATTTTTTCGCAATTTTTGGAGAAACAATCGCTTTAATAATCAAAGGCAAGCAATGGGCAAAATATGCTATTTTCCACTAAAACAATTATCTTAAATAATTTAAAGCTCATAAAATATAACAAGCATTCACAATGATAAAGCCTGAGATGTTCCATAATATGCAATTTTTGGAATGATAAAATGATGCTAAACGGATGTTTAAATAACTATGGAAACACAAGGGTACTAAATGGAATACAAAAAATGAAATTGACAACAACAAAAGATGCTGACAAGAACGTGAGTGCTATTACCATATACTGCAAGGGCAGAAGTGCAAAATTCTCAGGAAGACACGTGTGTGGCGAATGACCTCCAGTGGACGGCAGCGTGGAGGTGATTCCTTAGAAGCCAGGGGATAATTTTGCAAATAACCAACTGTAGCATTTGCACCTCGTGCGCTATTGGAGGCAAGGACTTCAAAGGATTTTGCTGGAACTTGGGGGGCTTTTCACAAATAATCCCATGCCTCGCGTGACTTTCACGTGAGGTGGAATTATCATGAAGATGCTCCTGTACATAGGGTGTGGAGACTGTGATCTCCACCTCCGTTGACACACGACGTGAGGTGGAGGGCTGGTGGCGGTCTGGCGGCGAGCAACGACCACGCGCGTACGGTCGAGGGGACGACAGAGGCCCAGGGGCTGAGCGACTGGAACACGGGGCCTGGTGAAGTGGCCGACCTGCGGGGCTGGCTGGCTGGACGAGGGGAGAAGTACGCGGAGGCGCGCGCCCGCAGCTTGATTCACCCTCTTAATTCACCATCTTAATTCAATTCACCCTCTTAATTTAACCGAATTAACGATTAAAATAAATGTGGTCTTTCATTGTAGTCGGACGAATTCGGATTTATCAAAAACCACTTTAATTAATATATCAATTAATATTGAGTAGCAATTTTTATTTTACTTGTGCAAGCCCAAGGTCGAACTCAGGGAGGCAACTTTCTCCTTAGATTAATTTAAAGTCGTTCTAGATGCTAGGTTTTCAGGAAGGGTAAAGCCTTGACCTGATCGCCAAATAAAATAAGTAGAAAGAGATAGGGCCTACTTTGTATTGTACATATTACTTATATGCATATATAATTATTTTTGAAAAAATAAAATTAAATCATTCTTTTTACCTCCTTGTATATATTTCTAATAATAATATAAAAATAAAATAAAAAATCAAAAAAAATAAATAAAAATTAAAATTAAATTCCTCTTTAATTGTACAAATACACATGTATATATATAATAATCACCATTTATTTTATACTTGTAAATATTTTTTAAAAGTGAAATAAAAATTATTTTATACTCTAAAAATTATGTTGAAAATAAATAAAATAAAAAATGGGGTATTTGTGTACAAATAACAAAATAAAAATAATTGTACAAAATACATAGGTATAATATACATGTATACAACACCATATATTATATATGCATTAATTTTTTTTTCATAAAAATAATTAAAAATCATAGAAAAAATCCTTTAAAATAATAAACCTTTTTCATTTTATTTACTTTTTCATTTAACTTCATTTATTATTTTTAATTAAGTTATCTTTCTTTTTCTTTTCTGTTTTGTCTTGTAGCGTACTTTGTCTTTATTCTGGGTGGCCCCTGATTGGGCCACCTTGTATTGTTGACTCAGGTCAACTGGCCCCCCCGAGTGGCCCTCCTCGTCGGATTAGGTTTCACCCAAGCTTCGTCATTATCTCCAGACCTGATCCGATACCCTTTTCACCCAAATCGTTGCTCCGAGTATAGAGGTCGTATCCCTAATCTTCGCCCAGCGCTCTTCTCTTTGATCCGAGCCTCAGTTCGTGGGCTATGCCTCCTCCATGTCGGACCCCCAAGCCTATATATACTGCACCACCCCCTGCCTTTTCCTCCACCTTTTGGTTGTGCCACCTCTTTCGTTGCACCCATCTACCTTTCCTAGAGTGGCAACAAGTGAGAGAGAGAGAGGACGAGGGGAGTGTTTCATGCACTCTAGCCTTGGGTCCGGCGAGGTGTGAACCTCAGCTCCATCGCAAGGAGTCCAGCCTCTGGCTGCACCAGCCATCGAGTCCACGACCTCTGCAGACTGTTGTATGCGATCCTAGGTGTGTTCTTCCATCTCCAAGTACCCTCTTTACCTTCCATTTCCGTCCGAATCCATCGCATACACGAGAAACAGAGCATTTCCGACGTCCCCATATCCTACCCAATTTCCCAACTCTCCGATGATCCTTTGCCTCGCCCCAACTCCTTATCGCTTCTACATCGTGCTCTGCAATCCCCTACGTCGCTCCAGCTATTGGTTTGAAGCCTCACTTAGGTCGAATCTTCCACTCATCGGCGACCTTCCCGTTCACCCCCACCTTTTTTTCTTGGCTATTAGTAATGATCTAACTCAGGCCGGAGCCATCCTCCGAGAAAGATCTTTTCTTCTGCAGGAGTAGAGCACATCCAGACCTCATCTGGAAGTCTCGGTAAGTTTAGGAGTGCTCCAGGTCGACCTCGAACTCCCAGGGCCCTCCTTCACGGTCCTGGTCCCCTCTGAGCCTTCGTACAGTTGCGGAGCTCCATCGCCGACTGATCCCACATCTCAGCAGCTCGTGAGGACGTCGGAGAAGCGCACAATCGATGGTGGAAACTCGCCAGAGGCGAGTTCTTCCCTGATCTTGCAAAGGACCTCCCCACCGTCCGATCGAAGGCTCCCCCAGTTCTAATCTCTACTGTCCACCCACAAGAGAGCCTCGGATGTTAGATCCATCTGAGGATCCAATCTGCACCCTTCATCGTCGAAGTGTCATCCGTGAAGCACATCCGTCCGACCGTAAGTGGGAAGTTCTCGATCGTTGGATCATGTTTAATAAAGACTAAATTTAACTTAGCCCCTTTCTTCTTTGCTTTTTATTGTTTAGTCCTATAAATATCTGTCATAGTTTAAATTAGTTTGGGTATTTTGTATGCGGACCCTGGTAGTTTGATATATTTGCATTCTAGTCGTGTTTCACTGAACTCGCGTTCTGTCTCACGTGCATTGCTGGTGTATTTGCATGATATACCACTGAGCTTTTTATTGTTATGCTTTGAATAGAAGTTTTCTAGTATTTGCAGTTATACTCCTGTGCGTGGGTTATTCAGCATGTACATTTATTAATTGGACTTTTTGCATTATTGGGCCGGAACTTTTTATGGGAGTTAATATTTGGCCTGTGAACTTAATATAATTGCAATTAGGTCCCTACAAGCTGTGCGTGTCATTTTTAATCAAATAGATACCTAATTAACTCCAAAAATTCATAAAGATTATTATTAGCTCTTGCTAACACGTAATATTTATGGTAATTTTTGTTAATTAATTTAGTATTATTTCATATTTTCTAAAAATAAAAACACCTAAAATTGCTCTATATGTTTTATAAAATACATAAAAAATATAAAATTGTTTTAAAAATTAAAAAAATTAGTGTACACTAGTCATTGTGTGATTTACCTTCAATAACATTTTTGTGCCAAAAACCCCTATAAAAACCTTAAAAATCAAATAATTCTAAAAAACTTATAAAAATCATTAAAAAAACTAGAAAATTCACAAAAAAGGATTTAAGTTTCTATTGTTAGACATTTTTATTTACTTTCTCGTAAAAATCAACCAGGACATTAGAGCACTTTTAGTATTTTAAATTTGCCTTGTAGTCCAGGATATACACTATTTTCCCTGTTTGCCTTTGTTTGATTTTTATAAAATCATATAAAAATAAAAAAATCCCAGAAAATACCAAAAACATCTGAAAATTTAAAAACAAATATATAAAAATATTTTTATTTTCGATTTTTGAGCATCTTGGTTTTAAATAAAAATTACAAAAGGTTTGCTTGTGCTTGTTTTCTTTTTTTATTTGTTTTATTTTCTTATTTTAAAAAATAGAAAATTTTTCAAAATTAAAAATTACAAAAATATGCTTTTATTTGTTTGATTATGACTACTTCGTAGGTTTTACTCGTGCTCCTTGAGTTCGACCTTGGTCGCTATATCTGGTTAAAATAAAATAGTGGAGACTGCTGACATTGATTTTGTGCCTTGATTGACTGATTTGAGTGGTTTCTATTTTTCTGGTTGATTCAGCTTTGTGATTAGGGTACAACAACCTTTTGAGATTTATCTGATTCCTTAACCTGAGTTGCAAAGCGTGTCAACAGAATGGCACCGTTGCCGGGGAGCATGGCTTAGAAGTCTTTTCAAATTTTTTATCTTTTTATCTCTATCTTATATAACTGATTTTTTGACATTCTTCTTGCTTGGTTTCTATACGAGGGACTGCCCGAGGATGTTGCGGCTTTCGATTAGAGTAACCGCACACAAGAAGGAGCAGGAGAAGAGCAGGGATTAATTACATTAGATAGAGTAGAGTAAGGTAGTTAGATTTATTTCAGCTTATTTATTATTGTAATAATTCTTGGACCCCTTGACAATTCTTCTTGGACTTGATCTTATCAGGGCCTGTTTCACCAGGAACCGGTGTACTCGGGGGAACACACCACGATTTTCACCTGTTTTGTTTTGACCTCCATTTTTTCTCTTTGATTCTTGAAGAATTTGACCCCTAGACTTAGGAATTTCCTTGATTGTAACGTAAATAATTTACGGCCCAATCCCTAATAGATTGCTTGCACTTGTAGATTCATAATTGGACCTTATTAATAATTCAAAATAAAAAGTTAATTTGATTGATTGAGAGGTCACATGCCGCTAGAGGTCATATACAACGTGTGCAAGATCTGTTGTGGCGGACACCGATCGGCATCCGAGACCGGACATTGACCTCTCTCTCTGATCAATTAACTATTGTGCTTTACGATCTTTAAAAATTGCTTGTCTAAGGTTGTTTTCTTCTTGCATCATTTAGATTAGTTTAAATTCCGTCTTTAAATTTATTTGCAGATCACCCTTCATGTAGGTGCTGGCGACAGGTACACATCTCTTACTTTACATGCATCATAATGTTTGAATCACGCATCGACTTTTTCGACTTCTCCCCCAATTTTTGGACCTAAAAAAACCGGAGATCAAAAAAATTGTTAGGCGTTGTTTGTTTTCTGAAAAATGCCATAAAAATAGAAAATCATAAAATTGGGACTGTTAGATGCAAACTTGATCTTAAAAAACATCTCACCTAAAAAAATTGTTTTGGGAGAGCCATCCCCTCCTTGTTTGGTTTGCTTGAGCGAGAGAGTGACTCGCACCCTAGGATAGAGCCATGAGTGAACACTCGTTAGACTAGTGGTCTTGGATTAGTCGTTCTCCAGTGAGGATCTCTTCGGTCTCCGGTAAAGCGGGCCGTAATATCCTTAACAGATTGAGTTGATCGGGTAGCCGGTAAACAGTCCACAACTCGTACTGGCTGGGAAAGATCTAGCATTGCAATCGAGCCAGTCTCTTGGGAGAATCGGGTACCTACCAACTCTCTTAATCGCTCAGCAATATTGAATTATCACCTAAATAAAATCGACAAGACTAAACGACTGAACTTCCATGCTCATCGGCTCGTGTTGAGCAGGTGAATTGGGGGTTTGACATCTGATCTCGTTTGCATCCAGATCTCATCTGCACTATTCCCAGATCACGATGATGAGCCGAAGGTCCCTTAGGCTTTGACAGGCTCGAGCACACAGCCTCACTCATCTAGGGAGTTTCCGAGGAGCATAGACACGCTCTTCGAACCTGAGTTCGCTTCCGTCCTGTTCACCCTTGACCATCCTTCTTCTAGTACTAAAGTGCCTGAGCAGAGACCAGTAGCACAACTATTTGTTCATATGACAACACTTGAGTTCGGGTCTTTTGCCTTTACAGAGACCCGCGGGATGGCCAGTAGTTACGGACGCACTGATGATCAACCATAGGGTTCTACGCATGTCTTAGATCAGGGGGTCATCAACAACGCACTTATAGCCTCCCTGGAGATGATGCAGAGATATATTCGAGATCAGGGATCATTCATGGCTGAGGTACGACGGGAAATAGCACATATGCAAGCCGATAGAGAGGAGTAGCCAATAGCAGTCGGTGGAGAGATTCTCGCAGGAGCAGATGGAGGAGCAGTAGGAGGACAACCAAAAGAGCTGCAGGAGCTAGTCAGACCTGCCAAGCCGATGTGGGAGTTGCACAACCCTGGCGCAACCCTTATACACCACTGAATCTAGCTTCTGGCAATTCTGGGCGACTTCAAACTCGGCCCCAGACCATTCAGCTCTTGCCCAAGTTCCATGGGCTTGCTACCGAGGAGCTGCATCTGCACTTACCGGAGTTTGAGATGATCTGCAACACAGTCGACGACAGATTCATGGACGAGGACACCATAAAGATGATAACATTTCCATTCTCCCCCATTGATAGAGTAGCCTACTGGTTTAAGCATTTGGGGAGATACGTTACCACTTGGGAGCAGCTCCGGACCGAGTACTTAAACAAGTACTATCCACTCGGCCGGACCAATGCAGTGAGGGCTCTGATCAACAAGTTCATAATGATCCCCAACGAGCAGATCCATGAGGCGTAGGATCGATTCCGTGAGTTGATCGACTAGTGTCCACACCATGACATATATAAGCCCAATCTCATCCAGAGTTTCATTTGTATGCTGACACCGGAGCTGCAGGGGCTTGTTAATGCTTCTTGTGGGGGCTCATACTTCGCCATGGATGAGGACCAGGTTTGGGCCATCTACGAGGAGATGGCCAAGAACTATACAGTGATGTCCCAGACCAAGGACTATTGTAAAGCCTTAAACTTGGCCGTCTCTCGGATCTTTTATCATAAGATCCGGCTCGTCAAGAGAAAATCAACGGAATTTGTTTCGTGTAAATCAGTCGTTTTGATTTGTTATGATTTTCGGAAGAAAGAGAAGTAAGTAGGTTTAAGACATCATTGACTCTTAATGATCGTCACTAATACTAATTAAATATGATTAAAGAAATTAATGATGGATTGAGGATCGTTAATGGCCATTAGCGAACACTAATCAATGGTTAGCAACAGTTAAGCATAAGCAGTGAAGGTTAAATCATGATTAGTAAAAGTTAATCACAACTAGCGCTAATTAAGAGTCATTAACAAATCTAGAGTCTTCTGGATAGTTCTAACTTAAGCCATATGTTTCGGATAAGTTTTGACAAAAACCATGGGCCAAAATCATGGGCTGTTAACCACAGTTAAGGTCTAAATCATGGTTTTCTAATCATGGTAGTGATTTTCTGGAGCCTATAAATAGCCCCCTACCACCACCACTCGTTCTCTACGATTTCCACCACCACCCCAAGTGCTAGGGTTGAGAGGTCGGGAGGAGGAGTGGGAGGCGAGGAAGGAGCGCTAGCGAAGCGCTGCCAGGAGAACGAGGAGGAGGAAGGTGCGATCCTCTCTTGGTTTTCTTTGTGAGCTAGGTTTTCGATTCATGTTCAGTTTCCTTGTTGTTTTCCTTTCAGTGATTTTATAAGGGGAAGCTCTGCCAAAATTTTTATAGAAATATGTCCCAATATAAGGGGAAACTCTGCCGAAATTATTCTAGAAATATCACCCCATATAAGGGGAAGCTCTGTTGAAATTTCAAGAGAAAATATGTTCTTTGTGTTCTTCGCGTGTTCTTCACGTTCTTCGTTCGTTCTTCACGTTCTTGGCATGTTCTTAGCGTTTTTTTATACGAAAATGAAATTTGATCGTTTCAGGAGCTATAAATCATCTATTTGAAAAATAATCACGATAAAGCACTGCATACGAGGGAAAGAGCTCGATTAGGGAACGAAATCCTTCCTTTTGCTATTGGGTTTTCATATGAGATCGTTGAGATTTCTGTATTTATGCTCCTTGCTATGAAGAACCGTAATTTGGTTATTTTTTAGAAAGTATGAAAGGTTGCTTTGCGATTTCAACTAAAATAAGGTCTAAGCATCGAATGGATGCAGTGGTTTGGAAAGTTAGGGTTTGGACATTAAAATAAGCATAAATATGAGTATATAAATATATGAATTAATATATTTGTAACTCTATACTCAGTATTTATGTTTATGCAAATTGAAGGCTTAATGGATGAATTACATCATGGGAATTGATGTGTTTTGATATGGATCCTGAAAAAAATTATGTCTTACGTTAAGAATGACATGGAGTAGAACTACAGGTCGGGCATGCAACCTGTAGGTTTGTTGGAAGAAACCCGTATTGGTGTTGCCCTGCCTAGGTGGTACACGGTTGCCCTGTTATGATAAGTTCACACGAAATGAATGATTTGCAACGCGTGGTACCAAAGCTAATATATTCGGGTTGAAAGACGAAATATGTGGTCGTGCCATGTGGAGGCACGGGTGGTTCAATAGTGGCTGGGTCATGATAACATGTTTTTTAAAAAGCCGCTAGGTTATGTGATTAAAGTTAGCATGAGGTTTTAAACAAACGGATTCTCGAGGACGGTGTGCTCCTTTGTTTTCCAGGCTGAGGGTTTAGAACCCTGGATAATAAATGAAAAGGAAATTGTTAGGGTAGTATTAGAGGATTGGTTGAGGCAACGTGCAGCAGTATAAGCTCATCAGATCAACGTAATCTCTAATCCTGAAGTGTCCACAGCTTCAAAGTCCATATAATAGTGAGGTAATTCGCTGGACTAATCCCTAACGTGGAATAGAAAGGAATAGGACTTAAATTAATGAGAAGGGATGAAATTTTTTGTGATAACGAGTTTTAAAAATTACACCATTTGTTTGCTTTTCTCTTCTTCGTTACTTAGCACTCGCTAATTGTTATTATATTATTTATGGAAAATCCAACATGTGTCGGTGAGCCATCGCAAGGACTTTAGTAATCCAGCCAGCTAACATAGTAGCCATCCAGCCAGTCGTAGTAGCTTTGCTCTATAAGGTAGTTGGTAATATTTTTGTGTATTTCCCTTCGAGCTGATGTACATGTAAATGGTTATAGTGGGACAATGTATCATTATGAACTTTATATTGTGTATGAAATGTGTTGAAAAACTTCCTTCTGAGTATTTTTAATTACAGTTTGTTTCTGAATATTAGTTGTGATTTCCGAATAAATTATTGCTGAGAAACCAGATCTGGATATGGGAGGATCCGATGGCTCGAAATTAGGGTCGTGACATCTATACATAGGGGAAACCCCTTCCATAGGTCGTGTCCTATTAGAGGATAGCACGGATTGATGCGGGTCCATCCACTTCTTTGTCAGCAGCAACCCAGGCAGAGTCATCGACAGCTGACATGGGCATCATCAGTGAGAAGTTGGACCGCATAGAGATCATCGGAAAGAAGTAGTGTCGGAGCATCATGACGCAGATCGACCAGTTGGCACAGATTTTGAGTGATCTGAAGACCCATATCATGTGTCTTCAGGAGGCATAGAAGGCTTCTCAGCCCTGTCTCAGGTCACGAGCTGATCCTAGCAGCAACAGCTCTTCCCAGTACTGCCAGGATCACCACATCCAGGCAGAGCCAGTCCAGCAGTTGCAACACCAGTACTCTCATTCACCGCCATCTCAGGACACTCAAATAATGATGTACCAGCCGGATCAGCCACTGGCGGTTCTTCCTCCACCCACGTTCGTGCAGGAGCCCTTGATGGAAGTCAATGGGATTTGTTATGACCGGCATCAGCCTGGGATCCGACGAGATCATCCCGAATTCAGGTGGTCTACCGGAGGCATCTCGTCCCAACAGTAGCCTCCAACTTAGGGTGGACAAAACAATCAGCAGCAGAAGCCCCATTACTCCTAGTAGCCAGCGTACCACTACCAGTCGGGTCCTCATCCCTACCAGCAGGGACAATAGTGGAGGCAGCAGCCTCAACAGTAGTATTTTCAACCTCCATCCACCAATTTTAGCAGCAGCCTCATTTCCAGCGGGGCAACCCGTCTGGTTCTCATGGGCTGGTCTATGAGAACCCAACCCTTGATGATCTAGCCCGACTACTCTCCGACTAGCAAGCATCCTTTAGGTGGGAGATGGATGAATTTTGCCAGGAGATGAGGGAAATAATAAAGGGCAAGGCCGCCATTCCAGCTCAGATCGAGCCCAATCCGAACAACCTCAAGAGGAAATCTAAGCATGTACAATTCACCGAGACCACCACTCCTAGTGCCTCATTGGGTGATATTTCTTCATACATTTTTTATGCTGATTTTGTATCACTTAGGAGCAGTAGGATGCTAGCAGGCAGTGCCTCATCTGAGCGACGATCCCATGATGATCTTGGAGCGCTAGATGAGGAGGACAACAGTGTTAATGCCGCTAATGATGTTGATGATGGTGGTGTCGAAACCACCAAGGATTATGATGATCCAGCCGACGGTACTGACATCATCGCCACCTCAGATGCAATAGGTGGTATTGATGCCACCATATCAGATGATGTTGAGCCAGAGCGCGATGCTGATGCCATGAAGTCTGATGCTGTGGGTGGTACTGATGCCACCATTTCTACTCCAATTTCTGTATCTCAGGACCATATGAAAAAGAACAAAAAAAATAATAAAGGAAAGGTTTCTTCATCTTCGAGTTCATATGTGATGTATGATGATACTTGTATGGATTCCATTCCCTCTCAGAAGAAAGAACCTGTTCCTAGACCTCTATCTGAGGAAGGCCCAACTATACCCTTTCCCTCAAGCACTTCGCTTGTCTAAGAGGGACAAAAAAGAAAATAAAAAAAGAACCCGCAGTTAGAGTTCAGCCAATAGATGATAAACAGATTCCACATTCAGCTGACTCTACAGGAGGCACTTGAGTACATCCCTCTCTTCCAAAAGAACCTAAGAGAGAAGACCACCATTCGTAGGAAGAAGAGGAACCATCAAGCAGAGATCCATGTGCTAACCCATGCCACCTTCTTCGCCATCCAGAACCGTCTTCCAGCCAAGAAGGCAGATGTAGGAGCTCCTTATGTCATATGCCACATTCATGAGCAGAGATTTGATCGTACTCTACTAGACAACGGCTCTTCCATCAACCTTCTTCTGATAGCCTTACTCGACCGATTCGAGTTTGGCCCTCTTAGATAGAGCAGGATAGTCCTTCAGTTTGTTGATCGATCTGTTAAGAGGCCGAAGGGGTTGCTGAATGACATGGTCATCACGATTCAGGGCCTGAAAATCCCCGTGGACTTCGTTGTGTTGGATATGGAGATCAATGAGTCTGTGACCGATACCCCCATCATTCTAGGACGTCCATTCTTGGCCATAGCCAAGGCGGTGTCCGACCATGATAGCGAGAAGGTGTACTTCCGCGTCGAGGGTGAGAGTATACAAATAGAGACGATCGACGAGACAAGAGCGCGAGATTCAGCTTGCTCAGAGCAGTTCAGCGATGCATAGCATACGACATAGGCAGATCGAGATGTCTAAGATGAATCTGTGATTCATGACTCTAAAAGTTGAAATTAGAGCTTTGTTTCCGAGTAACTAGGTGCATATTTCCACTTATATTGCATAATTAGCATTCATGCAGGCATTGATAACATCTGCATTTTAGCATTCATATTTGCATTAAATGAGAAGCCAAATTCACTTGTAAATATTCACCTGTATATTCACCATATTTCACCTATTTGTATGTATTTTATACTAACTCCGAATCCAATAAAACTAACTCCTTAGTGTATATATGACTAACACTAATTAAAGAAAAATATCGAAAAAATACTAACTTGTAAAATTACCCAATTAAACCCCAATCCAAGTTTGAAACCATGAACCTTAGAATACATATATCTCTCTCATACAGCCTCCGAATTAGGTCTACTCACTTTTAAAGTAATATACATTCAAAGACCTTCGAAACAAGACCAATTTCATTAAAATCGGAGCTCGTATGCAAAACTTGGGTTTTGGGCCCCTTTTGTATATTGTACAAATTGACCGTTTTGCCCCTGGATTTTACCATTTCATTTTCCTAATTATTAAAAATAAAAAAAATAGATTAAGTTGTAAATATTCTTTTTATATTTTCTCTATTTTTATTTTGATTTTTCTCTTAATTAAAAATGACAAAAAATTAGAAAAGATAAAATGCGGTATTTTATATCTATAAGGTACCACCCAAAAATACACCCCTGTCTTTGCACGCATCCCTAGGTGTCATTTTGCATCATTTTTAAATTCTAAAAATTGCATATTGTTGAGTAACTTGTCCTCTATTATTGTGCCACTTGTCACATTTTTGTAATTGCAGTAGATTTTTAAATGAATTAATTGGTTGATTTGTGTGATATTTTGCCCAGTGAGACCTTGTAATTCATAATTAATTTTCTGTAGCTCCAAATATTTTCAAAAATTCACAGTAGCTCTAGGATAGTGAACTCAACCTTGCATAAAATTTCATGTCATTTTCACGCATACCGATGCCTAAATAAATTGTTTAGTGATTTCCTTAGTTTAATTTTAATAGGTTCATTTCACATTGAAATTAAAGTTTGTCAATTTTCCTAGATTCCTTATCATTAGATCTATCTAGGATAATTTTTGTTCCTGAAAAAAATGTGATTTGATATTAAAAATAAATTAGTAAAAATCACCCTGCCTGCATCTTTAATTCATAATTAATTCATTTAGCATCTAAAAATTCCAAAAAATTAGGGTAGCTTAGTTTCATCATAATCCATCATCTGGCTAATTTTCATAATTTTTGGACTTAATTTGATATCTCAAACTGATTTAACTTTAAATTGGCCTGATATTGCATGTGTCTGCATAGAAAATAAAAAAAGATCAAAAAAAACTCCTCGAAAATCTAACACTTGGATATTTGCTAAAAATTTACCTAAGGAGACAGATGCCTCCCTGAGTTCGACCTTGGACTTCACCAAGTAAAAAAAATTTGCCGCTTGAGATTAACTTGACATTAATTAAAAGTGGTTTTTGATTAGCCCTCTCGTATCCGACTGCAACGAACACTTTAAATTAATTTGGAAAATTATATTGCTCGAGTTAACTAAGGGTGCAGGGCGGTTATCAATCTACCAGGAGTACGACTTTATGATCACTTATGACGAATCCGCTTAGTCTGATCCCGTTTCACGAGCCCTTCTCTCACCTTCAGACACTGTAGATTCACAACTTCTGGCAAAGGAGAGTTAGAAGAGCACACTCTTGGTTGAGGACACTTTCGAGGCTGATGACCGCATTCAGGATAGCGAAGCAAATTATGTATCGTGTGATTCTAATTCAGATCCCTCGGATTCAGACATAGAGTGGGACGATTTCGATGATTATTTTCCTTGTCTGATTCCCACAGAGCCAGCAGCTAGGGTGGAGACTGAGCCAATATCAAGTACAGATACTCCAATAGAGCCATATTCACAAGATATACATGATCAGCGACAGTTCTCTCATTCAGATCCGGTTGCCTTCATGCAGACAATCCAGAAGCCAGATTTGCCAGCTCCCAGTTGCCCAGAATTGAAGCCTTTACCGCAGTTGTTGAAGTATGGTTCCTTAAGGGTGAGCATGAGATGTACCCAGCCATTATCTCAGCAGATTTGACTGGAGAGAAAGAATCTCGTTTGATGGAGGTTCTTGAATGGAACCACAAGGCGATAGGATGGAACGTATCTGATCTCCAGGGGATAAGTCCGGCACTGTGCTCCCACCATATCTATCTCGTAGAGGACGCCAAGCCATCGCGTGAGTTCCAGTGACGATTGAACCAAAATCTTCGAGAGGTGGTAATGAAAGAAATATCTAAATGGTGGAGCACCACTTTTATATATCCCATCTCCAACTCCAAGTGGGTTAGTTGTAGCGCCCAAGAAGTCAGGCATCCCCACAATTATGAGTGAGTCTGGAGAGGAGATCGCTACCCGGGTACCCATTTCTTGGAGGGTCTGTGTGGACTACAGACGATTGAATCAGGCCACAAAGAAGGATCATTTTCCGCTACCTTTTATTGATCATATTATAGAGAGGCTAGCTAGGAAGAGTCATTACTGTTTCCTTGACGAGTACTCCGGCTATAATCAGGTGGTCATAGCGCCCGAAGACCAGGACAAGACGACATTCACCTGTCTGTTTGGGACTTATGCTTTCAGACGGATGCCCTTTGGTCTATGTAATGCCCCGGCGACATTCTAAAGGTGCATTTTATCCATCTTCTCAAATATGGTGGGTGACTACTTAGAGGTCTTCATGGATGATTTCTCGGTCTACGGTGACAGGTTTGGTGCTTGTCTTGATTGCCTATACCAAGTGCTTTAGTGTTGCATTGAGGTGTATCTTGTTCTATCTTGGGAGAAGAGTCACTTCATGGTGACTCAGGGCACAGTGATTGGTCATATCATCTCCAACAGGGGCATGGAAGTTGATCCGGTCAAGGTGGATATCATCATGAAACTCAATCCACTGTCCAACCTGTGGCAGTTGCGGTCTTTTCTGGGGCATGCCGGTTTCTACAAACGTTTTATTCACGACTTCATCAGGATTGCTTGATCGCTTACTGATCTGCTGATGAAGGACACCGAGTTCATTATAGATGATAAGTGTCTTTCGTCGTTTGAGACTCTCAACCACCTAGTTGTTGAGGCTCCTGTCCTTCTACTGCCTGATTGATCTCTCCCATTCAAGATCATGATGGATGTCTTCGATTTTTTCGTAGGGGCCATGCTAGGATAGAGTAGGGACGATTTACCATTTGCCATTCACTGTGCTAGCCGTGCATTGGATGTCGCTCAGCGAAACTGCACAGTCATGGAGAAAGAGATGCTAGCCGTAGTATTTGCCTTGGATAAATTCAGATCATATATTCTTGGATCTAAAGTGACTATCTATACTAATCATACAGTCTTAAGGTACCTCATGGCAAAGAAGGATGCCAAAGCTCGATTGACCAGATGGATCCTTCTACTCCAGGAGTTCGACATAGAGATTAAGGATAAGCCTGGAGTCAAGAATGTGGTGGCGGATCATCTCTCCCATTTGGAAAATCTTGAGGAATCTAAGTAGATTGAGTCAATTACAGAGACCTTCCAAGATGAGGCGATCCTTACTATCGCCTCGCTCCATGGTATGTCAACATTGTGAACTATCTTGTTGCCAAGATAGTTCCACTGGGTTGGCCCAGGCAGTGACTTGAGACCTTCCATGCGAAGGCCAAGTTGTACCATTGGGAGGATCTCATCCTTTATCACGAAGGAGGGGATAGTGTATGGCATCGGTGCATTCCTCAGGAGGAGCACCACAGCGTCCTCACATACTACCACAAGCTTGAGGTAGGAGGACATCATTCTGGGAGGATAAAAACACAAAAAGTGCTCCAATCCGACCTATGGTGGCCTACCCTGTTCAAGGATTCTGATGAATTCATTAAGAGGTGTACTAACTGTCAGAGGATGGGAACCTGTGGACAATGTGCCATGATGCCGATGTAGCCCATTCACTTCTGTGAGGTCTTTGATGCATGGGACATTTATTTCATGGGTCTGTTACCTAAGAGTCAGGGATTTGAGTACATTCTGTTGGTTGTTGATTATGTTAGTCGTTGGGTTGAGGCCATTCCTGCCCGAACCGCAGATGCTAGGACTGTTTGCATATTTTTGATGAAGAGTATCATTTCACGGTTCGGGGTGCCTAGAGTTTTGATATATGACAGTGGGTCTCACTTTATCAACGATAAGGAAAAGGCCCTTGATAATGAGCTCAGCATAGACCATCGAGTTGCCACTCCATATCACCCTCAGACCAATTATCTTGTTGAAGTATCGAATAGGGAGCTCAAGATGATACTGTAGAAGGTAGTCCGTCCTGACCGAAGGGAAATTGCAGAGCAAGTGGAAGGGACCATACTTGGTCTGAAAGGTGCATTACAATGGTAGTATCGACATATCTGAGATGTCATCTGAGTCCACCATTCGTGTTAACGGTCAGCGCCTCAAGCTATATCTAGATCATGATTCGTTGATCGTTGACGTCTCCCATATTAATTTTGCATGGGATGTGGTCTTTGACTCACATCATTTGCATCTCATGCTTGATTATAAATGTCTTCTGCACTTGTATAGATCCGGATGTCCATATCGCACATTCTTTGTCTAACACCCCATCTGCATCTTATGATTATGCTATACATAGGGTGTACTTCACCCTAAGTATAAGGGGTGTCAGATTCTTGATTATTCTTTTGATTCTTTTTACCTTTGTTTTGCTTCCTATACTTAGGGATATTTTACCCCAAGTATAGGGGAGGTAGACCTTGTACATTCTAACCCTTGATTTTCCCCTTGTGTACAGTCTTCTATACTTAGGATTACTCAATCCTAAGTATAGGGGGATCACCGACTTCTATTGATTTTATTCTTTAATTCGTTGTTGTTGTATAGCCGTTCTTTTCACTTCATTATACTAAGCATGAGTTATGTCTTCTTCATTGCTTTTTGATCACTCTGAGGACATCATTCGAGCTAAGTATAGGGGGCGTCGTATATATTGTATATATACTTTAGCCATAACTCGTACTTTATGTGAGTGTGTTAATAAATAAAATGGCTAAAAACCACAAGATAAAAATCACAAAAATTTTAAATTTTTTTCTTGTATATAAAATTCTTTCTTGCACATACATAGATATTTGTAAAAACTATTTTTGTACAAATGTTTGTAAAAATGTTTTGCTTGTAAATATGTTTGTAAATATTTTTGTATCAAAATTATGTATATAGTACAAACTTTTTGAAAAATGTTTGAAAAATAAAAGTTTGCAAAAACCTGTGTGTAAATGTTTGTAAATCGTTTGCAAAACTTCTGCATTTATTCATGCATGTATTCAAACATTTTCAAAAATTTTGCATGTTTCCAAATTTTTTTTGAAAAAATTGCATAAAAAGTGTTTTCTACATATTTTTGTATATTCTTCTGAATCATAGTTGACATTTAAACTAGTCTAGAATTAAATTAGAAAATGGAGCTTGGTTAAGACCTTAATCCACCCAATTCTCAGAGGAACCGTATAGGATTTGGGGTTAAGACTTTTCATGTCCATAAGTGACTTAATTCTTAAGTCCACTAGGCTATGTTCACATGTCATCTTGATGAGCCTAAGTAGAACACTTAACAACACATGCATGACTCTCACAGACAATGGCTTTACTTGGACCAACACTTTTCACTCAGCTCCACACGGATGAGGTGGTAAGGAGGCAGTTTTCCTTGGCTTGGGGTAGCATACGAGGGTAGTACTTCTAGGCGGAACCTCTCATCTTCCTTTAGGGAGGGAATTGCATCTCAACTTGGTCTGGCGGTGTTGAGGTCTAAAGACAGGAGTTATGGGTTGTAATAATGCTTCAAAAGAGGGATAGTCTATTGGCTCAAGAAGAAAAAGTCCTTATGTATATATGCTGCACCATGTAGATATGTTGTACATATGCACATCAAAAAATGTAAAATCAAGAAAAAAAACTCCAAAAAAGTGGACAGTCCTGATAGAAAATAAAATGCCTGCCAGAGTATATATAGTCAAATAAAGCAAATCTTATGTATTACACCTTCTCATCTCATGAAGCTTGCAGCGGGAGACTTAGCTACACTAGCTGGGCTCCTTGAGATACGTGGTTACACTTACCACGGTCCATTCTCTTCTTTCCCCTACTTCTTGAGCCGATTGAACTTGACCTTAGAAGGGAATACCCTGCTCCTCGAGGAAAGAGCTGCTAGACTGAGAAATTAGAGTTACCTTGTTGAGGGAGGTTGTTTCCTTGTCATTTCCGAGGTGGGGAGCTACATATCACTAACACAATACAATAAAAGATACATGGTCATTAGAGTTTGCGTATGTAGACTTGTTGTGATCTGGGTTATTGAGGAGTCTTGACCATAGAATAGAGGAACTTAGAGGTTGTTGAGTCTTAAACCTAGATCCCGATAAGGTTCTGACAAACTAATAATCCAAAGGTTTGACTGAGCTCCACACTTCAATTTAATGAAGACAAGTTTAATATTCAACCTTGATTCTCCTTCTTTTTCTTTTCTTTTCATTCTCACTTCTTTTCCAAATAAGTGTCTGCTAAGGGACTAGTAAAGGTAAAGTACATGGGGTGATGAATCCCTGATTCTCACTCTTATTCTTTTATTTTTTCTATTTATCTTGGCAAATAAATATTTAAATACATATAAAACAATAAGATAGCATTCAACATGCATATGTTAACCTTGCATAATTACCATGTATTTGTGAAAAATAAAAGAATAAAGGAAAAGAAAAAGGAAGGAGGTATTCAGAATAAATACAGGGTGATCCAAACCCCAAGAGAAGGTCTAGCCTTGACCTGGTCACCAAATAAAATAAGGAGAAAGAGATAGGGCCTACTTTGTATTATACATATTATCTATATGCATATATAATTATTTTTGACAAAGTAAAATTAGATCATTCTTTCTACATCCTTGTATATATTTCTAATAATAATATACAATAAAATAAAATAGTCAAAAAAATAAATAAAAATAAAAATTAAATTCCTATTTCATTGTACAAATACACATGTATATATATAACAATCACCATTTCTTTTATACTTGTAAATAATTTGTAAAAATGAAATAAAAATTATTTTATACTCCTAAAATTATGTTGAAATAAATAAAATATAAAATTGGGGGTATTCCTGTAAAAATAATAACATAAAAATAATTGTACAAAATACATAGGTACAGTATACCTATCTGAAATATAATATACTTTATACGCATTAATTTATTTTTCATAAAAAATAATTAAAAATCATAGAAAAATTCCTTGAAAATAATAAACATTTTCATTTTATTTATTTTTTTCATTAAAATTCTCTTATTATTTTAATGTAATTATCTTTCTTTTTCTCTTTTGTTTTGTATTGTAGCATATTTTATCTTTATTCTGGGTGGCCCCTGATTGGGCCACCTCGGATTGTTGACTCTGGTCAACTGATCCCCCAGATGGAATCCAAATCTGTGGGAGGTTATTATGAAAGAAATTCAGAAATAGCATGATGCAAGATTCATTTATCCCATCTCCGACAGCAAATGGGTGAGCCCTCTATATGCAGTGCCAAAGAAACCAGGGATCACTATTGTGAAGAACAACAAAGGAGAGGAGATCACGACCAGAGTACCCACTTCTTGGCGAGTGTGCGTGGATTATAGAAGACTCAATCTCGCCACCAAGAAGGACCACTTTCCGTTACCCTTCGACCAGATTCTTGAGAGATTGGCTGTGAAGGAATACTTCAGCTTTTTGGATGGATACTCTAGGTATAATAAAGTAGCTATAGCCCTTGAAGACCAAGAGAAGACCACGTTCACCTGTCCCTTTGGCACATACGCCTTCAGATGGATGTCGTTCGGGCTCTGCAATGCCCCAACCACATTTTAGAGGTGTATGCTCACAGTTTTCGTCGATATGGTAGGCAATTTTCTCGAGGTCTTTATGGACGATTTCTCGGTCTACGGGAATTTATTTGACCAATGCTTTGAAAATCTAGACCAAGTCTTACGGAGGTGTTGTGAGGTGAATCTGGTGCTCTCGTGGGAGAAGAGCAGCTTCACGGTGACTGAAGTAATTGTGTTGGGTCACGTTGTTTCTAAAAGTGGCATGGAGGTTGAAACAGCCAAGGTGGAGATAATTTCAAAGCTAGAGCCACCCACAACCATCAAGCATGTTAGGTCATTCTTGGGCCATGTCAGTTTTTACTAACAATTTATCAAAGATTTCAGCAAATTGGTCAGGTCGTTGACTGAGTTGCTAGGCGAGGAGAATGATTTCATTACGGATAACAGTGTGCTCCTTGCCTTTAATCAGTTGAAAGAACTCATCACCCAGTCCCCTGTCTTGCAGCCACTGATCTAGACACAACCTTTTGAAATAATGACAGATGCGTCAGATTATGCCATTTACCATTCACGATTCACTCGCTAGTCGAATGCTCGATGAAGCCAAAGGAATTACACGATCACTGAAAAGGAGCTGCTAGCGCTAGTCTTTGCCTTGGAAAAGTTCAGATCCCATCTCCTCGACTCCAAGGTTATCATTTATACAGATCATTCGACCATCCGGTACTTATAACAGAAGAAGGACGCCAAACAACATCTCATGGTGGATCCTTCTCCGCCAGGAATTTAACCTTGAAATTCAAGATAAACCTGGAGTGAAGAATGTGGTGGCTGACTAATTATCCAGACTTTCTGAGCATGAATCTTCTGAGCCAAACCTATAATCGATCACAGAAACCTTTCCACACGATGCAATTCTATCAGTCACCTCGCTCCATTGGTATGCTAATATTGTGAACTATCTTGGGTCCAAGAGAACTCAACAAGATTGGCCGAAGCTGAAAGTGGACAAATTTTTGTCTAAAATCCATTTCTACCAGTGGGAGGATCCATATCTATTTCATGAGGTGATGAATCCCTGATTCTCACTCTTTATTCATTTATTTTAGCTACTTATCTTAGCAAAACAGAATGCAAATACATGTAAATACAATAACATAGCATTTAGCATGCATTTGCTAATACTACATAATTAACATGTATTTGTGCAAAAATAAAAGAATAAAGAAAAAAAGGAAGGAGGCATTTAAAATAAATACAGAGTGACCCGAACTCCAAGAGAAGGTCAAGCCTTGACCTGATCTCCAAATAAAATAAGAAGAGAGAGAGAGAGACAGGGTCTACTTTGTGTTGTACAGAGTACCTATGTATATAGGTAATTATTTTTGATAAAATTAGAGTTAATTATTATTTTTACCTCCTTGTATCTATTTCTAAAAATAAAATAAAAAGTAGGAAACTAAATAAAAATAAAAATAAAATCCTCTTCACTTGTGAAAATACACATGTATATATGTTACATCCACCATTTATTTCATACTTGTAAATAATTTGTAAAAATAAAATAAAAATTATTTTGTACTCCTAAAAATATGTTGTAGATAAATAAAATATAAAATTGGGGTATTTGTATAAAAATAACAAAATAAAAATTATTGTACATAATACATAAGTGTATTATACATGTATATAATACTATATATTGTATATACACTAATTTATTTTTCATAAAAATTATTAAAAAACACAGAAAAATTCTTTGAAAAATAATAAATATTTTTATTTTATACACTTTTTATTTTGAATTTAATTATTATTTTTATTGATTTGTGTATATTCCTACTTTCAGATTGGTCCGGAGGCTTTGTTGACTCCAACCTTCCATGTCAGGTCGAGTCGTCTACCTCTTGCCGGAGCCATTTCTCCGTATTTTCATGCCCAACCCGAGCACATCTCGCCCCGATTTCACACGAGCCTCCCCATAGGATCCATGATCTTCGTGGATCATTAGAACGGCGTGAATCTTACTAGGGTTGCGTGCTCTCGCTCGATCATTCTAGCCCCCTGGGAATCCTATAAAGTCTCACCTCCGCCTCCGCAGCTCAGTTGCTCGTGCCTCACCCCTTCTCTTGTACCTTGGTGTCTCTAGTGGAGTGACAAAAATCGGAGGGCGCCTTTGGATCAAGGTTTGGTGGCATGTACCGCAGCTCAACTACATGGCTGCCTACTACGGTCGATCAGAGCAGGGGATAGATCTGCACCGCACGTCCTCGCCCTTTCAGAGTTGCCAGATCCGTACTGTAGCTGAACATCACAGTCGCACGTCCCTGACATTCCCTCCACCGTCAAATCCTTTCACAGGGGACGATCAGGATCGTCAGAGCCATCACACGCGCCTCACGTGCTTCAGGGTATTTTGCATACTTTATCCCGCATTTTTATGCTTTATTAGTTAGTCTAGTAAATAAAGTTGTAAGTGTAAACATTTTGCAGTAATAACCTCATAGTTATATATATTTGAATTTCAGTCCTCTATGTGTGAACTCATGTGCTGTCCTACATGAATTTGTGGTGTATTTGCATTATCTACCATGAACTTCTTTTCTGTTACGTTTTGAATGAAACATTTTTGATATTGGCATTTATATCCCTGTACGTGGTGGATTGTGCATGTGCATGAATTCTCTGGACTTTTCACTATTGGCCCAACATTTTTCATCTGAGTTAATTATTGGCCCATGGACTTTATTATAATTGCAACTAGGTCCCTACAAGTTGTGTGAATTATCTTTGATCAAATAAATACCTAATTAATTTCAAAAATCCGATAAAAATTACTGCTCCTGCTAACACATAATATTTATGGTTATTTTTGTGAATTAATTTAGTATTGTTTGATATTTTCTAAAAATAAAAAACCCATAAAAATTGTTTTGTCTATTTTATAAAATACATAAAAATAATAAAAATTGTGCTAAAATTTCAAAAAAAATAGTGTTTGTTTGTTTCTGTTCTTTACCACCAGTAGCTTTTTTGTTTTGAAAATCATTATAAAAATCCTAAAAAGCTATAAACTCTCAAAAACTTTTAAAAAGCCTAGAAAATTCAAAAAATTACAATCCCAGTTTCTGTTTATTCCTCTTTTTTAAATTTCATAACTAGGACATTAGGACACTTTAAGTATTTTCAATTTCTAATTTTGTCCTGGCTGTGCACTATTTCCTAGTTTAGCATTTATTTGATTTTTATATAATCATATAAAAATTGGAAAAACCCCAGAAGATCACCAAAAAGACCTTAATATTTGAAAAACACAAAAATATTTGTATTCCAGATTTTTGAGTATTTTTAGCCTTAATAAAAATTGTAAAGGCTTGCTTGTGTGCTCTATTTCCATATTTTCTTGCTTGTTTTCATTAATTAAAAACCATAAAAATTGCAAAATTAAAAATTAACAATATGCTCTTTCTTATCAGGTCATGACAACTTCATAGGTTTACTCGTGCTCCTTGAGTTCAGCCTTGGTCGCTATAACAGGTTAAATAAACAGCGGACACCGCTAACATTGATTTTGTGCTCTTATCTGTTTGCTTGAGTGGTTTCTACATTTTTTCCTTGAATGATCAATTTGATTCGCTAGGAACAACGACACTTGATTATTTTTCCATCTTAGCCGATCTAGGTTTTCGTATCTTTAGAATGGCATCGTTGCTAGGGAGCACGGCTTAGTAGTTGTTTTTCATCCTTTTTGATTATTTTTATCTCTATTTGTTATAACTGTTTTCTGAACTGTTTCTGTTTCGCTTTTCATGCGAGGAACCGCCCAAGGATACTTTGGAGGAGACCCGTACCTGAGGAGAGCAGGAGATAGTTATAGCTTTTAGAGTAACCGTAGAGTAGTTTTTCAATTCAACAGACTTAACTTTTATTATTATTGTGATAATCCTTGGACACTCTCTGGACATTTGGACTCTCTGACCTTATCGGGGTCTGTTTCGTCGAGCACCGGCATGCATGGGGACCTCACCAAGATTTTTACGATTTTGTTTTGATCGTATTTTTTTCTATTTGATTCCCGAAGAATTTGGCCCCTAGACTTAGGATTTTTATTGATTGTGACGTAAATAACTTAAGGCCCAATCCATAATTATTTGCTTGCACATATAGTTCGTAATTGGACCTTACGAATAATTAATAATAAAAACCAACTCGGTCGATTGAGAGGTCACGTGCCGCTAGAGGTTGTGTACAACGCGTGCAGGATCCGTTCTGGTGGATACCGATCGACATCCGAGACCGGACATCGATCTCTCTCTTTGATCAATTGACTAATGTTCTTCATGATCATTAGAAATTGCTCGTCTTAAGGTTGTTTTCTTCATGCATCATTTAGATTAGTTTTAATTCAGTCTTATAATTTATGCGCGGATCACTTTGCATGTAGAGTGCTGGAGTCAGGTACGCATCTCTTACTTTGCATGCATCATAGTGTTTGAATCGCGCGTCGACTTTTTTGACTTCTCCCCCTGTTTTTGGACTTAAAATAAATCAGCAGATCGAAAAATTTGTTAGGTGTTATTTATCTTTGAAAAATACATAAAAAAGTGAAAATCATAAAGTTGGGATTGTTTAAGCAAACTTGACCCTAAAACCCACCTCACTTAAAAACATTTTTTGGGGAGAGTCACACCCTAATTGGTTGGTTTGCTTGAAGCGAGAGAGTGACCCGCACACTAGGATAGAGCGACTCCTAAACTTCCATTAGACTATTGTTCTTGGGGTTAGTCATTTTCCAATGAGGACCTCTCCGGTAACCGATAAGCGGACCACGACGTCCTTAACAGATTGAATTGATCAGATAGCTGGTAAACGGTCCGCAATTCATATTGGCTGGGAAAGATCTACCTTTGGGATTTGGCCGGTCTCTTGGGAGCATCGAGTTCCTACCAGCTTGCTTAATCTCTCTGCAAGACTAATTTATCACCTAAAATAAAATTGACAAGACTAATGACCAAACATTTACGGTCAGTAGCTCTCGTGTTGAGAAGGTGAATTGGGGGTTTTGAATTCTGATCTTGTTTGCTTTACAGGTCTCATCCGCACTCACCCCCACATCACGATGATGGGACGGAGATCCTTTAGACTACCTTTGGTAGACCCGCTCTCGAGCACTCCGCCTCATTCATCTAGGGAGGTTCCAGGGAGCCTAGACCCGCTCTCCGAACCCGAATTCGATTCTGCCATGTTCCCCCTCGACAACCTTTCTTCCAGTCCTGAGGTGCCCGAGTAGAGACCAGCACAGATATTTGTACATTTGACGGTACCTTAGATCGGGTCTTTTGCCTTTACAGAGACCCGCAAGATGGCCAGCAGTGAGGAGCGCACCGATAGGCAGCCCCAGGGTTCTACATATGTTCTAGATCAAGGCGCCGTCAACAACACACTTCTAGCCTCCCTGGAGACGATGCAAAGACAGATCAGAGATCAGGGAGAGTTTATGGCAGAGTTGCATCGTGAGTTAGCACAGATGCGAGCAGACAGAGGAGAGCTACAACGACCAGCCGGTGGAGACATCCCAGCACCTGGAGGAGGAGCAGACGGACTCCCGAAGGATCAACAAGAGCCAACCAGACAACCATGATCGATGAGGCAGTTGCACAACCGTGGTGCAACCCTCAGCCATCATTGGATCCAACTCCCTGAGATTCTGGGTGACTTCAAGCTTGGCCCCCAGACTATTCAGCTCTTGCCCAAGTTCCATGGGCTAGCCACCGAGGAGCCGCATCTGCATTTACAGGAGTTTGAGATGATCTGTAGCACAGTCCACGACAGATTCGTGGATGAGGACACTATCCAGATGATAGTGTTTCGATTCCCCCTCTTCGATAGAGCAGCTTACTAGCTGAAGCATTTAGGGAGATATGTTACCACTTGGGAGCAGCTCCGGGCCAAGTACTTGAACAAGTACTATCCACTCGGTCGAACCAATGCAGCTCGAGCTCTGATCAACAACTTCACCATGATCCCCAACGAGCAGTTCCATGAGAAGTAAGATCGATTTCATGACCTCATCGACCGGTGTCCACACCATGACATATCCAAGCCCAATCTCGTCCAGAGTTTCTTTTGTGGGATGACACCGGAGCTGCAGGGGCTTGTTAACGCTTCTTGTGGGGGCTCCTACTTCGCCAAGGATGAAGACCATGTCTGGGCCATCTATGAGGAGATGGCCGAGAACAGTACAGTGATTTCCCAGACCCGAGTCTACACATAGGGGAAACTCCTTCCACAGGCCATGTCCTATCTGAGAATAGCACGGATTGATGCACGTCCATCCACTTCGTCAGCAGCAGCACAAGCAGAGTCATTGACAGCTGACATGGGTATCATCAGTGATAAGTTGGACCGCATAGAAATTATCGAGATGAAGCAGTGCCAGGGCATGACGCAGATCGAACAGTTGGTACATACCCTTAGTGACCTGAAGACTCAGATCATGTGTCTCCAAGAGGACATAGCCATCCCCTTCCCTCAAGCACTCCACTTGGAAAAGGGGAATAAAAAAGAAAAACCTAAAAAGACCCAATAGTTAGAGTTCAACTGGTAGATGATAGATAGTTTTCAGATTCAGCTAACTCTACATGAAACACTTGAGCACATCCCTCTCTTCCAAAAGAATCTGAGAGAGAAGACCACCATCTTCAGGAAGAGAAGAAACCATCATGCCGAGATCCATGTGCTCACCCGCACCACTTGCTTTGTAATTCAGAACCGTATACCAGCCAAGAGGCTAGATGCAGGAGCTCCCTATGTCAGATGCCACATTCTTGGGCAGAGATTCAATGGGACTTTATTAGACAGCGGGTCTTCCATCAACCAACTTCTAGTAGCCTTACTCAATCGATTTGAGTTTGGCCCTCTTTGACAAAGCAAGACAGTCCTTCAGTTTGCTAATCGATCTGTAAATAAGCTGAAGGGGTTGTTGAAGGATGTAGTCGTCACAATTCAGAGCCTGAAATTCCTCGTGGACTTCGTTGTGTTGGACATGGAGATCCCTGAGTCCGTGACCGATACTCCCATCATTTTAGGATTCTCATTCTTGGCCACAGCCAAGGCGGTGTCCGACAATGATAGCGGGAAAGTATACTTTCACGTCGAGGGAGAAAGTATATAAATAGAGACGATCGACAAGACTAGAGCGTGAGATTCATCTTGCTCAGAGCAGTTCAGCGATGCAAAGCAGACGATAGAGGCAGAGCGATACGTCCACCAGGAGTGTGATTTTATGATCATAGATGACGAAGCAGTTTGATCTGACCCTATTTTAAAATCTCTTCTCTCATCATCAGATACCACAAAGTTACATCTTACAGCAGATGTGAGTTTAGAGAGCACATTCCTGGCAGAGGACACTTTCGAGGCTGACGGTCGCATCAGGATAGCGAGAAAAAGTACATTTCTTGTGATTCTGATTTAGATCCCTCAGATTCAGACATAGACTAGGATGACATCGATGACTATTTTCCTTGTCTGAATCCCATAGAGCCAGCAGCTAGGGTGGAGACCGAGCCAGCACCGAGTACAGACACACTAGCAGGGCAATCTTCACCAAACATTCATGATCAACGAGAGTTCTCACATTCAGATCTGGTTGCATTCATTTAGACATTCTATAAGCTAGATTTGCCAGCTCCTAGCTACCCCGAATTGAAGCCTTTGCCGCAGTCGCTGAAGTATAGATTCCTTGCGGGTGAGCATGAGATGTACCCAATCATTATCTCAACAGATTTGACTGGAGAGCAAGAATCTCGTTTGATGGATGTTCTACAAAATAAACCACATGGCAATAGGATGGAGTGTAGATGATCTCCAGAGGATAAGTCCGACCCTGTGCTCCCACCGTATCTATCTCAAAGAGGACGCGAAGCCATCGCGTGAGTTCCAGCGACAACTGAACCCGAATCTTCAAGAAGTGGTCATGAAAGAGATATCAAAATGGTGGAGCTTCGATTTTATCTACCCATCTCCGACTTCAAGTGGGTTAGTCCACTGCATGTGGTGCCCAAGAAGACAGGC
This sequence comes from Ottelia alismoides, assembly GCA_037367405.1. Taxonomy (NCBI): domain Eukaryota; kingdom Viridiplantae; phylum Streptophyta; class Magnoliopsida; order Alismatales; family Hydrocharitaceae; genus Ottelia; species Ottelia alismoides. Next base: position 208,753 of record JAZKJV010005347.1, on the reverse strand, counting down.
ATCATCACGGTTGTGAGTGAGTCTGGAGAGGAGATCGCTACCCGGGTACCCACTTCTTGGAGGGTCTGTGTGGACTACAGACGATTGAATCATGCCACCAAGAAGGATCATTTCCTGCTGCCTTTTATTGATCAGATTACAGAGAGGCTATCTGGGAAGAGTCACTATTGTTTCCTTGATGGGTAGTCATGCTATAACAGGTGGCCATAGCACCCGAAGACCAGGACAAAATGACATTCACCTGTCCGCTTGGGACTTATGCTTTCAGATGGATGCCCTTTGATCTATGTAACGCCCTCGCGACATCCCAAAGGTGTATGTTATCCATCTTTTTGGACACAGTGGGTAATTGCTTAGAGGTCTTCATGGATGATTTCTCGGTCTACGACGACAGGTTCGATGCTTGTCTTAACTGCCTAGGTCCATATTATTTTATCTTGGGAGAAGAGTCGCTTCTTGGTGACTCAGGGGATGGTGCTTGGCCATATCATCTCCAACAGGGGCATGGAGGTTGGTCCGGCCAAGGTGGATATCATCAGGAAACACAATCCACCGTCCAACTTACAGTAGTTGCGGTCTTTTCTTGGGCATGTAGGTTTCTACCAACGTTTTATTCAGGACTTCATCAAGATTGCTCGACCTCTCACTGATATGCTGACGAAAGACACCGAGTTCATTGTAGATGATAAGTGTCTTGCGTCTTTTGAGACTCTCAAGCATCTAGTTATTGAGGCTCATGTCCTTCAGCTGCTTGATTGGTCTCTCCCATTCGAGATCATGACGGATGCCTCCGATTTTGTCGTAGGGGCCATGCTAGGACAGAGGAGGGATGGATTACCGTTTACCATTCACTACACTAGCCGTACATTGGATGTCACTCAGCGGAATTATACAATCACAGAGAAGGAGATACTAGCAGTAGTATTTGCCTTTGATAAGTTCAGATCATATATTCTTGGATCCAGAGTGACTATTTACACTGATCATACTTCCATTAGGTACCTTATAGCAAAGAAGGATGCCAAAGCAAAATTGATTAGATGGATCCTTCAACTCCAAGAGTTTGATATTGAGATTAAGGATAAGTCTGGAGTCAAGAATGTGTTGGCGATTCATCTCTCTCGATTGGAACATCTTGAGGAATCTGAGCAGATTGAGTCACTAAGACCTTCCCAGATGAGGCGATCCTTGCTATCGCCTCTCTTCCATGGTACGCTGATATTGTGAACTATCTTGTTGCGAAGAAAGTTCCACAAGGTTGGCCCAGACAACGACTTGAGACCTTCCTTGCGAAGGCCAAGTCAGACCATTGGGAGGATCCCATCCTTTATCATGAAGGAGGTGATAGTGTCTGGCGTCGGTGCATTCCTCAGAAGGAGCACCATAGTGTCCTCACTTACTGCAACAAGCTTGAGGTAGGAGGACATTATTCTGGGAGGAGAACAACATAGAAAGTCCTCCAATCCGACCTATGGCGGCCTACCCTCTTCAAAGATTCTGATGGATTCGTGAAGAGTTGTGCTGACTGTCAGAGGATGGGCACTTGTGGACAGTATGATATGATATTGATGTAACCCATTCACTTCTGTGAGATTTTTGACACATGGAGCATCGATTTCATGGGTCCATTCCCTAAGATTCAGGGATTTGAGTACATTCTGTTAGCTATTGATTATGTGAGTCATTGGGTTGAGGCCATTCCTGCATGAACCGTAGAAGCTAAGACTATTTGTAGATTTTTTAGGAAGAATATCATTTCACGGTTCGGGGTTCCCACAGTTTTGATATTTGATGGGGGGTCTTCTTTTATAAACATTTTATCAATCATTTGTAAAAACTATTTTTTTACAAATGATTGATAAAATGTTTTGCTTGTGAAAACTTTATAAAACTTTTCGTATCATAACTCTGTATATAGTACAAAATTAATGAAAAATGTTTGAAAAATAATAGTTTGCAAAAACTCGTGTGTAAATATTTGTAAAGAGTTTGCAAAACTTATGCATTCATTCATGCATGCATTCAAATATTTTCAAAAATTTTGCATGTTTTTAAAAAAATTTGCATACTTCAAAAATTCCATAAAAAGAGTTTTGTACATAGTTTTGTATATTCTTTTCAATCATAGTTGATATTTAAACTAGTCTGGAATTAAATTGGAAAATGGAGCTTGGTTAAGACCATAATCTACCTAACTCTCAGAGGAATCTTATAGGATTTGGGGTTAAGACTTTTCAGGTCCATTAGTGACTTAATTCTTTAAGCCCACTAGGCTATGTTCACATGTCATCTTGATGAGCCTAAGTAGAACACTTAACAACGCACGCATGACTCTCACATGCAATGGCTTTACTTGGACCAGCACCTTATACATAGCTCTCTATGGATGAGGTTATGAGGAGGCAGTTTTCTTTGGCTTGGAGTAGCATACGAGGGTAGTACTTCTAGGCAGAACCTCTCATCTTCCTTTAGGGAGGGATGTACATCTAAACTTGGTCTAGCGGTGTTGAGGTCTAAAGACATGAGTTGTGGGTTGCAATAATGCTTCAAAAGAAAGATAGTCTACTGGCTCAGGAAGAAAAAGTCCTTATGTATATGATGGACCATGTAGATATGTTGTACATACACACATTCAAAAAAATGTGCAAAATAAAGAAAAATCCAAAGCAGTGGACATGCCTGATTGAAAATAAAATACCTATCGAAGTGTATATAGTCAAATAAATCAAAGCTTATGTATTACACCTTCTCATCTCATGAAGCTTGCAGCGGGAGACTTATCTACACTGGTTGGGCTCCCAAGGAAACATGGCTACACTGGCCATGGCCCATTCTCTTCTTTCCCCCTCTTCTTGAGCCGATTGAACTTGAACTTACAAGGAAATACCCCGCTCCTCGAGGAAAGATCTATTAGACTAAGGAATTAGAGTTACCTTGTTGAGTGAGGTTGTTTCATTGTCATTCTGAGGTGGGGAGCTACATATCACTTACACTGTACAAGGAAAGATACATGGTTATTAGAGTTTGCATATGTAGACTTGTTCTGATCTGGATTATTGAGGAGTCTTGACCATATAATGGTGGAACTTAAAGGCTGTTAAGTCTTAAACCTAGATCCTAATAAGGTTCCAACAAACTAATAATCCAAAGGTCTGACTGAGCTCCATAGTTCAATTTAATGAAGATTAGTTTAATAATCAACCTTGATTCTCCTTCTTTTTATTTCTTTTTTACTTCTTTTTCAAATAAGTGTTTGCTAAGGGACTAGCAAAGGTAAAGTATAGGGGGTAATGAATCCCTGATTCTCACTCTTTATTCTTTTATTTTAGCTACTTATCTTAGCAAACAACATGTAAATACATGTAAATACAATAACATAGCATTTTGCATGCATTTGTTAATACTGCATAATTAGCATGTATTTGTGCAAAAATAAAAGAATAAAGAAAAAGAAAAAAGGAAGGAGGTACTTAGAATAAATATAGAGTGACCCGAACCCCCATAGAAGGTCAAGCCTTGACCTGATCGCCAAATAAATTAAGTAGAGAGAGATAAGGTCTACTTTGTGTTGTACAGTGTACCTATGTATATAGATAATTATTTTTGACAAAATTAGAGTTAATTATTATTTTTACCTCCTTTTATATATTTCTAAAAATCAAATAAAAATCATAAAAATTAAATAAAAAAATCATCTCCACTTGTGAAAATACATATGTATATATGTTACATCCACCATTTATTTCATACTTGTAAATAATTTGTAAAAATAAAATAAAAATTATTTTGTACTCCTAAAAATATGTTGTAGATAAATAAAATATAAAATTGGGGTATTTATGCAAAAATAACAAAATAAAAATTATTGTACATAATACATAGGTATATTATACATGTATATAATACTGTATATTATATATACACTAATTTATTTTTCATAAAAATGATTAAAAATCACAGAAAAATTCTTTGAAAAATAATAAACATTTTTTATTTTATACACTTTTTATTTTGAATTCAAATACTATTTTTAGTACATCCCTACTTTCTATGGTACGGAGGATTTCTTGACTCCAGTCAATGCCTCCTTCCAGGCCAGGTCAGGTCGTCTACCTCTCACCGGAGATGTTTCTCCGTATTTTCACGCCTGAACCCAATCACATCTCGCCCCTATTTTTTGCCCGAGCCTCCTTATAGGATCCATGGTCTTCACGGATCCTAAGGAAGGCACGGATCTTCCTAAGGTTGCATGCTCTCGCTCGATCATTCTAACCCCTGGGAATCCTATAAAGTCTCGCCTCTGCCTCCGCAGATCAGTAGCTCGTGCCTCGCCCCTTCTCTTGTCCCTAGGTGTCTTCGGTGGAGTGACAGCAACCGGAGAGTGCCTTTAGATCAAGGTTTGGTGGTGTGTACCTGCAGCTCAGCTACATGGTCGAAGCCCTTCGCCGCATACAGCCTCCCTGCCTACCGCAGCATGGTCGAGGCTATGTCCCCATCTCCCAGCTCCTCCTGACCTTGCTGAGTTCATCGGCACCCTCAAGTGACGTATCTTTCTATTCCATTTGTCCATTCAAGTCGAATCTTCCACTCTGCCTCCGCCGCAGCTCATTTGTTCCGACCACCTGGTCAAAGCCTCATTTCACCAACACACACGTATCGATCGACCCCCCGATGTACACCCCAACTCACACCACAGCCTGATCATACTTGGAATTGACCCTCTGGTCAAGATTAAGGCCAATAACTCCTTTTGCCACCCTCGCCAGAGATTGACTCCCATCCACCTTCGCTTCTTTCATCTCCAGCATCAATAACCTAGACCAGAGCATAGCCCCGAGTTCTCTCTTTTATTTGCAAGTATACTCGTACGATAGGAGCTTATGGTGGACGTCCAGTTGCTCGGCGGAGCAGCTCCAGGAAGAGCTCCCTAATCAAGCACACATGACCATTGGTTCCATCAGAACCTCCCACCAGACGCAGACCACTCCCACGACTGTGCAAGACTCCTCCGATTCTCCATCCGACTGGTGGATCTCGATCCCTCCTCCGTTGAAGTTCATCCCCGACGAGTTCTTCCAGCCCTCCTTTCTGCCGTCGATGAGGAGCACCACCTTCCAGATTTGATCTCAGTCGTACGCCCACGCTTTATCCCTAACGGTCGATCTGAGAAGGGGACAGATCTACACCGCACGTTCTCACCTTTTCAGAGCCGCCAGATCCGTACTGTCAGCCGCACATCCCTGACATTCCCTCCACCGTCAGATCCTTTCGTAGGGGACAATCAGGACCGTTAGAGCCATCATGCGTGCCTCACGTGCTTCAGGGTAGTTTGCATTCTTTATCTTGCACTTTTATGCTTTATTAGTTAGTCTAGTAAATAAAGTTGTAAGTATAGATATTTTGCAGTAATAACCTTGTAGTTATATATATTTGCATTTCAGTCCTCCATGTGTAAACTCATGTGTCGTCCCATGTGAATTTGTGGTGTATTTGCATTATCTACAATGAACTTCTTTTCTGTTATGTTTTGAATGAAACACTTTTGATATTTGCATTTATAGCCCTGTACATGGTGGATTGTGCATGTGCGTGAATTCTTTGGACTTTTTACACTATTTGCCCTACATTTTTCATCTGAGTTAGTTATTGGCCCTTGGACTTTATTGTATTTTCAACTAGGTCCCTACAAGTTGTGTGTGTTATCTTTGATCATATAATACCTAATTAATTTCAAAAATCCGATAAAAATCATTGTTAGCTCCTGCTAGCACGTAATATTTATGGTATTTTTTGTGCATTAATTTAGTATTTTTTGATATGTTCTAAGAATCAAAAACCCATAAAAATTATTCTTTGTTTTTTATATAAAAACATAAAATTATAAAAATCGTGCTAAAAAATCAAAAAAAATAGGGCATATTTGTTTGTGTGTGCTTTACCTCCAGTAGCATTTTTGTTTTGAAACTCTTTATAAAAATCTAAAAACTCTCAAAAACCTATAAAAACATAAAAATTCTAGAAAATTCAAAAAAATACAATATCAGTTTCTAGTTGTTCCTCTTTTTATCTACTTTTCATTAAATTTCATAGCCAGGACATTAGGACAATTTAAGTATTTTAATTTGAAATTTTGTCCTGGTTGTGCATTGTTTCCTTGTTTATCATTTATTTGATTTTTATAAAATCATCTAAAAATTGGAAAAACCCTAGAAAATGACCAAAAAGACTCTTAATATTTGAAAAACATAAAAATATTTTTATTCCAGATTTTTGAGTATTTTTAGCCTTAATAAAAAATAAAAGGCTTACTTGTGTGCTTTATTGCCTTATTTTCTTGCTTGTTTTCATTAATTAAAAACCACAAAATTTTATAAAATTAAAAATTAACAAAAATTTGCTCTTTCTTGTCTGATCACGACTACTTCGTAAGTTTACTCGTGCTCCTTGAGCTTGACCCTAGTCTTTATACCATGTTAAATAAATAGCAGAGACTGCTAACATTGATTTTGTGCTCTTGTCTGTTTACTTGAGTGGTTTCTACATTTTTCTTGAATGACCGAATTGATTGGCTAGGAACAACGACACTTGATTATTTTCCATCTTAGATGATCTAGGTTTTCGTGTCTTCAGAATGACGTCGTTGTCGGAGAGCACGCTTAGTAGTCGTTTTTCAGCCTTTTGTTTATTTTTATCTCTATCTTTATAACTATTTTCTGACACGTTTCTGTTTCGCTTTTCGTACGAGGAACCGCCTGAGGACACTTTGGAGGAGACCCGTACCTGAGGAGGAGCAGGAGAAGTGTAGGAGATAGTTATAGCTTTTAGAGTAGCAGTAGAGTCGTTTTCATTTCAGCAAGCTTAGCTTTTATTATTATTGTAATAATCCTTGGAAACACTCTGGACACTTAGACTCTCTTGACCTTATTGGGGTCTCTTTCTCCGAGCACCTGTGTGCTCGGGGGACCTCACTGAGATTTTCACGCTTTTGTTTTGATAGCATTTTTTCTATTTGATTCCCGGAGAATTTGGCCCCTAGATTTAAGATTTTTCTTGATTGTGATGTAAATAACTTAAGCCCCAATCCCTAATAGACTGCTTGCACCTATAGTTCATAATTGGACCTTAATAATAATTTATAATAAAAAAATAGCTTATTTGATTGAGAAGTCATGTAATGCTAGAGGTCGTATACAACGCACGCAAGATCCATTCTGGAAGACATAGATCGACATCCGAGACCGAACATCGATCTCTCTTTCTGATCAGCTAGCTAAAGTTCTTCACGATCATTAGAAATTGCTCATCTTAAGGTCGTTTTCTTCATGCATCATTTAGATAAGTTTTAGTTCAGTTTTTTTATTTATGTGCAGATCACCTTGCTTGTAAAGTGCTGGAGTCATATACGCATCTCTTACTTTGCATGAATCATAGTGTTTGAATCGCGTGTCAGCTTTATCAACTTCTCCCCCTGTTTTTGGACTTAAAATAAATCAGGAGATCGAAAAATTCATTAGGCATTGTTTGTCTTTGAAAAATACATAAAAAAGAGCCAATTATAAAATTGGGACTGTTTAAGCAAACTTGACCCTGAAATCCACCTCACTAAAGAAATACTTGTTTTTGGGAGAGTCACCCCCTCATTGGTTGGTTTGCTTGAGCGAGAGAGTGACCCATACACTAGGATAGAGGCACGCTTGAACTTCCATTAGACTACTGGTCTTGGGTTAGTCATTCTCCAGTGAGGATCTCTCCGGTAACCGGTAATGCAAACTGCGACGTCCTTAACAGATTGAATTGATCGGGTACCCGGTAAACGGTCCGTAATTCACACTGGTTGGGAAAGATCTACCTTTGGGATTTGGCCAGTTTCTTGGGACCATCGGGTCCCTACCAGCTCGCTTAATCGTTCTGCAAGACTAATTTATCACCTAAAATAAAATTAACAAGACTAACGGCCAAACCTTTACAGTCATCAGCTCTCGTGTTGAGTAGGTGAATTGGGGTTTTTTACTTTTGATCTTGTTTACTATCCAGGTCTCATCCTCTCATTCCACATCATGACGATGGGCCGGAGATCCCTTAGACTACCTTTGGTAGACCCGCTCTCGAGCACTCCGCCTCATTCATCTAAGGAGGTTCCAGGGAGCCTAGACCCGCTCTACAAACCTGAATTCGATTATGTCATGTTCCCCCTCGACCAACCTTCTTCCAGTCCTGAGGTTCCCGAGTAGAGACTAGCGCAGATATTTGTACGTTTGATGGCACCTGAGTTCGGGTCTTTTGCCTTTGTAGAGACCTGCGAGATGGCTAGCAGTGAGGAGTGCATCGATGGACAGCCCCAGGGTTCTACATAAGTTCTAGATCAGGGCACCGTCAACAACACACTTCTAGCCTCCCTAGAGACGATGCAAAGACAGATCAGAGATCAAGGAGCGTTTATGGCAGAGGTGTGTCGTGAGTTAGCACAGATGCGAGATGACAGAGGAGAGCCATATCAATCAGCTGGTGGAGACATCCCAGCACCTGGAGGAGGGGCAGACGGACATCTGGAAGATCAGCCAGAGACAGCCAGACAGCCACGACCGATGAGGCAGTTTCACAAGCCTGGCGCAATCCTCACCCATCGTTGGATCCAAATCCCTTTGATTCTGGACGACTTCAAGCTCAGCCCCCAGACCATTCAACTCTTGCTCAAGTTCCATGGGCTAGCCACTGAGGAGCTACATCTACATTTACAAGAGTTTGAGATGATCTGCAGCACATTCCATGACAGATTCGTAGACGAGGACACTATCAAGATGATAGCATTTCCATTCTTCCTTGTCGACAGAGTAGCTTACTAGATGAGGCATTTAGGGAGATATGTTACCACTTGGGAGCAGCTCCAGACCGAGTAATTGGACAAGTACTATCCACTCGGCCAGACCAATGCAGCTCGAGCTCTAATCAACAACTTCACCATGATCCCCAAGAGCAGTTCCATGAGGCATGGGATGATTTCATGAGCTCATTGACTGTTGTCCACACCATGACATATCCAAGACCAATCTCGTCCAGAGTTTCTTATGTGGGCTGACACCCGAGCTACAGGGGCTTGTTAACGCTTCTTGTGGAGACTCCTACTTCGCCAAGGATGAAGACCAGGTCTGGGCCATCTATGAGGAGATGGTAGAGAACTATACAGTGATTTCCCAGACCCGAGTCTACACACAGGAGAAACCCCTTCCACAGGCCGTGCCCTATCAGAGGATAGCACGGGTTGATGCAGGTTCATCTACTTCATCAACAGCTGCACATGCAGAGTCATCGGCAACTGACATGGGTATCATCAGCGAGAAGTTGGACTGCATAGAGATTATCGAGAAGAAGCAGTGCCAGGGCATGACGCAGATCAACCAGTTGGTACAGATTCTCAGTGACCTGAAGACCCAGATCATGTGTCTCCAGGAGTTATAGACGGCTTCTCAGCCATATCTCAGGTCAAGGGTTGATCCTATCAGCAACAACTCTTCCCAGCACTCTACCTAGTACCGCCAGGTTCACCACATCCAGGCGGAGCCGGTTTAGCCATTGCAGCCACACTAGTCTCAGCCACTGCCATCTCAGGACACTCAGATGGTTGTGTATCAGCAGGATCAGCCCCTGGCAGTTCTTCCCCTGATCTCTTACGAGCAGGAGCCGTTGAGGGAAGTCAACAGGATTTGGCATGACCGGTAGCAGCCCAGGATCCACCGAGATCATCCCGGATTCAGGTGGTCCACCGGAGGCACCTCATCCCAGCAGCAACCTCCAGCTAAGGGTGGACAGTTCATCCAGCCGTCGCAACAGCCCCAGTACTTCCAGCCATAGTAGCATTACCAATCGGGTCCTCGTCCCTACCAACAGGGACAACAGTGGAGGCAGCAACAACCTCAATAGTTTACTCAGCCTCCCCCTCACCAGTTCCAGTAGCAGCCTCATTTCCAGCGAGGCAACCTATCTGGTTCTCACAGGCCAGCCTATGAGAACCCCTCCCTTGATAATCTATCTCGCCTTCTCTTAGACCAGCAGACATCCTTTAGGCGGGAGATGGACAAGTTTCACCAGGGGATGAGGGAGATCATAAAGGGTAAGGATGCCATACCCGCTCAGATCGAGCCCAATCCTAACAACCTCAAGAGGAAGTCTGAGCAGGTACAATTCATAGAGACCACCACTCCTAGTGAGTCGTTGGGTGATATTTCTTCATACACATTTGATGATGATTTTGTTTCACTTAGGAGCGGTAGGATGCCAGCTGACGGTGCCTCCTTTGATCGGCATCCCCATGATGATCCCGGAGCGCTGGACAAGGAGGACAGCGGTGCTAATGCTACTAATGATGATGTTTATGACAGTGATGCTGAAGACACCAAGGACGTTGATCCAACCGACGGTACTGAGGCTGTCACTTCTCCAGATGCAGTCGATGGTATTGACGTTACCATTCCAGTTGATGCTGAGCTAGAGTGCGGTATTGATGCCACGAAGACTGATGTCGTGGGTGGTGTTGATGCCATCATGTATACTACAGTTGTGTTTCCTCATGTTTTTGTATCTCAGTACAATATCAAAAGGACCAAAAAATAATAAAGGAAAGGTTTCTTCATCTACTTTGAGTCCATATGTGATGCATGATGACCCTTGTACGGATTCCATTCCTTCTCAGCAGTAGGAACCTACTCCTGGCCCTCTATCTGACGAGGGCCTAGCTATCCACTTCCCTAAAACACTCTGCTTAGCAAAGGGGAATAAAAAAGAAAATCCTAAAAAGACACAGCAGTTAGAGTTCAGTTGGCAGATGATAAACAGATTTCAGATTCAGCTGACTCTACAGGAGACACTTGAGCACATCCCTCTCTTCCAAAAGAATCTGAGAGAGAAGACTGCCATCCACAGGAGGAGAAGGAACCATCATGCCAAGATCCATGTGCTCACTCGTGCCACTTGCTTCGCAATTCAGAACCGTCTGCCAGCAAGAGGATAGATGCAGGAGCTCCCTATGTTAGATGCCACATTCATGAGCAAAGATTCGATCGGACTTTATTAGACAACGGCTCTTCCATCAACCTATTTCTGGCAGCCTTACTCAGCCGATTTGAGTTTGTCCCTCTTCAACAGAGCAGGACAATCCTTCAGTTTGTTGATCGATCTGTCAAGAGGCTGAAGGGGTTGTTGAAGTATGTAGTCATCACAATTCAGGGTCTGAAATTCCCCGTAGACTTCGTCGTGATGGACATAGAGATCCCTGATTCCATGACCGATACCCCCATCATTCTAGGACGCCCATTTTTGGCCACAGCCAAGGCGGTGTCCGACCATGATAGCGGGATGGTATACTATCGCATCGAGGGTGAAAGTATACAAATAGAGACGATCAACGAGACTAGATCATGAGATTCAGCTTGCTCAGAGCAATTCAACGATGCAGAGCAGACAACAGAGGTAGAGCGAGACGCCTACCAGGAGTGTGATTTTGTGATCACAGATGACGAAGCAGTTTGGTCTGACTCTATTTCACGAGCTCTTCTCTCACCTTCAGATACCATAGAATTACAACTTCCAGCAGATGAGAATTCGAGAGCACATTTTTGGCAGAGGACACTTTCGAGGCTGACGACAACATTTAGGATAACGAGGTAGAGTACAGTTCTTGTGATTCTGGTTCTGATCCCTCGGATTCAGACATAGACTGGGATGATATTAATGACTATTTGCCTTGTCTGATTCCCACAAAGCCAGTAGCTAGGGTGGAGACCGAGCCAGCACCAAGTACAGACACACGAGCAAGGCCATCTTCACCAGACATTCATAATCAGCGAGAGTTCTCACATTCAGATCTGATTGCATTCAGTCATACATTCTAGAAACTAGATTTACCAACTCCCATCTGCCTACAATTGAAGCCTTTTCTGCAGTCGCTGAAGTATAGATTCCTTACAGGTGACCATGAGATGTACCCAGTCATTATCTCAGCCAATTTGACTGTAGAGCAAGAATCTCATTTGATGGATGTTCTTGAAAAAAACTGCAAGGCAATAGGATGGAGCATAGTTGATCTCTAGGGGATAAGTTTGGCCCTGTGCTCCCACCATATCTATCTCTAAGAGGATGCGAAGCCATCGCATGAGTTCTAGCGACGACTGAATCCGAATCTTCGAGAAGTGGTCATGAAAGAGATATCAAAATGGTAGAGCACTGATTTCATCTACCCCATCTCCGACTCCAAGTAGGCTAGACCATTGCATGTGGTGCCGAAGAAGATGGGCATTACCACAGTTGTGAGTGAGCCTGGAGAGGAGATCACTACCCGGGTACCCACTTCTTGGAGGGTATGTGTGGGCTACAAACAATTGAATCATGCCACCAAGAAGGATCAATTCCCGCTGCCTTTTATTGATCTGATTATAGATAGTCTAGCTAGGAAGAGTCACTATTGTTTCCTTGACGGGTACTCCAGCTATAATAGGTGGCCATATTGCCTGAAGAGCAGGACAAAATGACATTTACCTATCCATTTGGTACTTATGATTTCAGACGGATGCCCTTTGGTCTATGTAATTCCCCGGTGACATTCCAAAGGTGCATGTTGTCCATCTTTTCGGACATGGTGGATGATTGCTTAAAGATCTTCATGGATGATTTCTCGGTCTGCGGTGATGAGTTCGATGGTTGTCTTGACTGCCTAGATCGAGTGCTTCGATGTTGCATAGAGGTCCATCTTGTTTTATCTTGGGAGAAGAGTCACTTCATGGTGACTCAGGGGACAGTGCTTGGTCATATCATCTCCAACAGGAGCATGGACGTGGATCCGGTCAAGGTGGATATCATCAGGAAACTCAATCCACCATCCAACTTGCGGTAGTTGCAGTCTTTTCTTGGGCATGTCGGTTTCTACCAACGTTTTATTCAGGACTTCAGTAGGATTGCCCGACTGCTCACTGATCTGCTGACGAAAGATACTGAGTTCATTGTAGATGATAAGTGTCTTGCGTCTTTTGAGACTCTCAAGCATCTAGTTGTTGAGGCTCCTGTCCTTCAGCCGCCTGATTGGTCTCTCCCATTCGAGATCATGATGGATGCCTTTGATTTTGTCGTAGGGGCTGTGCTAGGACAGAGGAGGGATGGATTACCATTTGTCATTCACTACGCTATCTGTACATTGGATGCCGCTTAGTAGAATCATACAGTCACAGAGAAGGAAATACCAGCAGAAGTATTTGCCTTTGATAAGTTCAGATCGTATATTCTTGTTTCCAATGCGACTATTTACATTGATCTTACCACCATCAGGTACCTCATGGCAAAGAAGGATGCCAAAGCGAGATTGACTAGATGGATCCTTTTACTCCATGAGTTTGATATTGAGATTAAGGATAAGCCCGGAGTCAAGAATGTTGTGGCAGATCATCTCTCTCCATTGGAACATCTTAAGGAATCTGAGCAGATTGAGCCTATCACTGAGATCTTCCCAGATGAGGCGATCCTTGCTATCGCCTCTCTTCCCCGGTACGCTGACATTGTGAACTATCTTGTTGCCAAGAAAGTTCCACACGGTTATCTCAGACAGCGACTTGAGACCTTCCTTGCGAATGCCAAGTCGTACCATTGGGATGATCCCGTCATTTATCATGAAGGAGGGGATAGCGTCTGACGTCGATACATTCCTCAGGAGGAGCACCATAGCGTCCTCACTTACTACCACAAGCTTGAGGCAGGAGGACATCATTCTGGGAGGAGAACATCATAGAAAGTGCTCCAATCCAGCCTATGGTGGCCTACCCTCTTCAAGGATTCTAATGAATTTGTGAAGAGGTGTACTGACTATCAGAGGATGGGCACTTGTGGACAGCGTGATATGATGTCGATGCAGCCCATTCACTTCTGTGAGGTTTTTTACACATGGGGCATCGATTTCATGGGTCCATTCCCTAAGAATAAGGGATTCGAGTACATTATGTTGGCTATTGATTATGTGAACCGTTGGGTTGAGGCCATTCCCGCCCGAATCGCAGATGCTAAGACTGTTTACAGATTTTTTAGGAAGAATATCATTTCACGGTTCGGGGTTCCTAGAGTTTTGATATTTGCCGAGGGGGTCTCATTTTATCAACGACAAGATAAAGGCCCTTGCTAATGAGTTCAGCATAGACCATCGAGTAGCTACTTCATATCATCCTCAGACCAATGGTCTTGCTGAAGTATCGAACATGGAGATTAAGATAATACTGCAGAAGGTAGTCTGCCTAGACCGAAAGGATTGGTCACAGCTTTTGGACTCGATCTTGTGGGCATATCAGACTTCCTTCAAGACACCTTTGGGTATGTCTCCCTTTCGTCTTGTTTATGGCAAGCCATGCCATATAACTGTGGAGATAAAACATAAGTCACTACGGGATGTCGTTGAGATATTATTGGATTCATAGAGTATAGGAGATCAAAGGAAGGCAGAATTGGCAGCCCTGGAGGAGCTTAGAGATACAACCTTTTCAAGTAGGCTACAGTATAAGGAGCGAGTCAAGATATGGCATGATTCTCATATCAGCCATAAACAGTTTGAGCAAGATCAGAGAGTATGATTATTCGATGCCAGGTTGAGATTATTTCCATGGAAGTTGCAGAGTAAGTGGAAGGGACCATACTTGGTACGAAAGGTGCATGACAATGGTAGCATTAATATATCTGAGATGTCATCTGAGTCCACCTTTCGAGTTAATGGTCAGCGCTTGATGCCATATCTAGATCATGATCCACTGATCGTTGACGTCACCCCTATTCATTTTGCATGAGATGTGGTCTTTGACTCACATCGTTTGCATCTCATGCCTGATTATCACTTTCTTCCGCCCTTGTATAGATCTAGATGTCCATATCATACATTCTTCTATCTAACACCCCATCTCCATCTTATGATTATGCTATACTTAGGATGTACTTTTCGCTAAGTATGGGCGGTGTCAGACTTTTTATTATTCTTTTGATTATGTTTACTCTGTTTTGCAGCCTATACTTAGGGATATTTCACCCTAAGTATAGGGGAGGTAGCCCCTGTACATTCTAACCCTCGATTTTCCCCTTGTATACATTCATCTATACTTAGGATTACTTGATCCTAAGTATGGGGGGAACTATCGATTTCTATTGATTCTATTCTTTCATTCGTCTTTGTAGTATAGCCCTTCTTTTCAGTTCCTTATACTAAGCATGAGTTATGTCTTCTTCATCACTCTTTGATCACTTTGAGGACATCGTTCGAGCTAAGTATAGGGGGTGTCGTATATATTGCATATATATTTTAGCCATAACTCGTACTTTGTGTGAGTATGTTAATAAATAAAATGACTAAAACCAAAAGCTTAAAAATCACAAAAATTTTAAAATTCCTTCTATATAAAATTCTTTCTTACACATACATATTTGTAAATAGCTATTTGTAAAAACTATTTTTGTACAAATCTTTGTAAAAATGTTTTTCTTGTGAAAACTTTGTAAATATTTTCATATCAAAATTATGTATATAGTACAAAATTTTTGGAAAATGATTAAAAAATAAAAGTTTGCAAAAACCCATGTGTAAATATTTATAAAGAGTTTGTAAAACTTATGCATTCATTGATGCATGCATTTAAACATTTTCAAAAATTTTGCATGTTTTCAAACAATTTTGCATACTTCAAAAATTCCATAAAAAGTGTTTTGTACATAGTTTATGTTCTTCTCAACCATAGTTGACATTTAAACTAGTCTGGAATTAAATTGGAAAATGGAGCTTGGTTAAGACCTTAATCTACCTAACTCTCAGAGGAACCTTATAGGATTTGGGGTTAAGACATTTCAAGTCCATTAGTTACTTAATTCTTTATGTCCGCTAGGCTATGTTCACATGTCATCTTGATGAGTCTAAGTAGAATACTTAACAATGCACACATGTCTCTCACAGACAATGGCTTTACTTGGACCAGCACCTTACACAAAGCTCTCTACGGATGAGGTGATGAGGAGGCAGTTTTCTTTGGCTTGGAATAGCATAGGAGGGTAGTACTTCTAGGCGGAACCTCACGTCTTCCTTTAGGGAGGCATGTACATCACAACTTGGTCTAGCAGTCTTGAGGTCTAAAGACAGGAGTTGTGGGTTGCAATGATTCTTCAAAGAGGGATAACTACTGGCTCAGGAAGAAAAAGTCCTTATGTATATGTTGCACCATGTAGATATGTTGTACATATGCACATTCAAAAAAAAGTCCAAAATCAAGAAAACTCCAAAAAAGTGGACATGCCTGTTTGAAAATAAAATGCCTGCTAGAGTGTATATAGTCAAAAAAGAAAAACTTATGCATTACACCTTCTCATCTCATGAAGCTTGAAGTGGGAGACTTAGCTACAATGGTTGGGCTCCCAGGGATATGTGGCTACACTGGCCACGGTCCATTCTCTTCTTTCCCCTTCTTCTTGAGCTGGTTGAACTTGAACTTAGAAGGGAATACCCCGCTCCTCCGAGGAAAGAGCTGCTAGACTAAGGAATTAGAGTTACCTTGTTGAGGAAGGTTCTTTCTTTGTCATTTCTAAGGTGGGGAGCTACATATCACTTACACAGTACAAGGAAAGATACATGGTCATTAGAGTTTGGGTATGTAGACTTGTTTTGATCTGGATTATTGAGGAGTCTTGACCATAGAATGGTGGAACTTAGAGGCTGTTGAGTCTTAAACCTAGATCCCCATAAGGTTCCGACAAACTATTAATCCAAAGGTCTGATTGATCTCCATACTTCAATCTAATGAAGATAGTTTAATGATCAACCTTGATTCTCCTTCTTTTTCTTTTTTTTCACTTCTTTTTCAAGTAAGTGTTTTCTAAGGGACTAGCAAAGGTAAAGTATAGGGGTGATGAATTCTAACTCTCACTCTTTATTCTTTTATTTTAACTACTTATCTTAGCAAAACAACATGTAAATACTTGTAAATACAATAACATAGCATTTAGCATGCAATTGTTAATACTGCATAATTAGCATGTATTTGTGCAAAAATAAAAGAATAAAGAAAAATAAAAAGGAAGGAGGTATTTAGAAAAATACAGAGTGACCCGAACCCCAAGAGAAGGTCAAGCCTTGACCTGATCGCCAAATAAAATAAGTAGAGAGAGATAGTGTCTACTTTGTGTTGTACAGAGCAACTATATATATAGATAATTATTTTTGACAAAATTAGAGTTAATTATTATTTTTACCTCCTTGTATCTATTTCTAAAAGTAAAATAAAAAAATAAAAATCAGAAAAATTAAATAAAAATAAAAATAAATTCTCTTCACTTGTGAAAATACACATGTATATATGTCACATCCACCATTTATTTCATACTTGTAAATAATTTGTAAAAATAAAATAAAAATTATTTTATACTCCTAAAAATATGTCGTAAATAAATAAAATATAAAATTGGGGTATTGTGCAAAAATAACAAAATAAAAATTATTGTACATAATACATAGGTATATTATAACTGTATATAATATTATATATTGTATATACACTAATTTATTTTTCATAAAAATGATTAAAATCACTGAAAAATTCTTTGAAAAATAATAAACATTTTTTATTTTATACACTTTTTATTTTGAATTGAATTACTATTTTTATGGATTTTTATACATCCCTATTTTCTGATTGGTCCGGAGGCTTTGTTGACTCCAGTCAACGCCTCCTTCTAAGTTGGGTCGGGTTGTCTACCTCTCGTCGGAGTCGTTTCTCCATATTTAACGCCCGAACCTGATCACATCTTGCCCTGATTTTTCGCTCGAGCTTCCTCCTAAGATCCATGAACTTCGCAGATCCCTATGAAGGCACGGATCTTCCTTGGGTTACGTGCTCTCGCTCGATCATTCTAGCCCCCTAGGAATCCTATAAAGTCTCACCTTCGCCGCTGCAACTCAGTAGCTCGTTCCTTGCCCCGTCTCTTATCCCAAGGTGTCTTCATTGGAGTGACAACAACTGGAGGGTGCCTTTGGATCAAGGTTTGGTGGCGTGTACCCCTAGCTCAGCTACGTGGTCGGAGCCATCCGTTGTGTCCAGCCTCCCTGCCTGCCGCAGCACGGTCAAGGCCATGAACTCATTTCCTAGCTCTGCCTGACCTTGGTGAATTCATCATAACCCTCAGGTGATGTATCTCTCTATTCCATTTGTCCATTCTAGTCGAATCTTCCACTCTGCCTCTGTCACAACTCATTTGCTCCGACCACCTAGTCGTAGCCTCATCTCACCAACTCACCCGTATCAATCGACTCCCGACGAACACCCCATCTCGTACCACGACCTGATCATCCTTGTAATCGACCCTCAGGTCGAGATTAAGGCCAAGATCTCCTTCTACTACCCTCGCTAGAGATCGACTCACATCCACCTTCACTTCTTTCAACTCCAGCTTCAATAACCTAGATCAGAGCGTAGCCCCAAGTTCTCTCTTTTATTTGTAGGTATCCTCGCATGATAGAAGCTTATGTTGGACGTCCAGTTGCTCGGCGGAGCTGCCTCATCCAGCAAACATGAGTTTTGGTTCCTCCATCAAAACCTCCCACCAGACGCGGACCACTCCCTCGATTGTACAGGACTCCTCCGATCCTCCATCGGAGTGGTGAATCTCGATCCTCCTCCGTTGAAGTTCATCCCCGTTGAGTTCTTCCATCCCTCCTTTCGGCTGTCGATGAGGAGAACCACCTTCCATATTTGATCTCGACTGCAAGCCCACTCTTTATCCCTAATGGTTGATCAAAGCAGGGGACAGATCTGCACCACACGTTCTCACCTTTTCAGAGTCGCAAGATCCGTATTGTAGCCAAACATCACAGCCGCACGTCCCTGACATTCCTTCCATTGTCAGATCCTTTTGCAGGGGACGATCAGGACCGTCAAAGCCATCATGCGTGCCTCACGTGCTTCAGAGTATTTTGCATCCTTTATCCCGCACTTTTATGCTTTATTAGTTAATCTAGTAAATAAAGTTGTAAGTGTACACATTCTGCAGTAATAACCTCGCAGTTATATATATTTGCATTAAAGTCCTCCATGTGTTAACTCACATGCCATCCTACGTGAATTTATGGTGTATTTGCATTATCTACCATGAATTTCTTTTCTGTTATGTTTTGAATAAAACATTTTTGATATTTGCATTTATATCCATGTACATGGTGGATTGCTCATGGGTGTGAATTCTCTGGTATTTCTACACTATTGGCCCTACATTTTTCATCTGAATTAATTATTGGCCTTGGACTTTATTATAATGGCAACTAGGTCCCTACAAGTTGTGTGTTTTATCTTTGATCAAATAAATACCTATTTAATTCCAAAAATCCGACAAAAATTACTATTAGCTTTTGCTAACACATACTATTTATGATAATTTTTGTGAATTGATTTAGTATTGTTTGATATTTTCAAAAAATAAAAAACCCATAATAAACTATTCTGTCTATTTTATAAAATACATAAAAATTATAAAAATTGCGCTAAAAATTGAAAAAAATTTAATGCTTCTTTGTTTGTGTGTGCTTTACCTCCAGTAGCAATTTTGTTTTGAAAAACATTATAAAAGCCCTAAAAATCTAAAAACTCTCAAAAAATATAAATAACATAAAAAATCTAAAAAATTACAATCTCAGTTTCTGTTTGTTCCTCTTTTTGTCTACTTTCTCATAAAATTCATAACCAATTAGGGTACTTTAATTATTTTTTATTTCTAATTTTGTCCTGGCTATGCACTATTTCCTTGTTTAGCATTTATTTGATTTTTATAAAATCATCTAAAAATTGGAGAAAAAAAACCCAGAAAATCACCAAAAAGACCTTAATATTTGAAAAACACAAAAATATTTTTATTCTAGATTTTTGAGTATTTTTAGCCTTGATAAAAATTTTAAAAGCTTGCCTATGTGCTTTATTGCCTTATTTTCTTGCTTGTTTTCCTTAATTGAAAACCACAAAATTTTTCAAAATTAAAAATTAACAAAAATATTCTCTTTCTTTTCTGATTACGACTTCTTTGTAGGCTTACTCGTGCTCCTTGAGTTCGACCATGGTCGCTATACCAGGTTAAATAAATAGCAAAGACTGCTAACATTGATTTTTTGCTCTTATCTATTTGTTTGAGTGGTTTTTACATTTTTTCTTGAATGACCGTATTGATTGGCTTGGAACAATGGGACTTGATTATCTTTCCATCTTATCTAATCTTGGTTTTTATTTCTTCATGAGGGGTCAGATTGTAACTGGAGGAGGTGTATTCCTTAGGAGGAAGTTCCAAGTGTCCTCGCACTTTGTCACGACCAAGAATATAGAGGACACCATTCAAGTAAACGAACGTCAACAAAGGTTCTTTAGAGTGGCCTTTGGTGGCCTACATTATTCAAGGATGCAGAAGACGATGTAAAGTGTTGCACTGGATGCCAGAAGATGGGTGGTACCATAGGAATGATAGATGCGATGCCTCTGAAGTTCATTCAGATATCAGACATCTTCGACGCATGGGGGATCGACTATATGGGCCCAATTCTAAATAGCCAGGTCTACGAATATATTCTGCTTACTGTCGACCGTATGAATCGTTGGGTGGAGGCTATTCCTGCCTGAACCGTGATGAGCCAAAATTAGCGGATGAACTAAGGTGAATAAAATCTAGCGAAGGTCGTTGCGACCTCAGTCACTCGAAAACTCAGCTCAATCAAGAAAAATGAAGGACAGACCACCAATCAGAGATAAAAAAAATCAATAAAAACAAATAGTGGCCCTGGTTGTGAGATTAGCCTGGTGTAACACCCAGGGTCGGACTCAGGGAGCGTGGATTGGCCTTGCGGCCTACGAAGTAGTCTAAAAATAAAGAAAATATAAACAAATATTTTTTGGTGGATTTTTAATATTTTTATATTTTTTGGGATTTTTAATAAAAAAAAAATAAGAAAACAATATAAACAAGCAACTTCAAGCAATAATTTAAACACCTAAAATTAGCCCAAAAATTCAAACAAAAATATTTTCAAGCTTTATGGATTTTTTAATGTTTTTAGTGAATTTTTGATAATTTTATGATATTTATGGAATTTTATAAAAATAAAAGAAAGCAAAAAACAGGGAAAAAGAGTTTATTAATTTTTTGATTTTCTATGATTTTTTAGAATTTTTATGGATTTTTAAGAGTTTTTCAATTTTTATGGTTTTTATAAATCTAAAAATAGCCATAAATGGAAAGAAAATCAAAAAACACACAAACACACAAAACTTAATTTTTTTGTAATTTTTAAAGATATTTTAATATTTTTTAGGAATTTTTAATCTGAATAGGCAGAAAAATAAGGGTTTTTGAATTTTTAAAAATAATAAAAGGGCTCAAAAATGTACCCAAAAATTGGTGAAAATTTTACACAGTGGCAGGAGCCACATGTCCAATTTTCACTCAATTTGGATAAAAATTGATATTTTATTTAAATCAAACGAGAGCCCATAGTGCACAGGGACCTATTTGTAATAAAAATAAAGTTCTGGGCTGAAAAGGTAACAAATTCAAGAAACTAGGGGTCCCTCGTGCAAAATTTCCAAGTTCTCACGCGTAAGGCACGTGTACTGGGCACAGAGGGACCTATATGCAATAAAAATGAGTTCTGAGGGCTTATTAGCAACAGGTGCTAAAAGCCCAGGGGACTATTTGCAAATAACCCAATAAATTCAGCACATGTCCAATAAAACCATTCATAGGGGCATAAGTGCAAATAACCAGAAATATATTTCATTCATTAACAATTCCAAACATCAGCCCGAAATATGCAAATTCACCAACAAACCATGTGACAAAGCACGTGTCTCACATATACAGGGGTAAAAATGCAAATAAAATAAACATCCAGGTCCTAAGTGCAATTTAACCAAAATAAAATGAACTATCTAAAATATTTACAGGACTGAATAATAAAGACAAAAAGGAAGGGCCTAAGGGTAAATTACCCTTTATTATCCGAGGGCTTGAGGCGCGCCACGTGGCTGATCGAACGATGGAGATGCGCTGCGCCTCAACGAAGAAACCTCAGCTCTGATCTGACTGTGGAGAGGGAGCCACATGGATGATCGGACGGATATGGAATGGGCTCGCCTCTCCTCTGCGACAGACGCTCCAGATGAGGTCCGATCTCTGATCTGACGGCTGCTATCCCCTCGCCAATGGACGGTCGTGATCAAAACTGGGTGAGGGTGCTCGATGGACGGCTGAGGAAGCTCCTCCAAGAACAGGTGCCCGGCGAAC
This sequence comes from Ottelia alismoides, assembly GCA_037367405.1. Lineage (NCBI taxonomy): Eukaryota > Viridiplantae > Streptophyta > Magnoliopsida > Alismatales > Hydrocharitaceae > Ottelia > Ottelia alismoides. The sequence continues at coordinate 186,445 of JAZKJV010005347.1, read as the reverse complement.
TTCGTCGGCCCGATACTCGCGTGGTGGACCTCCTCTGCTGCTGCTAAAGTGCGGAATAGGTCAGCCTTGACGTCCCGTAGCTGATGCGCCTCTCTGATGATGCCAGCGACCACCAGAGTGGCCCAACGACGGCGGTGTCCTAGAGCTCTTGTGCTCGGATTCTTCGACCCTCAGATGGTCCTCTTCGGACCTGGAAAACACCACAGGAAGACTCCTGGGTCGAGGGCAAACTGCCTCAACCCAGTGAGAGGGGAAATGGGTGATCGGGTGACGTGGGATGGCGCCCTCCGGCGAAGCAGCGGCGGAGGAAGGCAAAGGACCTTCTCCGGGGAGAGACAGGGGGGTGGATGGGTGAAGAAGATGGAGGGAAGTCTGGTGAAGGTGGTAGTCGGGTCGGAATGGCAGATGGACGGTCGGAGGTGGCTGAATTGGTCGGCGGAGGTGGCGGAGCAAATTGGGGGAAAACCTAAATTACGCTAAACTAGAAGGTAAAGGGACTACCTGGCGGATGCATTCGACTGGGGATAAGCTCCTGGAGCTCTGGTCTTCGCCTCGAGGGACGTCGAAGGACAAAGGCTCGGGCGCAGCTCTGGGCGGCGCACGGCGGCGAAATACGATCGGATCAGTGACGCGGTGCTCCTCCGCCCCTCTGCAACACTCTGACGGCTAGTTGTCACTCTAGGGTATCGGGTGGAGGTCCTGGGTGGAAGGGGCGACGCCAAAGATAGAGTGAATCGTGCGGCAAAGCTGACCTATATACAGGTGAAGATCTGACAAAGAATCGATCGGGTGAAGCACGGTGATGCACGGATTCCAAGGGAAAGGATCGGGTTTGTATCTCGGATATGTCCTGGAAGATCGGAGCCCGGGGTTTAGGTGGGGGTAGTCGGATCATTGCTAGAAAAATGGGAGAAATCGGGTCATAAGCGAGATCCGCTGGAAAAGGTGGTCCAGGGGGGAAGTTGATCGGAGGTCAACATTCCCCGTGGACCAATAGGGTGCAGCCACGTAATAATTATTTGGGAATTCATTTTAAAATAGCAAATGGCTTATTTTCAAAAAACTCAAAACATGAAAAATGTTTCTTTATTTTTAAACTATTTTTTTGTGATTTTTATTTTTTTTTTGAAATAAAAATTAGGTATGTACAATATAGTATTAATATATATAGGTATATACAATATTGTATTTTTTATTTTGATTTTTAATTGTTTATTTTTGTATATTTTATTCCAATTTTATATTTTATTTATTTATAAAATAAAATTTAGAATAATTTGATATTTTTATTTTATTTTTATTAATTATTTACAAGGGTTCAATAAATAATTTTATTTATATACATATATGGTATATATACAATGAAGGCTTTGATTTTTATTTTTATTTCTTTTTATTTTATTTTTATTTTTATGATTTTAATTTTATTTATTTACATTATGTAATATGGAATATGTATAATTTTTATGAGATTTTTGTTTATTTATTTATAGAGAGAAATAGATATATAAGTGATTCTATGTATATGGTGAATATAGACAATGAGGGATGAATTTTATTTCTTTTTGTTTTTCTTATTTTTATTTTAATTTAATATTTACAAATATATACATATAAATACAAACCCATTTTTATTTGAATAAGAGGAAAATAATTTTTATTTTATTTACAGGTATATAGGTACACACATGAGCTTCCTTATCTCTCTCTACTTGGGTTTTTATGCGGTCAGGCCCATGCTGAGCCCTCCCTTGGGATTAGGTCGCTCAATATTTATTCTAAATATCTCCCTCTTTTTCTTTTATTTCTTTATTCTTTTATTTATGCACAAAAACATGCTAATTATTCATAACTACATAATGCATGCTGAATGATAATTATTGATATTTACAGAAATATGCATGGGTTTTGTAGCTAAAATAAAAGAATAAAGAGTGATGAATGGGTATTCATCAAACCGCTGACAGTCGGACTGTTTCTCGATTCTTAAGAGATCACATCATCGCACGGTTCGGGATTCCCAAAATTCTCATATCAGATGGGGGTAGACATTTCATAAACAGAGAGGTGAAGAAGCTGACTTAGGAATTCTGTATGGAACATCGTGTTGCTTTACAATACCACCCACAGTCCAATGGCTTAGCTGAATATTTAAATGGGGAGATAAAGACAATTCTACAGAAGTTTTGTGTCCGGATCGCAAGAACTAGTCTCAGTTACTTGATTCAGTTCTTTGGGCCTACAGAATCGCATACAAGTCACCACTAGGAATGTTTCCCTACCACCTTGTGTATGGCAAGCCATGCCATTTGCCCATTGAGTTGATTCATAAATCATTATGGGCTATCAATATCTGCAACTTAGATTCTGAGAAGGCCGGGAAGAACCAAAAAGTGGACCTGAACAGATAATTAAAATCCATAGATTATGCATATGACAACAACCTGATGTACAGGAGAAGGTTAAAAAGTATCACGACAAGCATATCCGTCGCAAATCCTTCGAGCTGGGTCAAAAGGTGTGGTTATTCGATGTGAAATTGAAGATCTTTCCAGGAAAGCTGAAGAGAAAATGGACTGGGTCGTTTACAATGAGGTAGGTGTGTTACAATTGAAGCATAATGATATCTGGATTGCCAGCTGATGCACATGCATTTGTAGTCAATGGACAACTTCTGAAGCCTTATCTTGAACATGATATGTTTATGTTTGTCATTGAATCCATTCAAGTAATTTATGAGGTGAGTTGAATACTTCCGTAGCGACAATTGAAGACAAAGCAAATCAAAATATTTTTGAATAACTTCTCTTCTTTTCGTCTTTTCTTCTTTTCCTTCTTGCCTCTCTTATTCAACCGAAAAAGTGTCATCCCCTTCATCATTGCTACACTTAGGATGTACTTTATCCTAAGGATAGGGGGATGTGCACCCTGAGTTGTTCATATTATTCTTCTATCTTCTGATCTCTTTTCTTCTTTTCCTTTTCTATTTTCTTTTTCTACCAAGAAGGTGTCGCCCCTTTTTGTCAGTCTTCTATACTTAGGATGTACTTTGTCCTAAGTATAGGGGGTGTGGACCCCGAGTTCTTTCACTTTTTCGATCCTCTCCATTGTCTCCTCTTCTTGTCTATACTTAGGGATATCTTATTCTAAGTATAGGGGGAGACAGTCTGAGTACAACATGTTCATTCCCACCCTTGACCCTCCCTGCTTTGTGTACAGTCTGCTATACTTAGGATTATTTGATCCTAAGTATAGGGGGGAAGGTCAACTTCTCATTTGTTCATTTCTCCCTTCGTTTATTCTTTAGGCTTTCCTATACTCAGTACGAGTAATGTATTCTCTTTTCTCTCTAATCTATGAGGACATAGCTTAAGCTAAGAATGGGAGGGTCATATATACTGTTGTTTAACCGAAAGAGTCAAGCGGTCGTATTGACTCACAAGGCGAGTCAACAGTCGATGCGGTGACCGCTCGAAAATCCGGATTAAAACAACAATTAACCCACAACAATTAAATCAAGCAATGAAAGTAAATGTGCGGAGTTAAAATTTATTATAACTCTACAACAAAGATGTGTATAGTGCAAGTATTGTAGAGGTCGAACACAGGGAGCAGACAGGTAGAACGGGGCACGAATGCTCAAAATGTGTGTGTATGTGATCAAGAGTCTATGATGCTATTTTTTTGTGGGTTTTTAATTTTATATTTTTTTATTTAATTTTTAATTTTATATTTTTGTATTTTGATTTTTAATTTACTGATTTTGTATTTTCTTTTTATATTTTATATTTTTTTTATATTCTTTTTTCAATATTGGAAAATAAGGACAATGTAATAAAAGGGAGAAAGAGGTATTTATAAAAATAGATAAAAATGTTCAAAAATAAGCAAATAAAATCTTTTTGGTCTTTTTATACTTTTTTACTGTTTTTGTGATTTTTGGGTAATTTTTAGAATGTTTTTGGTATTTTTAATTGTCAAAATAAAGAAAACAGTGAATAAAATACAAGGCTGAAGCTAAAACGGAGAAATAAAATAGCAAACAGTAACAAAAATTCTCCACTTTAATTTTCAATGAACGATAATGAAATAAGGAAAATTTAGAAGCAAAGTTTGTATTTTTAGGATTTTTGTAGAATTTTTAGGATTTTTATAGAGATTTTTAGAGTTTTGTGATTTTTAGGGGTTTGGTTTTGTATTTTTTAATGATTTTTGGTCTGAAATTAAAACACACTAAAAGGAACAAAATATATTTTTTTGAGATTTTTCTGAAGAGTTTTTATATTTTTTAGTGATTTTCTAATGCAAACAGTGAAGGAAAAACATGTTTTTGATTTTTAATAAATATAAAAATAAAATAAAAACAAAAACTAAAATTGTGGCGTAGAAGCGCAAGTTTCCAGGTGCTTAAGTACAAAATTTGAGAAATTTTGGGATTAAAATGATACTTCAAATAAATGCTACAAGCAAGCAAACATGGAAGGCCTGGTAGGGGTATTTGCGTAATTATCAGAAAATGCGGGGGGCTACGTGCAAAAAGTCACACAATTTATAACTGTAGTGGAATGTTTCAGAATCTTTATACAAATCCAAAAATGCACGAGGGCCAGGTTGCAAGAAACCCAAGTGCACGTGCCACGGCACGCGCGCCTGGTAAGGTCTTCGGCGCAATTACCCAAAACAACGAGGAACGGTTTGCAAATTTCGCAAAAAAGTTAGAACTGAGATTATAACTTTATGCACTAATCTGAAATAAGAGGAATAGCGGGGGCACGCCTGTAAAAACGCCAAAGGACACGTGAAGTTCACGCGACCTGGCGGGGCTCCATACGTTATATGCGCAAAAATCAGGGGTGAAATCCGCAAATATTACAAGAATAATTAAGTGGCCAAGGAATGTTTGCGTGCTAAACAGAAATAACAAAATGCGCGGGGCGATATTGCAAAATCCCCACAAAAGAGGCGCGGGCGAACGGCAGATGAGAAGTCACTTACGCCACGTGTCACGCGCGCCACGCGCGATACCCCTTCATTTCCCACGGCCACGATTAGATCTTGGCCGGATGATCAAACGGTTGTGGGTGGCCCAAGATCCAAGGGCTGCTGTACTCCTGGGAGAGCAACCTTGATCCGACGGCGCTGGGCTATGGTGGAAGAACAGGGCGATGAACAGGCCGTCGGCGAGATGAACGTGGGTCCCCTGGGCTCCTCCGGCCACCTGGAATCAAGCCGAAGGTGACACCTCGCTCCAAATACGCGTCCGCAACCAGAGGGGTCCTCAAAATGGCCGAACTTCGTCGGAGGGTGTCCGGCGACGTGCGGCACCTGGAGCTCCTCCTCGAGGGTCGAAATGCCTGCAAACAGCGCTTCTCTGATATTACCTGCAGGGGAACGGTTAGATCCAAAAACACGGAGCTCTGGAGAGCTCCTGGAGGCGGAGTGGTGTAGGGGAGAAGGAGACGAAGCTCGCCGGAGCTAACTCCGTCGAGATGGTGGCTGCAATAAATGGATGGGTTGTAGGCGAAATGGATGGGTAAAACAGGAGGTTTAAGCTACTAGAAACGAAAAGATGCCAGAAAAACACAATAAAATGCAAGAGAAATAGATATAAATGGACCTCAAACCCGGGAAGGGGCGAGATGGGTACCTCACGGCCTATGCCGGAGATGGGGTTGGAGCCGGCCAAATGACCACGCCAAGGACCGCCGTGGACGGCTGGAGACCTGCCTGTCACTCAGATCTATCCGGAGCACATCCCAGGGGTTAGAAGCAAGGTCAAAAGGGGTTCAAAGTGAAAAGGGAAGAATGGGTTGGTTTTTGAAAACATGGCCGAGGTGCGACCTTCGAGAAGCGATCACGGGTGAGGCTTTGGTCAAAACGCCAAGCCAATGCCTGGGCGTGGATGACAGTTGTACCAGGTACAACTTTTGTGAAGGGTCAATGCTTCCTCGAGCAACGCATCGTGGCGAAAAAATCGAGGAAAAGTGGTTGGCGGGCAGTCTGGCGCACAGCAGGGAGGAGGCAGGAGAGTTGACCAGTCGGGTCAACTTTCCTAGCCACCTGGTTGGTCCACGTGGACCAACCAGGAAAATCCCTGGAAAAAGAATTTCTAAATTCGATTAAAAATATCAAATGATTTAATTAATTTTTAATTATAAAATAAAAAATGTTTATTATTTTATGAATTAATTTATGGTGATTTTTATTTATTTTTATGAAGTATATTTTTACAAGTTTGCATTTATACCCCTATAGGTATCTATATCTATGTATTTGAGTATTTTATTTTTATTTGTGTATATTTGATTTATTTATTTTTGATTATTATTTTATAAAATTATAAAATACTTTTATATACATAAATATATTTTTATTTTATTTTTATGAGGTGTTTTGTATATTAAATAAAATATAAAGTATAATGTATAGGTATGTGTATCAGTAATGTATCTATGGATTTTATTTTTAAGTATTTTATTTTTGTTTTTATTTAGGTTTTTATTCTCATTTTAATGTACATAATTATTATAAGTATTATTTACAACATTATAAAAATATAAAATTGTAAAAATAATAAATAAATAATAAATTGAATATTTTAATATGTACAAGGTACAATGAGGGGTCCAAAAGTCAACTTTCAAACCGTAGCTCCGCCAAATGCGAAACCACCGCCATTAAATAGCTTATTTTCTTCTATATACAATTAAAGGTGAGTATGCTGCATTTGGAGTTTTTATTTGTGAGATACGGGTCTGGAAAGTTGGCATTCTGGATTTTTATTCAGACCATAAATTTTTATCTGTACATTATTTTTCTGTGAAATCAATTTTGTATTTTTCTTTATGAAATTATCTACAACTTTCATGTAAAAAGTTTCTTTATTTGATGTATAAAAAGTGGAACCAAAAATAGGTCCCAAAATGAATAAAGAATGAATAAAATGTATAGGTATTTGGCCCTTATCTCCCCCTACTTTATTCCTTGTCGACCTATTCATCAAGATGCCTAGGTCTCGGGGTTTTGGGTCATAAAATATTTACAATATTTTATTGTTTTTCTTTTCTTTTCTTTATTCTATTATTTTGGCTTTAAAAACCGCATTTTATACAATATTTACATACATATACATGAATGCTAAAATGCCTATATTACGCCTATTTATACGCATTTACTAGGGTTTTTAAGGCCAAAATGATAGAATAAAGATGATGAAACGTGGATTCATCAACTGTGTATATACTTTAGCCATAACTCGTACTTTCGTATTTTTCTTAATAATTATGGCTAATAATATTGTTAAATTCATTTAAAACACTTAATAAAAGATGTTCATAATTCTTAAAATTCTTTTTGTATTTATTGATTAATAAATCAGGTAAAAATAGATTTTGCAAAATGTTGAATAATAGTTTCAAAAATCTTTTTGAAATATCTTTTGAAAACTATTTGGAAAACATTTTCTTCAATATTTTCAACCTTTGTAAAAAGATTTTTGTTTCTAATTTTTTTTCTTTTTGTGAAATAAAATGTTTGAAAAATGATTTGCAAATGTTTATAAAATTAAAGCAAAAAAAATTTGAAAAATCTATATATACTGTTTGAAAAACCTTTGCAAAATGATTTTCAAATGTGTGTAAATGTTTGTAAAAACTATTTTCAAAAATTATTTTGGACTATAGTTTTCAAAAAAGTTGTTTGTAAAACCATTCCCAAATAAGTCTGAGGAATATGTGCATCACACTAAAATTCTTTATTAAACTATATATATATATATAAGTGATCACTTACCCCTTGTAAATTCTTAAAACCTAATTCTTGTAAATATAAGATGCATCCCTGTGTAAACATTTTGACCTAGTTTTTATCTAAAATATTTTTTTTTCAAAAATCACAAAAACATTTGCAAAACTAAAATACCAAAAAATTGAAAAACCTTTTGAAAAACAAAAAATGCATATGCATCATCTTTTTCAAAAATCCATAAAAAGTTCAAAAACTTTGAAAATTGCATCACAGAAATAGTTTTCTGCATAGCATTAGCATTTTTCGGTTTGAGTTTGGTAATTGAACAAGTGTAAGTAAAATCCCAAATTAGAGCTTGGTTGGACCTTAATCTACCTAATTAACATGAATCTTATAGGACCTAGAATTGAGGTACTTCAGGTCTAGTTGACTTAATTTTTTGAAGATCACGAGACTTGGTTCAATAGATTCTTGATTGTCTAAGTAGAGTATTTCGGAGCACACGCACGACTCTTGTTGATAATGACCTAACTTGGACACCTGCACCTTTCACTTGGCTCAACTCAGTTGGAGTGATGAGGGGATTGGATTTGCCCTCCGCTAGAGAGGGAAGTGCACCACAACCCTTCCAGTGGCATAGATATCTAAAGACAGGAGAGTGTGGGTTGCAATAATGCTTCAAAAGAGGGATAGTCTACCAATTCAGGAGAAAAAACTCCTTTTGTAAATGTTGTTGTATATAGTATTTCAAAAAAAACTCCAAAAAAATGGACAGGCCTAATTGAAAATAAATGCATGTCGGAGTGTATATATTTGTATAGTCAATAAGCAAGCTTGAGCTTCAAAGTCAAATCATGTGAGCCTGCAGCTGGATGACTTGACTACACCGGTCTTGCATCCTAGGATAGGTAGCTACACTAGCTACCATCCATTCTTCTCTTTACCCCCTCCTCTTGAGTTGTTTGTCACTTGAACTTAGAAGGGAATACCCTCTCCTTGAGGAAGGAGTTGCTGGATTGGGGAAGCATTGGGTTGTTATGCCGGAGAAGTCAGACTCTTTGTTATTTCAGTTGGGGAGAGCCACTATCACTTACACGGTACGAGTCAGATTCATAGTCGTAAGGGTTTGTATATTAATTGAAGTATTCTGACCTGGCTATTGAGGAGACTTGAGCAGATTTTTGGGATTCTCGAAGACCGTTGGATTTCAAATCTGATTCCCATTAAGGTTCCACCAGCACTAAAATTCCAAAGGTCCAACTTAAGCTCCAAACTTTTATTTTGTTAAGACAAGTTTGATAATTAAATTCAATCCAACTTCTTTCTTTTTCTTTTCTTTTATTTTCATTTTCTGCACTTATTGCATAAGTCTTTGCTAGGGACTAGCAATGGCAAGTATAAGGGGGTGATGAATCTCCATTTCATCACATTTATTCTATCATTTTGGCCTTAGAAACCCTAGTAAATGTGTGTAAATATCCTTAATTCATGCATTTTAGCATTCATGCATTGTGGTATAAATAGCGTATAAAATATTGTTTTTAATGCCAAAATTTTAGAATAAAGAAAAGAAAAGAAAAAAGAATAAAATATTAAAATAATTTATGATCCTAAACACTGAGACCTAGGCATCTCGATGACTAGGTCGACAAGGAATAAAGTAGGGGGGGATAAGGGCCAAAATAATTCTCTTTTATTTTATTCATTCTTTATTCATTTTGTGACATATTTTTAGTTCCACTTTTTATAATTCAAATAAAGAAACTTTGAACATGAAAGTTGTAGATAATAAAATATAGAAAAATAGAAAATTGATTTCATACAAAAATAATACACAGATAAAAAGTTATACTCAGAATAATTTTCCAAAATCCCAACTTCCCAGACCCATATCTCTCAAATAAAAACTAAAAATATATGAAAATCACCTTTAATTGTAAATAACTTTTCATGAGCTATTTAATGAAGGTGGTTTTATATTTTTTGGAGTTAAGGTGTGAAAGTTAGGTTTTAGACCCATATTGTATAGCTATACCGATTAAATTATTCATTTTATTTATTATTCATTATTTTTATAAATTTATATTTTTATAATTTTGAAAATAGTATTTATAATATATGAGTACAATAAAATAGGAATAAAACACCAAAGAAATCATTAAAATAAAATACTCACATAAACTACATAGGAAAAATACCTATATCTATACATATACAATAAATATATCTATTTATTTAATTGTATATATTATATCAGAAAAAATGTAACAAAAATATATGTAAGTCTCTAAAAATAATTAATAAATTTATAATTTAATAATTTAATTAATAAAACCAAATATACAAAATATAAATAAAAGACTAAAATATATAGATGAATATACCTATACTTTAACCCTAAAAATAAACTTGTAATTATAAAGTTCAAAAAAATAAAAAAAATCATGATAAAATTCTACATAAAATAATAAATAATTTTTATTTTACAACGTAAAATTAATAAATTTGTTTATTATTCTTAATAAATTTTATTAATCTTTTTTCCAGGGATTTTTACAGCCTCTCCCATCCGTTGACCTCGGTCAACTCTCTGACCGAGGTCTATCTCTTGTCAGATCTGGACTTTTGCCTATTTTATTGATTTTTTCGAGGCCGCCTCTTGCTTCTTTTTGAAGCAAAGTCTTCATGACTTTTGTTCCTCGACTATTGGTGATACACGCCCTAGTCTCTCCTTGGGTTGTGCATCGTTGATCCATCTGATATCCTTCGTTCTATGAGCATGTTCGTCAACGTGTACAAAAGCAACTCTGACTTCCCATTCAAACTTTGATCCCTCTTCCGCCTTCTCTACGCATCTTTGAGCTTCGTGAAGGAATCCTAGTGACAACAAGATTCTTCTTCGATCGAGTATGTGGGGTATGGTGCAAAATTTGAGGCCGGTCTGCTACTCCATCGTTGCTCCTTCCCTGGTGCGCACAACCGGTAAGCTTCTATTCTTCCCTGACTTTTCGATTCAGTAGTGTAGTTGTAGAGTAGAGATCTTCTTCCTTTGGTTCCAATCTCAATTGAATCACGTAATCCACTTTGCGCCCTCGCTGGATCTCCTGCTCCACCTCAGCCTTGCGCATGTACCCAACTATCCAATCACTTCGCTATCACCTCCACTTTTTCCCCTTCCATGTCCCTTCACCCCACGCACCACCATCCCCCCTAATCCATCGTGGATCGGGAGACCACTCCCTCCTCCACCGCCGCTCGCCGGAGAGAGTACGCCCGCGCCACCAACCATCTCCCCCCTCATCAAAAGAGCCCCCCGTACCCCTATTTTCTTGTCGGGGCTCTCCCTGCAGGGTTTGGAGGCTAAAGGACCCCAATGCGATCGATTTTTGGACCAGAAGTTGATACTTGGAGCCCATCCTTTCCCAGACCTCGGGGGCCTACCGCAGACCTCCTTGGGCTTGCTCGTGCCCACCTGCAGGTGCGTATGTCTCCCAAGAAGCTTTTGTGCTTCGGAGAGGGCCAGGTTCATCCTCGTTCTTCCAGGGGAGGTCCTAGCCGTCCGATTGAAGAGGCATGCTAGATCGTCCATACACCTTCAGATCAAGCGAGCCAGGACCGCCCGATACCACTTGGACCATCTAATCTCAGTCGTTCGTCACGAACCGTCATCGGGCTACAACAGTGCGACACGTTGCATAAGTGGGCGCATCGCGCCTAATGGATCGCACCTTGTGTGGGTATTTTGTATAACTCGCCCTGTAGTTTTTTTATTTAAATATTAGTCTTTAAATCGCCATTTAGCGTTCAAATTATTTTGTAATATTTGCATCAAGGCCCCCAAACTTTTGATGATTGCAAGTCATGTCCTTGCCATGTCACATCATGTGACGCTTCACGTGAGGGCATTTTGCAGCGGGACCCCCAGGGTATTTTATATTTTTCTTTAGTCTGTAAACTATTTTATTCAGTTGTAATATTTTTGGGAAAATTGCAGAACAACCCCTGAGTTTTTGATATTTGTATTCTGGTCCTCGCCCGCTTAGCGCACGTGCCTGTGCACGTGGGCTTGGCATATTTGCAGAAAGGCCCTTGCGGGTCTTGGAGTTTGTTATTGGTCCTACAAATTTTTGTAAATGTTACATATTTTGATGAAATGGCACTTTGGCCCCTGGACTCTATGATATTTACATTTGTATCCTTGCTAGTAGAGTAGTTTCTCTTTATTATTGGTATTTATTTTAAATAGCATTTTATTCGAAAAATTCTCAAAAAATAGTGTTGCTTCATGATTGCATGAACTTTTATGTGTATTTTTATTTTGTAATTTTGAAGCATTTTATTATTTTTATAAAAATCAAACACTTCCATTTGTGTCCCTATTTGCAACAGAAAATACATAAAAAATATAAAAACATTTCGAAAAATTACCAAGAAAAATATATTTTGTTGTATTTAAGTATTTTTAACCTTCAGACCAAAAATCACTAAAACAATATAAAAGAAAACTCAAAAAAAAATAAAAACCTTAAAATCTTCATAAAAATTTATAAAATTCCTAAAAAAATCCCTAAAACATAACTTTTATCTCTAAAATTTCTTTATTTTATTATCTTTACTTAAAATTAATTTGGAAAATTTTTTATTCAGTTTGATATTTTATATTTCCATTTTAATTTAGGGTATTTAATTATTCCCTATTTTACAGTATTTTTGACTTTAAAATATATAAAAATTAGCAAAAATTCTTAAAAAATCCTAAAATAGCAAAAAATTATCAAAAACCCAAAAATATTTTATTTTCTTCTTTTTGCTTATTTGTGTTAATTTTTATATCAAGTCAAGCTTATATTGTATATATATCATATATGTAGCTTATTATATACATTAAAAGAAAAGGAAATAAAAAAATATAAAAGTATAAAAAGAAAATATAAAATTAAAAATTAAAAATCAAATAAGCATATAAAATCAAAAAACTAAAAATAAAAAACCCACAAAAATTGCAAGATTGGTTAAGTGTTGGAAAGATATATTGTGCCTTGATTTCTTCTCTTTCCTGCTATATTCCCTTGCTTCATGTGTTCAACCCCTACTTTATTGCCATTATACATTCTTTGTAGGGTATAATAAATTTTAACTCTTGCTCTTAATTGCTCAATTACTTGTGTGGGTTAATTGTTGAATAACGAGATGATTCGAGTAGTCGCCTTAGCGATAGTGAGACTGATTTGTCAGGCCATTACTTAGTGACTCTCATCTTTCCATTTTTCAGTTGCACCAGACAATCTAGGTCGAGTTAACTGGGGCAATCTCAGAAGATTCAGCATGATGAGACTGCCGACTATGATGGTAGGAGGGAGGTTGCTGCCGGTAACCCTGAGAATATTGAGGAGGAGGATGAAGGTACTACTAGTACTGTGGGGAGGAGTATTGGTGATGATATTAAGCAGCTGGTTGTTGGTATTGTTAGTGACAGTATCTGGACTGTTGTTGATAATTGTTTTGCCTCAAGTTGTAACCATGCTATGGAGGCTACTGCTGGTCGGGTTGGGATGGTAATTCTGCCCTCCCTGTTGCCGGTGATATGGCTGGCTGGCCTGGTTTTGACTCTGGAGTTGTCCCTGAGGATAGGTTAGTTGTTGGTCTTTACTCCATATAGCATTCACCTGTTGAATGAGCGGGGGAGGTGGAGAACAAGGCTCAAGATACTGATGTTGGAATTCAAGTGGTTGGTAGACAACCATCTATGTCTACTATTGTGGCGGCGGTTGCTCCAGGGCATGCATGCAGTAAACATGCAAGACCAGAGGTTGACTGGGACTCGACTAAGGCAGTATTCGTTGTATCTGCTCCTTCTTCTCAGCTGGAGGCTCAGGTGTGGCTACCACGATGTTGCATCCGCTGATGGTGTTCACCAATAGCTCCAACTGCTTGATGATAATATCGAGCTTATCTAAGCCCTTCATCTTTTGCTCGATCTCGACGAGCTTCTCTAGGTCCTGCAACCTCTTCTCAATGATATCGACTTTTGACAGGTGGTTTCCAATGACACTCAAGTCTAAATTGTCGCACCTATCGACTTCACGTGTGTCCGTCATATTTACATTCTTGGAGAGGACTTGTTGTGGCAGTTGAATCAGGAAGGAATGAGATGAGGATAATGTGACCTATCCTTCGATTATCTGCTCAAAAATATGCCCTATTGTGTCCTCATCCTTGTTGAAATGGGATCCTCCACATGCAGCGTCAACCATACATTGACTTGACTCAGTCAAACACTCAAATAAATGATGGACCAAGCTGGTCCTCGAGATGTCATGGTGGGGGTACTTCTATATTAGGTCATTGAATGTCTCCCAAGTCTCATAAAAGGACTCTTGGGATCCCTGAGAGATGTTAGAGATCTTCGATAAGACGATCGAGAGGATAATACGTGTGTAGAAATGCGGACTTCAGGTCCTCCCAGGTCATCTCTGCCTTCCCCATGTGGTTGATCCAGTACAAAGCTTTGTCCTGAAGGATAAAAGGGAAGACAATCATCTTGACTACACCCAGTGGGATGTTGGGGTAGTGAGTTGTGCTGCAGATATGGCCGAACTATTGTAGATGGAAGTATGGCTCCTCGTTGGAATTCCTGTAGATGGGGAGGAGAGACAAGAGATGTGGCTTCAGTTTGAAATGACTGTGAACTGATGGAATCTGAATCCACTCATTGTTGCGGCCAGCCCCGGGGTTATATGATTGCTTTAGGGTTGGCTTGGGTCGGCCTCTCCATGCTTCGCCCTTGCCTCCACGAGTTCCATCTACAGAGTGACTGTCTTTATCATCATTATGGATATCATCACCTCCTCCTCAAGGTGTCTCCCTCTCTTCTGATCTCCTCCTCAAGTCATTCAACATATCTTGAAAGTCAACTTGAGCTATATCTTAGTTAGTTAACTGCTACTGAATGGCTTCGATGGAGGCCAAGAGATGACTACGTAGTTTATTATGACTTGGGCCAGTACCCTGCTCTGTACCTGGCTCTGTGTTCGTTGTTGTAGACCATTTCCTCTTCCTGTAGGAGCCATCTCTGATGTTGATTATAAAGGTACAAGCTTGAGATCAGGATCGAGATCTACAATGGGAAATACACCCTGATCAGTCTGCATGCATGCACCAGATGGAGAAAATAATTCAAAATTAGGGTCAATTTTGAATCTTATTAGGGATGGAGAGGAGTATGGAGTGAAATCAATATCCGTCCAAAGAGGACAGAACTCGAGAAGAGATTTTTCCTGATCTACGTTAGAAAAGAAGCAGGGAGTCCTGAGGGTCACAGAGCCTGAACTATGTAACTGGGAATTGCCCCAAATTATTGGAGATGTTGAGATCGAGGAGTCGATGTGGGAGTCAGCAGAGTCTCGACTAAGCCATCCTGGAGTCATCATCTCAAAGGAAAGAAAAGATCGATTTGGAAGAAGGATACGGTGATTAATGAGAAACAAATGAAGTGTAAAACAGGAGAAGGCTCACGATGAGCGGGGTTCAACGAGGAAGTGAGAAAAGAAGGATGACAAAAATACGCAGATGCACGTGTCTTTTGAACCTAATCTAAGCAAACAAATGCCAACAAAATGGGATTCATCAACTCAACTCAATGTGAAGCCGTAAGAGTTCGACTATTTTTATCTTTTCAATTTTAGAGTTGTGTTTCAGGCAAAAGTATTGTCACGAGTCCTTAATGTCTATCCCTAGAGGAGAGCGTGTACTGTTAGGAAAGTATTCCCACACTCGTTCCACCTCCTTTGTATCTTGTAGTCTGCACTTTTTAAGGTCCTCAATACTGGTCTTGGGTGCCTAATCATCCAAAGAAAAGAGAGGAAGCCAATAGGCGAAACCACTACTTCCCTCGTACGAGAGGTACTCAGACGCAAACCAATGAGACAAATACACCGTGAGGACGTGGCCTAGGCTCAGTACTTAAGACTAAGTCAGATGCTCCACACAAGGCAGGAACACCGTTGATGACAAGGCCCTACTCGATCATGTACGATACAAGCGTCAATACTTCACCAGTCCCATGTGGTAATTTAGGCAGCCATGGATCGAGTTTTTGGCTCTATTCCTTAAGGCACGTGCCTGGTCAATCTAGGGTGTAGCTGAATACAAGGTGGGCTTTATGAACCCTAAACAACGATGTTAGATATGATTTTTATTTAGGTAAAAGTTCAATTAGCATCCCCCTTATTTTAATTCTAGGTGCTCAAAATGAGAGGGAGAGAACGGCAAAGCAATGCAAGGAGACACGAAGATGGAAATCTCACCTTAGTGCCTAAATGGTGAATGCTCAGATAGAGGATTTATAGTGCTTCCTTGCTCTCTCCATGCAGGATGCAAGGCAAAGAATTTTTAAACGTAATCTATATATGTTGATATGCAAACGAAGAAATCACCCTAAACATGAATTATTATTAACGTGAAGAGCCAAATGCTAAATACTAGAAAAGAAACCTAAGGGTCTAGTCATGGAGGCTCCTCGATGCCCACCACATTGGTCTTGCCAGCACTATATGGGGACCTCTCATGACACTTGATTTCAAATGCAAGTATTCAACAATTAAGCTTTGATCTAAGTCCAAACATAGAAGCTATAGGCACATGCAGTATATTAGGTGTTTGTCCTTAGATTATTAAGCAACCAATCCTACAAAACTAAGGGCTCATTCCACAAAACAAGCGAAAATAAAGCAAAAAACATAAACGCGAAAAATAAAGAAAATAAAGGCGATGAAAACTTGAGAAAATCTGGTGAGCCCCCAAGTGTACAAACACTTGAAAATTGGGCCCGAATGTTCAAGTCCAAGTCACCCATATTATTACAAATTAATAAAGAAAAATAAAATAACACCCTCTCACAAAAGTAAAAAAGAAGAAGGCTATGCTAAAGATCCACCTCTCTCTCTCTCTCTTTTGCTCTCTCTCGTCTTGGTCCACAAGTATAATGACTAAGTCCTCATGACTCGATTGCTCCAGCCACCTAGGCAATCGTCGTCGTCTCAAGGTGCCTCACAAGAAAAATAGTAGAGAATGTATTATGACAAGGAAATAATTATATCAAATAAAGAGAAAGTAAATGAAGAGAAATAATGAAAGACAACTAGACCCAAAAATCTATCCTATGTGTTGCCTTTGGGCAGTGACTCCATTTGAAGACTCAAATTTGGAGAGGGTCTAAAATATCCACATAAAGAGCAAAGATAAAGTGTCTCCGAGGTGACCACTCACTAAAGTCGAGTTATGAACAACTAAACCACACAACCAAATAAACAAGCAATCAAAATGAGGAGTCAAAATATATTATAACTCTATATATAGATGTATAGTGGAAGTATGTATAGGGTCTCGAACACAGAGAGAATGCAGGAAAGACAACAAAAATTGGCTAAAAAGACAACAAATTGTTGGGGTTTTGTGAAGATTTTTTAGTGGGGTTTTAATTATTTAATTTTTGGAATTTTTGTTTTTATATTTTTTTAGAATTTTAATTTTCTAATTTTTATATATCTTTTATTTTCATATTTTTAATTTCTTTTTTCTTTATAATTAATTATAATATATTGATATATAATATAGGTGTGTGATATGGATAATATGAATAATAAAAATATAAAATGAAGATAATTTAGGAAAATATCCAAAGGTACAATCCTTTTTATTTTTTAAGGTTTTAAAAAATATGTCTGGTATTTTCGATAATTATAATAATTATAAATAATAATATAAATAAATATAGCTATAAATATAGAATAGGGACTTTATATTTATAGATATAACTATAAATACTCAAAAATAAGGAAATAAAATGTTTTATCTTTTTTGGGGTTTTCTCTATCTTTGGTATTTTTATTATATTTTTTTGCTATTTTTTTGGATTTTTAAGCGAAATAAAATGTCAAATCAGTGATTAATATTAATAGGCTGAATTATTTTGGAATTCAAAAATAAGTAAAAGTCCCAAAATTTTCCAAAACTATTTTTAATATATAGCAAATATAATAAATAAAAACTAGAAATAGAAATACATATTTTTGGATTTTTATAGAATTTTTATAATTTCTATAAGGATTTTAGAGGTTTTTAACTTTTAGTGATTTTACTTTTCTATTTTTAAGTATCTTTGTCTATAGGTGCAAAATACAATAATAAACAACTAATATTTTTTGGAAATTTTCAAAATATTTATTATTTTTTTATTTTGTATTTTTTTCTAAGTTAGATAGTAAAAAATAGCTCTATTTTTATTTTTAATAAATAGAAATATATAATAAAATACCTTAATATATATATGGAAGAATAATATATAAGGTATTTATCATAATTTTCTACAAATTTTAGGGGACAGAAGTTATTTTTATTAAAAATAAATTCAACAAAAAGAAAATGCTGCCTCGTAGGGGCCTATTTACAATTAAAATAAAGTTCTGGGCTAAACTAAAAACCCTACACAAATATCCAAGGGCAAAAATGCAAGATACCCATTTATATTCATCTTAATACGCCTGGTAAGGATTTGATTTTAATATTACAAAACTATAAGTCCTAATTGCAATTTTCATATAAATATGATGCTGAATATAAAATTTAATGGGCAAAATAGAAATACCCAAACCCGGCAGGGTATGGATGCAAAATTCCCACCTCACGTGGGACGACACGTGAGCCGAGATGGACAGGACCAGAATGTAATTAGGGGAAAGCTACGGGTCCATTGTGCAATTATTACATAAACTTGATAATGACAAATGAAAGATTAAATTTTAGAAATTAAATACAAAAAGGCGATGGGTGAATAGTGCAAAATACCCTCTCCCGCGTATTGAAAAATGGTTGATATCGATCCACTTAAACATCATTTAGGTTAGATTTTATTCTTGTCTTTCAAATTATGCTCGGATCATATTGTGTTTAGAGAGCTGGAGGAAAGGTACGTATTCTTACTCAGCATGCATCATTGATTTCATCGCACATCGGCTTTTTCGTCTTCTCCCCCTATTTTCTTGGACTTAATAAAATCTGGAGAATCCAAAAACTCGTTAGGCAATTGTTTTTATTTGAAAAATACATAAAAAAAGTGTAACCATAAAATTGGGATTGCTAAAGCAAATTGGACTTAAAAATCACCTCACCAAAAAATTTTTTGCATTGGGAGAGTAATTCCCCCATTGGATGGTTTGATTGGCCGAGAGAGTGACACGTACACTAGGTAGAGCCATATCCGACCCTCTTTCAGACTACTGATTTTGGGCTAGTCGTTCTCCAGTGAGGACCGCTCCGGCCTCCGGTAAAGCGGGCCGTGATATCCTTGACAGAGCGAGCTGATTGGGTAGCCAGTAAACGGTCCGCGGCTTGTACTGGCGGGGAAAGATCTAGTTTGGTATCGGGACAGTCTCCTGGGGGCATTGGATTCCTAATAGCTCGCTAATCGATCTGATAGATTGTCTTATCACCAAAATAAAAAAGACAAGATAAAAGATCGAACTCTTACGGTCATCAGCTCCGCGTTGCGTTGGTGAATTTGGGGTATTGCTTGACCATCCTGTTTGCTTACCAAATCTCATCTGCCTGACTCACCAGATCAAGATGATGGGTCGGAGGTCCCTTAGGCAGCCTCTGGCTGCACCGCTTTCGAGCACTCCGGCCCATTCATCTAGGTTGGTTCGCGATAGCCGAGACCCGCTCCAAACCGAGTTCGATTCCATCCTGCCCCTCCCCACCCCCCGATCACCCTTCTACTGTTAGTCCTGAAATGCCTGATCAGAGAGAGCAGCAGTCAGATGATATTTCGACACCTGAGTTTGGGTCTTTTGCCTTTGCAGAGACCATGGTCAGCAATGAGGAGCACAGCGATGGTCCCCGAGCAGAGCAGACTTACGTGTTGGACCACGATGCGATCAACAACACCATGTTATCCTCCTTGGAGATGATGCAGAGACAGATACATGACCAGGGAGCTTTCATGGTGGACATGCATCGGGAGATGGAGCAGATGAGAGCCGATAGAGAGCAGCGCAGACCCGGTGGAGGGAATGGACCAGATATTCCTGAGGGAGAGCAGCCAGTCCAGCCAGCAGCAGGAGCATGCCCGACGAGAGAGTTGCACAACCCTGGTGCAACTCTAACCCATAGATGGATTGTTATTCCGGCTATCGCGGGAGACTTCAAGTTCTCGCCACAGATGATTCAGCTCCTTCCCCGATTTCACGGACTCGCCACCGAGGAGCTACACCTTCATCTCCAGGAGTTCGAGATGATCTGCAGCACCATCCACGATCGCCAGGTGGATGAGGAACCCATCAAGATGATGGCATTTCCCTTCTACCTTGTTGATAGGACAACCAACTGGCTGAAGCATTTAGGGAGATTTGTGACGACATGGGAGCAGCTCCGGAACGAGTACCTCAACAAGTACTATCTACTCGACCGGACCAATGCAGCGAAGGCCCTGATTAACAACTTCTCCATGCTACCCAACGAGCAGTTTCATGAGGCATGGGATCACTTCAGGGAGCTTACAGACAGATGTCCGCACCATGATATCTCGAAGCCGAACCTAGTTCAGAGCTTTTTCTACGGACTTACACCAGAGCTGCAGGGGTTGGTGAATGCATCCAGTGGAGGATCGTATTTCGCCAAAGAGAAGGACCAGGTCTGGGCCATCTACGAGGAGATGACCGAGAACTACACTGTCATGTCTAAGACCCGCCTCTTTACACAGGGGAAGCCCCAGCCACAGGCCGTGTCCTATCAGAGGATAGCACGGGTCGATGTCGGTCCCTCTATTTCGTCAGCGGCAGCAGCGTAGGCAGAGTCGACAGCCTCTAACATGGGCATCATCAGCGAGAAGCTGGACCGGATCAAGTTGAGAGAGAAGAAGTAGTGCCAGGGCATGTCTCAGATAGATCAGATGGTACAGACACTGAGTGACCTAAAGACACAGATCATGAGTCTCCAGGAGGCACAGACGGCTTCTCAGCCCCACCTTAGGTCACATGCAGATCCATGCAACAGCGGCAGCAGCATGACCCAGCTCTCTGCCCAGTACCGACAGGTCCACCATGTTCAGGCAGAGCAGTATAAGCATCATCCGCAGCAGCAGTACGTGCATCCCCCACCATCTCAGGACAATCAGATGGTGGTGTATCAGCCAGACCAACCCCTGGCAGTACTCCTCTCACCCACCTACGAGCAAGAGCCGTTGATGGATGTCAATGGGATATGGTACGACCGTCCCCAGCTCGGTATCCGACGAGACCATCCTGGATTCCATTGGTTGGTCGGAGGCACCAGTTCCCAGCAGCAGCCTTCAGTTCAGGGTGGTCAGTACAACCAACAGCAAGAGATTCACCAACAACCCCAGTTCCTGTCACACCAGCAGCCATCACAGTAGCAGCAGCATGGTACTTGTCCCTATCACCAGGGACAGTCTTGGAGGCAGACTCAGCAGTATCACTCCCAGCAGTATCAGCCCCCTTATCTCTCACACCAGCAGCAACAACCTCATTACCAGCGAGGCCACCTGTCAGGTTCTCATGGGCCCACCTATAAGAACCCCACCTTGGATGATTTAGCCCGCCTCATCTCCGATCAATAGGCTATCTTCAGACGGGAGATGGACTAGTTCAGACAGGAGATGCGAGAGATAGTGAAGGGGAAGGTTGCCATTCCTGCACAGATAGAGCCAGACCTGAACAACCTCAAGAGAAAGTCTGAGCAGGTAGAGTTCATAGAGACCACCACTCCTAGTGATTCCCTCGGTGATATTACTGCATATATGTTTGATGCTGATTTTGTTACACTTAGGAGCGGTAGGATGCCAGCAGGCGGTGCCTCATCTGAGCGACGATCCCATGCACCTTCAAGAGCTCTAGACGAGGAGGAGAGCGGTGTTGATGCCGCTCGTGAGCATGATGATGATGGCAGTACAGTGCCTCGTTTGAGCGACGATCCCATGCACCTTCAGGATCGGCCTTATGTGTGTGTGTGTGTGTATGAGAGCGCGTGTGTGTAGGAAATATATCCAATAAGGTGCACCTTTCTTGGGTACATTGAAAGCCCACAATCTCAGCCATCTGTAATTAATCTAACGGATCCGATTAATACTTTTTTTATCTTAACTTTTAAAATGTTGAAAACCTATTTCAGTCATTTTGTCGCATTCTAAAAATAAAATATGACAACCCACATTCTATTCTTAGTCCCTTCATTAGGAATCCATTGCTAGGAGTTTTCCCTCCCACGGCAAACGACGGCGGCATGAGTTCCACATAGAGCACGACGACGATGTAGTTAGTGGTGGATCACGTGGCAGAGCACGACAGCGGTGGAGTTGGTGGTGGCGCACGTGGCGGAGCACGATGACGTTGGAGGAGGTGATGGCGGACATGCTGGAGCCTCCTTCCGTCTTCTTCCGACGACGCATGTGACATCGGTGGAGGAGGAGGTGACGAAACGCGATGGGGGTAGAGTAGGTGGTGGTGCATGTGACGACGGTGGAGGAGGTGGTGGTGCATGTGACGACAGTGGAGGAGGTGGCTTGTGGAGGACAAGGGCGGAGGAGGTGCGGGTGGAGGAGGGATATATGCAGGAGAAGGAGGGCACACCTAGTTTTAGAATCAAAGATCATTTTTTACAATCTTAGATCATTTTTTACAATCTCATATCATTTTTTACAATCTCAAATCATTTTTTTTATAAATCTCAGATTGTTTCTTAAAATCTCATATTGTTTTTACAATCTCATGTTGGTTTTTACATGTATTGTTCTATTATAAAGTTTTAACAATTTCATGTCTTTTTTTACAATCTAAGATTTTTTTACAATATTCGACCATTTTTCACAATCTTAAATTTTTTTACACTTGTCTTTTTCCTCTTAATAGTTGATGATTTACTAATTATTCATTTTTTGCAGTTCTTCATATGAATTTTACAAAACGTACACGCACTTTTATAATAGTATTATTGAAATTACAATTACAATAATATAACTATTACTAAATATGATTTTATTTTACAATGCAGGAATAGTTCTACAATGTTAATGCGAATTTTACAAAGATATCTGCTATTTTGCATAGCGTGGAAATACCACCACGTTGGCAAAACCTCGCCGAATAAATAGGAACAAAAAATTGCCAAATCAGATAATCTAAAAATAAAAAATAAAATGAGTAAATAAAATTCAATTTCAAAATGAAATTAAATTTCGAAATGAAATATGTTGACTAAAATGACCTTTTAGATAAAGAATCATTAGATTAAGATCTAACGGATATCGTGATGGGCTTTCCATTGATGCAAGAAAGGTGCTCTTTATTGGAAGGGTCCTATATATATGTGTATGTATATATGTATATATATGTATATATGTGTATATATACTATATATGTATGTGTGTGTGTGTGTATATGTGTGTGTATATATATGCGTGTATATATATATGGTTGATCATGTGAGAGCCAAAAACTGTGAGAGCATGAGAGCAGTGTTTCTGGACCATTATATTTTGCTCATCTCTCTCCTCCTCCAATCCCTCGTGCACTTGTGATGGATTTTGTGCTTGTGGTTGTGGTTATTTGCTTGTTATTAGGATTGCTCGTAGTTCTGGTTGATGTTTAATTTAGTTTTATTAATCCATCAAGTGCTCGCTTTAATCCACATTTCCACGCGCAATATTCATGGGATTGCTTGTTCTTAACAGAGTGATGGTTGAGTTTTGACGCATACTACGTTACGTTTGATCTCTTGATTTTATTTCCGATACACACAACACATTTGTCTACAATATTGCAAAAGGAACTATATTTACTGCCAATTTTATTATATAAGAATAATTTTTCAAGGAATAGTAATAATTGTCATATTTATCAAGGTATGATGATGTCCAAAATAATTATCGTATAAGCTTTTTGTTGCACTTTTTAAATTTTCTTTAAGTTTCTTTCATTGCGGCAATAATCACCCTATTTATTACATTTTCAGCAGTTTGATTATCTATTTACTCTAAAAAATCACGTGGTTACTTTTTGTGCTTGAAATCATCAACAAACCATTGATTTTTATCAAAAAGCAAGTTGTGCCATCATTTAATATCGAATTTATTTTGACATACTTACCATATAAGAAAACACAAGGATTGAGGTTGCTAGCATTAATTGACGTGAGTGGACTTCCTTATTTCTCGTTTGCCCAAAAAGAGAGAGGAGCAAACAAGTTCAATTTAGTTATGTAAAGACTAGTTATTTAGACTTGTAGACTAATCAACAATCTTCTTAATAGGATTTAAAATTTCTATTAGGAGGTTTGACTTATAGTTACAAAATACAAAGTAATTTACCATTGATTTTATTATCCAGTGTTAATTAATTATGATCTCTTAAAACTCATCGATTCTCTCTTGAAGATAGTTCAAGAATCAAGACCACGATAGGCGCCCTGAAATTTTCGGTCATTTTAGATAATTATGCCTTCTTATATGTAGTTGGATAGGAAAAAAGGATGTCCTCATCGGAAAACGAGGAAAATAATTTATGCCACAAAATTCAAAACAAACATTGTCAAGCATAAGCTAACTACATGGTAGCTATTTGGGTCATTTTGACATTTTTTATAATGAAATGCAGATTATGACTTTTTAAAAATAATCATTAATTATTTCGTAATTAATTAAATAGATCGAAAGTTAAATTATTTAAAATTTTTGGTGTCAATCGGCATCTCAAGTATTGATTTGGAGAATCAAGTCCAAATATGCACATCAGTTGCCGATTTGAGGAGACATGCCCAAATCAATACATGAGGTGTCGATTTGGATAGTAGAGTTGCAAGTTTTCTTTTGATTTAATGTGTGCAATATTGATGCCTCGATCATTAATATGCAATGATGATCCTGGGTCTTACTTTGACTCTGCGGAGCCCCATTTGATGCATGTAATAATGATCCCTCTAGTGGCCATGAATGCAATAATGATAATTAGATATCATGCAATTCAAATCGGCACGTCGATTCTTCAAATTGATACTAGAGATGTCGAATGATGGCTAAAATTTTAAATAATTCAACTTTCTACGCATTTAATTAGTTACGAATTAATTAATGATTATTAGAAAAAAAGTCCAAGCAAACTACGCGGTAGCTATAAATTGCCAATCGATCAAATGCTGTGTATGAAAAGATAATTAGTGCAAAAATCACATAAGAATTGGCACAAACAACTCTTGTCATATCCACGATTTGAGAAAATACACATTACCGAGCATGATGATTCAAAATGATTTAACCTCAACATTCTCTTAACATCATTCATAAAATTTCAACATCTGATGCTGAGTTCCACCACTCTCCTCTTAGTTTATATTATATATAATATATGTGGGCGTGCCTTCTCATTCAAAGAGTGATGTAGCCATTGTTTATCATCCATTGGAGGCTCCAGTGGTTGTTGACGTTCTTCCACGTCCAGTAGGCCCATCCGAAGGTCGCACGCCCGAACACATCCAGCTGCGCCGCCGCAAATCGCTGGTAGTCAGACTTGGTTGCACCTTGAACGTTCCACTCTGCCACCCATTCCCCTGATGCAACCACACAAACATAGCCATAACGCCAACTTAAACATAATCCAGTGATGCCCTATCATCTTTCACGCTATACAATCATTATGACATGCAAACATACCTACTAAGACAGGCGGCCCATTCGAGACGGTGACTTCGCTGAGCTGATTAGCCCGTGTCCCGTAGACGTAGTCGATGTTCTGTTGTGCATTCTTGCCATCAAACTCGCTGGTGAAGAGATTATAGTAGTGGACGTCAAGGACGGCAAGGGGAAAGCCGCCAGCGAAGCTAAGGAGCTCTTTGGGATCCGAGCCAAGGCGGTTGGACATGATGACGTATGCAGTAGACGTGTACTTGCGCACGGCGGCGTGTGCGGCTTGGTAGTAGTTCTTGAGGGCGGAGAGGGTGACCCCCGGTGCTCTCGGCTCGTTCATCAGCTCCATACCAAGCAGGGCACTGCTCTTTGCATACCTGCACGTTGTAATATTCTCAAAACCATAAAATGCCTGATGAACGTTAACTTCATAATAGTGGTTTCGGTTTCAGTAGGATTAACTACTGATGCAATCAAATTTAAAATTTAGATGAGATTTCGTGGCACTAGCCTCGCTGTGAGGAATTCAATGACTCCAACTGTCTGAGGTATGTTGGCTTCTCCCCAATTCTGGTATCCGTCTCGTGACCCTCCGTGTTCGTCTGCGTTCTGTGCTCCCGGCGCCGCGTGCAAGTCTATTATAATCCCAAGCCCATACTTCCTGTAACATGTAAAACAAATAATCGCTAGATCATCGTTCCATTACATTTAATGCGTGTTTAATGTAACGTTGATTATTGTACTCACTCTGCCCATGTGAAGGCACGGTCGAGCGCCGCAAGGGAACCGCCCACGAACGGCGCAGGAGGTGTAGGGTCGCTGGCTATCCACCAGCCCACGGGGATCCTCACCGCGTTGAGCCTCTTCGCTGCTATGTCGCTGAAGTCGGCCTCCGTTATGAAGCTGCTCCAGTGATCCTGTCACGAGGAGATAAGTATTCTTTGTGATTAAAGGTGTCTACGTATACGTACACGCATACATCTTTCCGTATATACATACGTGCAATATAACAGGTGGGTTTGTTTTTACCTTCATAACCACGTTGGCTCTGTCCCTTCCGTACCCATTTGTCACTTGATATTCGCCTTTCATGACCCCGAAAGACGTCAACAGGAAGACAGAGCTATCTCCATCTCCCCAATCCCCAAACCCTTGCGCTTCTGCCGTCACCGACGTCTCAGAGTTCGCCTGGTTTTTATTTTTGCAACCTTATCAGATCCTCGAACCACCAAATCTACGAGGTCAATGAATGCAGAAATCATACCCTCAAGTACAGCCCATTTGGCGCTTTGATCCGAACTCGATTTGGCTGGTTTGTGTTCCTCACAATTTGAAATGTCTCCGATGCACCGGGGACGGTGGCCGTTGCCACCACTGTGACCCCTGCGCCTCCGTTTTCGAGTCCGATAAAGTGCCTGTCGAACACCACGAACTGGAAATGATCCGCGTCGACTCTCCAAATCTTGATTCAGATCACAGCATCAGCTCATAAACGCTGCGGGTTTACTTTAAATTTCGAGATAACTATCAATGCACGATTAACAAACACACCTTGAAGGTTTCCCATCCCGAAGCGGAGGGCCGGTTGGCGACGATTGTGCTTCCGCCGCCATTCTCGGCTGCGAGGTACTTTCCGGTGGTGACAGACTTCAACTGGAGCTGAGTTCCATCCTATGTTACAGGCAGTTTCTCCGGAATCAGTACAAGCGTATTTCATCATGCAGCTATTTAGAGCGTGTTTCTTAAGAAAAAACATAAAAATACCAAGAAATCTTTGTTGGGGATTCCATCAAAGAGCGAGGGTTTAATCCACCCTTCGGTAACCAGCCACCCTCCGAGATTCACAGCTCTGATCTTAGGTGAGGGTGCAGAGGTGACCAAAGGGACAGGAAAGTAGATGCAACACAGAAAGCTCAAAGCAATGGCGATCGAAGGCATCGGCATCTCTTTTTCTTCGCCTTTGGTTGGTGTGATGAGGCCATGGGTACTGCTTTGGCATTTATAGGCAAAACAGTGGAGTTGTGTGGCATCTCCTTTCTCAGGTCAAGAGAGGCATGCGATGACAGCTATTGGATAGAGCCACTAACGTACTATTCTCACGTAATGTATTATGCGGAGTTGCGGTCCTCATTCATTAGATGATAATCAAGACAACGTGGAGGCGGAGAGAGTTTGGATTTTTCAAGGTGTCAAATGAGCTGATGCGCTGCATCAAGAAAGCTTTATCTGAATACGCAATCAAATGGTCATTTGGCTTATATCATATTTTTGTCCCTGTTTATATAGTTAATATTATTTTACTCCATATCAATTTAACACGAAAGAAAGATAAGCTTTTGGCTTTTTCTTTATCGGATTCCCTCGTCAAACACCACCCAAAAGAACTTAATTATTTGATCGTTTTTGTTCAAGTGCGCCTCCTTATAGATGAAAAAATAGATGTATCGGTATCCGTCCACCATCGTATCTGTTCTTAAATGGATGTAGCTATATACTTTCAATTTTTGATGAGTACAGATATATACAGTACAACAAAATTGAGCTATGATGAAGCGCATTTTCACCACATTAAGAATCATATTTTATCGTATTATAGGAGATGAAAATGGTTCAGCAAAAACCACACTTTCGAATTTGTGGAAGTTAATTTACTTGAAATATATACCAAGGTCGAACAAAGGAACACGGGCCTCTTCATTTATTTATCAAAAATTATTGATTAATTAATGAATGATTATTTTCTAATCTTAGGTCTCCATGCAGATGCAAAATGATATGCAGATAAAATGATGCAAGAACAAGTAGAATGGTGCATGCAATTTTTGTTTGATTTAAAATGCAATTAAAAAAAGTGCATGGTGAAGAATATGCAGCAAATGCTATGTAATGCAGTCAATTAATTACAAACATGCCCTAAAGTTGTCAAAACAGTGAGAAACAAATTAAGGTTCAATTTCAGAGTCAAATTGAGCGTTAAAGATAATGAATGTCATTTTATCAAAGAACATGAGACACTTGAGCACATAAAAATATAGCCTATTTAATATAGTGTTAAAACATGAAATTAAGAATGTCATTAGATAGAGGGCAAAACAAGCATCAAAATGAAACTGAAATCATTCAATTTAGGCTTAAAATACTCAAGATATGCTAAAAACAATGCAGGGCTGACGATTCCGAAAAAGCCAAGTTAAGAATGTGTTTTTAATCTCCGTGAGTGAAATTAATGAATGTCGTTCTTTGTAGGCGGCAATCGGAAACAGTTAAGAAATAACCACAAATTTTATTCAATTTCAATCAAGTGGTTTTTATGTTTATTTTACTTGGGCAAGTCCCAAGGTCGATCACAAGGAGGCAAAGGAACAACCTGGAGTTGTGTCTATCCAATTTTTAGTTCGGTTTTCAAGGCGGTCTTTTTTTTGGAATTTTTCAATGCAATATGAGCTGCAAAATGCAAATTCGGCCTATTTTAAGGACTAAAATATAAATTTCAATCAAACGATGTCCGAAAAATACGAAACTTGGCCGAGATGTAAATGACGATGAAATGAGTGCACTGTAAATTTTTTGGAATTTTTGGATGCAATATGAATTTTTTTATGAATTTTTAAATGCAAACAGAATGATTTTCAGTATTTAATTATAATAAATATTAAACCTACTTATTTTCAAGAGATAAAATTATCCAAGATCTATCACTAGGTGATGGATCCCAGAAAAATCCTAAACCTTGAAAATGTGGGGTTGAATACCTATTAAAAATCAAATACTGAAATGGGCTAAATGATTTTTACAGAGCAATTTATGCATGCAAATCAAAGATTTTTGGGCACAATGTCAATCAAAATAATCTCTACAATATGTGATTTTTCGGGGATTTTTAGAGTAACGGTTAATTAAATAAAATTTCAGAACACAATTTGGGCAAAGTATATGAATTTTCACAAAACAATTATTAATTAACTAACCGATGATCAGAAAAATGCCCACAATATGTCAAGGTGTAGAGAATTAGTCGACAAACACCATGCTATTTTTGCATAAAGAAATTAATGTAGAGAAGAGGTTCAACAACTACGGGGAATACAGGGATATGAACGCAAATATAATAAATAAAATTACTAAAGAAATGTGCAGTGGGGGGGGGGGGGGGAGTTATGCAATTACCGATCACTGGGGGGCGTTTTCTGTAAAGTACCCAAGGGAACACGTGCAACGCACGTCCTCCTTGAGTGAATGGGTTTTTTCGCGAAATGGAGGGTCTCCGAGGGCGTTCCTTGCAAATAACCCAGGTGGTCACGTGCGAAGCACGTGACCCCTGGATGCTTGTTGGTGACGTTTCCTCTGCACGTGCAGAGCACGTAGGAGGACCTCGGGCATGCCGCCCGGTAACACGGCGGAGGTGGAGACGGCTCCGGTGGCTGTCGATGAAGCGGTTGGAGTCGGTGGTGAAACGCGTGCCGAAGATCTGGGGCCTCGTTGGTGCAGGAAGGCGGTGAAGATGAAGGTGTCGATGTCGAAGTCGATGGCGTAGATGGCCGGTGGGTGCAGCTCCTGGAGGAGCTTCGAGCGGAGGTTGAAGGTTGGAGATGATGGACGTTTGGCTCGACGGTAGGGGAGACCGGAGCTGGTGCGAGACGGCGGAGCTCGTCGTGGATCGCAACGAGGGAGAAGGCCCTCGGACCTCGTCGAAGGAGGGCGCTCGGAGCTGTCACCTCCGAGCGTCGTCGCTATCAGCAGATGCCAGGAAGCGGGGCGGCGAGGCACTATTTATAGGCGAGAAGGGGGGTCGGAGGTGGTTGCGAGCGGGGCGGCGGCCGTTGCAAGCGGCCAGCGGTTGCGGGAGTTGAGGTTAACGGCGATGGAGGCGGCCGTTGACGAGATTTGCGGGGGAGGCGTGAGGTTGAGGGCGATCTACAACGGCCGTTCGATCGGCCATGATCGAACGGTTGCGGGGTCGCCACGTGGTGTAAAGGGAGGAAGAGCGGGGCACGTGCGGAGCACGTGCCTGAGAGGCACGTGCGACGCACGTGCGTCCGCTTTAATTTTTTTTATAAAAACGAGTATAAAAAAGGCTCAAAAAACGCTGACACGTGGCGGCCTCTGGGGCGGCCACGTGTCAGCACCAGAAAAATCGAAAATAAAACCTCTTGTAAAATAGATAAAAAATAGCAAATGACCTCGGATCGAAAATGTTTCTTCACGAAAAATGCTCGTCTCGAAGAGATCTACAACTTTCATGAAGACATAAAAGCCAAATTCGGTCAAATGTGAAAAGTGAATTTTTGGGGTATCCCATGTACATAGAATACCTTGATTTTTGGTTTTTCTAATTTTTTTTATCATTTTTGAAACAAGATAAAAATCCGGAAAAATATGGGAAAATCAAAGATAAATAAAAGACACCTTAATCTAATTTTTTTTTGGATTTTTACTGATAAAGAAAATATTTACAAAAAACACAGGTCAAAAGCCGCGAAGAATATACAAGGTACAAAGGAGGCCCAAAACCCAACTTTCACATACGAGCTCCGATTCACTTGAACTTGGTCTAGTTTTGAAGGTAATTGAATGTACATTAGTTCAAAAGTGAGTAGGATCAAATCAGACACTGGATGGGGAAGATATGTGGCTTTTAGTCCGAAAATCCTGAAACTAGGGTTTGGGTTTTTGGTCCACTTACCAGGGTAATTATTTTTTTGTATTTTTTATTTATTCTTGTTAGTGATGTGCACACAGTGGATGTGGTTTTGTGGCATTCGGAGTTAGTATGAAGGAGTTAAAAATAGGGGAAGTTAGGCTATTTACAGGTCATTTTTGGCTTGGATTTTTGGCTTCTTATTTTATGCAGAAATTAACGCTAAAATGCAATTCTTATGAAATCATGCATGAATGCTAATTATGCAGAATAAATGCAGAAATGCAGTTGATTTTGAGGGACTTGAGCTTAATTAATGAGACTTAGAGTGATGAATCCGAAATTCATCATCCCCCTATACTTAAACCATGCTCGTCCCTGAGCATCAAAAAGAAATGCCATGAAGTGAAATGAGACTGGATTCCATACCAAGACCATGAACTGAAGGTGAAAGTGAAACTAAACTCGACCTTTGGATTAATAATGTGGCGGAACTTCTGTGAGACTTAGAATTTTTAAAATCAACAGTCCTCAAGTTCTACATATCATTGACACAGTTTCAACTCAGAAGTCATCTTAGATCAATCCTCTTCCCAAAGTATACCCTATGAACATTGAATAACCGACTCATGTGTGTGAAGGGTTTTAGCTCTTCCCATTCAGAATGCCGGACTACCATGCTCCTCTCCTCTCCAGTAACTCGTCCTCGGGGAGTCAGGTATTTCCTTCTAAGGTCTGTCACGCTGTGTTCACAATCGAATGAGGGAGAAGATAGAAGAAAGAGAAAAGAACTGGAGGGTGGCCAGTGTAGTCACCTCTCATTGTGGAGATAGCCAGTGTAGCCGAGTCTCCACCAAGATCTGCAGGTTTCTGAAGCTTGGACCTTTTTGGTCAGATTTTTATTTGGTAGAATGCTTCTATGTATTTGAAATTTTTGGTGGTTCTGCTTGGATCTTGTTGTGCCCCTACGGATATAGAATCTTTTGTTCCGTACATTTTTTGGGGTCTTAGAAAAATTGTGCCCAGCCGTCCATCCCTTTTCCGAAGCTTTATTTCAACCCATACTCCGGTCTTTAGATTTCCACGCTACCAGAAAAGAGACTCACACAGTCTTCCAACATCCCGTTTGGGTTGAGCTAAGTGCATAGTGCGAGAGTGCAAATTAATTCTCTATCCCAGAGTTGTACCCAGAATGAAGAGACCAGGTTAGACACTAAGAGTCAAACGCTGCACATTGTCATGTGGAACTTAAAGAATTAAGTCAGAAGGACCTGAAGCTCTTAAAATCCTATTTCTCGGTGAAGTTCCTCTGAAAATTAGGTAGATTAAGGTCAAGTCCAGACCACTCTCGGTTTCGGCTCATAACTTGGTTCAGAACCCAATGACTTTTCACAGATGCAAATGCATGTAATGTTGGGTGAAGTGCAGGTGTGTGCAATGCAGACACATTTTTTTTTGACATTTTATGCAAGGGATTTTTTTATGCAGAAAATGGAATAAGAAGCCTCTTTTTCATTCATTTTTTTTCAGAAAATTTGGGCAAGTTAGTGTTCTTTTTTTTTCAGTTAGTACCCACCCCGTAAATACATATAGACTTACGCGAAAGTACGAGATATGGGTAAAATATAAGTATATATACAGACCCCCCTATACTTAGTGAGTGCTGTGTCCTCAGAGCACAAGAAGCGTAAAGAAGACATAGCTCGGGCTAAGCGTAAGGGAGTGGAAAAAGGAAAAAAATGAAAAGAAAAATGAAGTTGTCAGGATATGAGGAGAGTATATACAGGTGTATGTCGGTTCCCCCTATACTTAGGCTCTGATCAGCCTAGGTATGGAAGAATGGTGGAGATGGAGCGATCGTGAGGAAGAGTGTGATCCAGGAAAATGATATATACAGATGGCATCGGTCCCCCCCTATACTTAGGCCTTGGCCTGAGTAGAGGAAGAAGCTATACAAGGAGACCGATGTGGTCGGGAGGGAGGGTGGGTAGCCGATGATTAAGGCAGTTTTCGGCTGATCTTTTTGTGAGCCTATGGTGGGAGATCGTAGTGATGAGTCGGCGATGAGGCATATGATTCCCCACTACAATCAGTGTCATCCTCAGAAAAATCATGATGGATAATAAATGAAGTGTTTGAGTCAGATGAAAGATATCCATCATCAGAGTTATCCTCAGAGGAGTAGTATTTGAAAGTGGGCATACTCCAAGTATTCTGATCTTTTTGTTTCTTCAATTGTTTTCTCAGAATTCGTTCCTTCTTGGGGTCAATCAGTTTGTCCTCGGATGAATGCTCCGAAGCACCGGTCTCAGTCAGCTCATACGAAAGAATTCCAGTGTACTTGAAGAATGCAGGAGCATCAGCTTTGGATGAGTAGTAGTTAGGAACGGGAGTTGTCCAACGAGGATTGAATTTTGGATCCTTACGAAGATATGTCTTTAGGGCTGCCGAACAGACTTCACTCATGTAAACCATCTTCTCCGGACCTGATGAGGGATCATCAACTGATTCCTCTTCCGAAAGGTCAAAGGTGACTTTCTTTTTATTTCGTCGTGAAGGTGTTGGTTCACTTGAGTATCCAGATGAATAGCCATTGAAATTCTCCTTGGTTGGTGCTTGGTCTGCGTGCTCGTTCTTAGTCTCTCGAATGTTTGAGCACTCTCGATTTGGGATGATTTGTTCAAGATATTCAGAGAATGTTGCTCCAGGGTGTGACCATGCATATGTCTCAGGATCGTAGTAGAAAGATTTGTCTATTTTGAGATCCTCGGGGATTTGAATATTGGGGAGAGTCTCTGCATGTTTTTTCTCAACTGATTCGATGTTGGTGCATTCCTGTGCCGAGTTGATGTAATCCATGTAGTCAGAGTAGGTTGACCCAGGGTGTTCCCATGCATAAGTCTCCGGATCATATGATTCATATACATGATTGTCCATGGTGAGAGCGGCTGGGAATGGAGCAGGGGGGAGATTTTCTAAACCAATAGTCTCATCAACAACCGCTATCTCAGGTGTGGCTGCAGGGTAGGGCTTTTCTACCGCTTCATTTTTACGGTTGTTGGGGACTTCGTGGGCTGCCTCAGTAGATCGTGGTTCCTCAAAGATAGGGTCAGATTTAAGTGCTTCCAATGCTGTGAAATTGATTTCCCGAGTCTCACAATCGATACTCGCCTTGGCCAATGCCAAGAATGGCTTCCCGAGAATGATTGGAGACTGGGTGAATTCTCCTTGATGCTCAATATCAATGATCGTGAATTCTACCTTGAGTGGAGCACCTTGGAATTTCATGATGACAGAAATGGTTCCTCTCAGCCTTTTTATCGATCGGTCTGCCAATTGGACAATTTCTCGTATCTTTCGAATCGGTCCGAGTTTGAGTTCATGGAATACAGAGGTCGGGAGGATATTAATTGGTGAATCATCATCAATCCGAGCATGGGTGAAAATTGTGTCTTTGATTTTGCAGTCAAATCTGGGTAACCGCTTCACTATGCGGCTCTTGATTTTTCTCCTCAACACCAAGGAGGAGGCCATTGACAAGATATGTCTTTCAGTCTTTGTTCGTATCCTGCCCGACTTTTTGTTCATTAATTTATCTGTTATAAATCTTTTAAGGTCGGGGAAGTGTTCAATGGCCTGTATAAAGGGAAGTTCAAATATCAAGCGTTTTTCCAGTGCTTCCCGTACAGTTGGATCCAAATTCCTCAGATCATCTTCAGTTTTAATTTTTATGAAATTTTCTGAATTTTCGATTTTTTTGTGATTTTCAAATATTTCCATTTTTTGGTATTTTCTAGGTGGTGTGGGGGTGTGGGGTGTTCTTCAGACGAAGAGGGGCTCTGGTGTTTAGGGTGAGGGTCAACGACATAGTCATTTTCAGAATTGTCCATAGGTCCCTAAATATCCTCATAATTTTCAATCTCAGATCCAGTTAGTTCCTCATTCATTTTACTGTCCGGGCCACCATAGAATGCGATGAATCGATCGGTAAATTTTTGAAATCTCTCCTCTATTGAATTGAATTTCTTATTTATCCTCGAAATATCCTCCTCAAAATTCAATTCATGATCAATCATAGGCGCAGTCGGTGTGTGTTCGATAATTTCATCTTCCATTCTCTCATTTGTGCTGGGAGGAGAATTTCTTGGAAGATCCAATATATGATCATTAATTTCAGAAAATGTCTCCTCAATAATCATGGAAGGCGGCTGCTCATATAGTCCAGTCATGTGGAGTTGATCCGAGTAAAATTTATTTCTTTGATCATGAGTGATCGGATCTTGGTATGGTGGAGCATGTCTGAAGAAGTGGTTGTCGTTCATGAAGCCTATCGGATTGGTGAAAAGAGATGGTGGTTGAGAGTTTCTTGGAGGAGGTGTTTTGGGTCTAACCGACACGAATTCATTTTCATAGTATAATTCCGATGGGTGTTCCATCTTTTTTGAGAGGAATGGGGGGTTGGATCTACGAGAGTTTTTGGACAAGAGTTCCATTATGAGGTTCAAATCAAGAGAGGGAAGAGATGATTGCACGGGATAGTCAAGAGAATTTTTATCGAATGTGTGGCTATTGATCTTGAAATCAGTTCACGCACACCAATGCAAACACAATTCAAACCCCGGTTTCACCAACTCACACAATGAAGCCGTAAGAGTTTGGCTATTATCTTTTCAATTTTAGTTGGTGATAAATTCAATCTTGCAAGCTGTTTAGACGAGATGTTAGGTTTGGAGCTGGGCTCTATCCTAGTGTGCGTCTCTCTCCTCGCTGCAAGATAAAATCAAACAATGTCGGGGTTTCTCTCCCGCAGAAATTCTTGATTTTATGGATTTTTAAGATCGGCTTTATTTAGCAGTCCCAATTTTAATGAGGCGATCACTGAAGAATTTAGATGAACACAAATACACGTCTACCGTCCAGTCCCAATTTTCTTTAGATTTATGTGATAAAACAAGATAGAGGAATTCGGGAAAAGCCAATGCACGCGGAAAACTATGATGAATGCTCAGTTAGAAGACTTACAGTGCCTCCTCGCAATCTCCATGTGGGATGCAATACAGAATTGAAAAATTTATACTAAATGCGTGCAAGCCGATGAAAACCGCACCTAAGCAGAAAGTTCTATTAGCGGGGAAGAATTGAATTAAATTTGGCTAAGCTGAACGATCTATATGCGTCTTAATTAAAGTGTAGTGTGGCTTAAGATCCTACGAGCACAATCAAAAATAAAATGCTCTAAGAGCCGTATGTGCAGGTCTATCCTAATCGCCACTCAAGTCGGGCCCCACCCTCTCCGGAGAGTGAAACAGGCCACGACACACCACAAATAGAGTTCAGAGTATTTTTACACACGCGAGAGTCCAAACGGATACCGCTATAAATGAGCAGAAATTAGAAGTGCAGAAATTAAAAATCTAGACTCTACGCTCTCTCACGACTCGACTCGATCTTAATTTAATTGTGGTTTCTTCGGGTGTCGGTGAAGATGCGTCGGTTCCTTGAAAAACTGCTCCACGTGCGCCGGGTACCTTGCAAGAAAAATAAGAGAGAGGATGTAAGAGAGTGATTCAGAAAATAATCAAAAATAAAATAAATGAAATAAATGCTGGAAAATAAATACAAGCAATAAAATGGGATTTACAGTGAAAGATTCGGGGGTCAGACTACCCGAATTCGGAAAACCGAACAAAAATTTTTAAAACAAAAAACTAAGCCGTTTGCCTCCCCGGCAACGGCGCCATCTGACGATTCCAAAAAAGCCAAGTTAAGAATGTGTTTTTAATCTCTGTGAGTGAAATTAATGAATGTCGTTCGTTGTAGGCGGCAATCGGAAACAGTCAAGAAATAACCACAAATTTATTCAATTTCAATCAAGTGGTTTTTATGTTTATTTTACTTGGGCAAGTCCCAAGGTCGATCACAAGGAGGCAAAGGAACAACCTGGAGTTGTGTCTATCCAATTTTTAGTTCGGTTTTCAAGGCGGTCTTTTTTTGGAATTTTTCAATGCAATATGAGCTGCAAAATGCAAATTCGGCCTATTTTAAGGACTAAAATGTAAATTTCAATCAAACGATGTCCAAAAAATACGAAACTTGGCTGAGATGTAAATGACGATGAAATGAGTGCACTGTAAATTTTTTGGAATTTTTGGATGCAATATGAATTTTTTATGAATTTTTAAATGCAAACAGAATGATTTTCAATATTTAATTATAATAAATATTAAACCTTCTTATTTTCAAGAGATAAAATTATCCAAGATCTATCACTAGGTGATGGATCCTAGAAAAATCCTAAACCTTGAAAATGTGGGGTTGAATACCTATTAAAAATCAAATACTGAAATGTGCTAAATAATTTTTACAGAGCAATTTATGCATGCAAATGCAAAGATTTTTGGGCACAATGTCAATCAAAATAATCTCTACAATATGTGATTTTTCGGGGATTTTTAGAGTAACGGTTAATTAAATAAAATTTCAGAACACAAATTGGGCAAAGTATATGAATTTTCACAAAAGAATTATTAATTAACTAACCGATGATCAGAAAAATGCCCACAATATGTCAAGGTGTAGAAAATTAGTCGACAAACACCATGCTATTTTTGCATAAAGAAATTAATGTAGAGAAGAGGTTCAACAACTACGGGGAATACAGGGATATGAACGCAAATATAATAAATAAAATTACTAAAGAAATGTGCAGTGGGGGGGGGGAGTTATGCAGTTACCGATCACTGGGGGGCGTTTTCTGTAAAATACCCAAGGGAATACGTGCAACGCACGTCCTCCTTGAGTGAATGGGTTTTTTCGCGAAATGGAGGGTCTCCGAGGGCGTTCCTTGCAAATAACCCAGGTGGTCACGTGCGAAGCACGTGACCCCTGGATGCTTGTTGGCGACGTTTCCTCCGCACGTGCAGAGCACGTAGGAGGACCTCGGGCACGCCGCCCGGTAACGCGGCGGAGGTGGAGACGGCTCCGGTGGCTGTCGATGAAGCGGTTGGAGTCGGTGGTGAAATGCGTGCCGAAGATCTGGGGCCTCGTTGGTGCAGGAAGGCGGTGAAGATGAAGGTGTCGATGTCGAAGTCGATGGCGTAGATGGCCGGTGGGCGCAGCTCCTGGAGGAGCTTCGAGCGGAGGTTGAAGGTTGGAGACGATGGACGTTTGGCTCGACGGTAGGGGAGACCGGAGCTGGTGCGAGACGGCGGAGCTCGTCGTGGATCGCAACGAGGGAGAAGGCCCTCGGACCTCGTCGAAGGAGGGCACTCGGAGCTGTCACCTCCGAGCGTCGTCGCTATCGGCGGATGCCCAGGAAGCGGGGCGGCGAGGCACTATTTATAGGCGAGAAGGGGGGTCCGAGGTGGTTGCGAGCGGGGCGGCGGCCATTGCGAGCGGCCAACGGTTGCGGGAGTTGAGGTTAACGGTGATGGAGGCGGCCGTTGGCGAGATTTGCGGGGGAGGCGCGAGGTTGAGGGCGATCTACAGCGGCCGTTCGATCGGCCATGATCGAACGGTTGCGGGGTCGCCACGTGGTGCAAAGGGAGGAAGAGCGGGGCACGTGCGGAGCACGTGCCTGAGAGGCACGTGCGACGCACGTGCGTCCGCTTTAATTTTTTTTATAAAAACGAGTATAAAAAAGGCTCAAAAAACGCTGACACGTGGCGGCCTCTGGGGCTGCCACGTGTCGGCACCAGAAAAATCGAAAATAAAACCTCTTGTAAAATAGATAAAAATAGCAATTGACCTCGGATCGAAAAAGTTTCTTCACGAAAAATGCTCGTCTCGAAGAGATCTACAACTTTCATGAAGACATCAAAGCCAAATTCGGTCAAATGTGAAAAGTGAATTTTTGGGGTATCCCATGTACATAGAATACCTTGATTTTTGGTTTTTCTAATTTTTTTTGTCATTTTTGAAACAAGATAAAAATCCGAAAAAATATGGGAAAATCAAAGATAAATAAAAGACACCTTAATCTAATTTTTTTTGGATTTTTAATGATAAAGAAAATATTTACAAAAAACACAGGTCAAAAGCCGCGAAAAATATACAAGGTACAAAAGAGGCCCAAAACCCAACTTTCACATACGAGCTCCGATTCACTTGAACTTGGTCTTGTTTTGAAGGTAATTGAATGTACATTAGTTCAAAAGTGAGTAGGATCAAATCGGACACTGGATGGGGAAGATATGTGGCTTTTAGTCCGAAAATCCTGAAACTAGGGTTTGGGTTTTTGGTCCACTTACCAGGGTTAATTATTTTTTTGTATTTTTTATTTATTCTTGTTAGTGATGTGCACACAGTGGATGTGGTTTTGTGGCATTTGGAGTTAGCATGAAGGAGTTAAAATTAGGGGAAGTTAGGCTATTTACAGGTCATTTTTGGCTTAGATTTTTGGCTTCTTATTTTATGCAGAAATTAACGCTAAAATGTAATTCTTATGAAATCATGCATGAATGCTAATTATGCAGAATAAATGCAGAAATGCAGTTGATTTTGAGGGACTTGAGCTTAATTAATGAGACTTAGAGTGATGAATCCGAGATTCATCAAGGGCATAAATGTAATAAAAATGCATGAGAAAATAAAAATAGATATTGCAAATAGGTCGATGAAGGGGCCTATTTGCAGATAGAAAAAAACGGTTGGGTCTCCCTGTAATTTAACCCAGCCGTGCACGTAAGGCACTCTCCTGGAGGACCTTATTGTAATTCTTGGAAGTATGGAGGTATGATCTGCAATTTACCCAGCTCCTCTTGTGCACGGCACGTGAGGGGGCTAAGCTCGGGAGGCGGCCCATGCTCGATGCCGGTTCGGGATGTGGCTCGAGTGTCATCGGTTACGGAAGACACGTGTCGTGTCCGCGCGCTTTGGAAACAGGTTCGCTTTGACTGAGCCAAGCGCTTCGTGGCTGAGGCGTTGAAATCATCCGGACAATCCGATCTAGATGATCGGACGATAGCTGTATCTTCTTTGCTCTACCTCCTTCACCGGAGGAGGTTGTGCTCTGGTGATGTAGGGCTAGCCCCTCTGTGCTCCCTGAACCCCTCCGAAGATTGAAGAAGGTTCCTGATGTGATGGTGAAGGGGATGGAAGCACGACGGAGATGATGTGATGGCTGAGGAGGCAAGGCGATGCAAACATTTTAGAGGTGGAGAAGATGACTGGAGCAAGTGTGCGAAGTCCGATCAGTGAAGGCATCTGTAGAGATGGTTAGCAGGGGGGATAGTCGAAGCAGGCGAATGGGTAGCAGGCGTCGATGCAGAGAAGATGGATGCCTGAAGTGGGGTCTCCTCCGCTAGAGGCGGAGGAGATGGCGTGAATGGAAGGAGGTTACGGAGGAGGAAGAAGGCAAGCGGAGTGGTCGGTGAGGGTCGTGGGGGTCTGGTGAAGGTGGAGGCGAGTCCATATGATGGTAACGGTGTGCATACAATTGCGATTAAAATGGAGAAATTCAAGGAAAAATAAGGAAGTAGTACCTAGATGGTTGAGAAGGGAGAAGGCAGTGTGGATGCTCGGGCTGAGGTCCTCATCGGACCTCAGAGTCGTCGCTTGACCTGGGCAGGAAATCCAGGGGCTCAACGATGGCAGAGCCGACCGTGACATGGCCAAGTTGACCATGGGTCAACACCTGGCCGAAGGCCCATTATGGCCCCCCGTCCGACTTCCGTCTTTCACAGGGAGGTGGAGAGGTGCTAGGGTTTAGGTTGTAGATTGGTGGATGGGAAGAAGATGGGCAGAGGAGCAGTATTTGTAGATGGTGGTGGTCGATTACAAGTGATGGAGGTGGAGATGTAACGGGTGATTTGAAGTGGAAGGGGATGTGGGCTGATGGTCTTGACGGTCTCGCGAGGATGGCGGAGGTAATGACTATGAGAGGAGGGTATTCGACTATGGAGAGGGGGATTGGAGCAACGACTAGAAATAGAATGGTGTGGAGCAGGTACGAGGCGTAATAGATGGGGGAGGAAGAACATAAGGTAGATGAAGGGCTTAAATCCGTCGGATCGCAAGATCCAACGGTCGGGAGATAGGCATTGAGCGATGCTCGAGATCAGATCAGATTAGGAAATCAAGCGGGCGATCTGAGTGGAGGTGAACGGCTAGGATGGATCGATGGCTTTCATCTAATGGCCAGGAAAAAAAGTGGCTACGTGGATGGTGCTGGAGCGCGTGATGGGAGGCAATTGTGTGGTGGAAATGGAAGCGGAAGTGGATGGTTGAGATTTGAATCAAGAAGGTGGATCCAATGGTGAAAGGAAGAAGGCGAATGAGCGGTGAAGATGAAAGGGTCAGGAGTTGATCGAGCAGCTATGAGCGAGGGCAGTGGATGTAAAGGGTCGCGCTGGCTCAATTAGAGGGAGCCCTTGATAACAGCCCCCAAACAACTCGGGTTAAGTGATATCTAAGGTCATTGCGACCTGAATCGCAAGGCACGGTCAATCAAGAAAACAGAGACCACCAATCAGAGCAAATAAACATGAAAATCAAGGCAAGCGGTCTTGTTATTTATTTAACCTGGTATAGCCACCAGGTTCGAACATAAGGAGCATGGGATAGTCCTACGAAGTAGTCAAGAGATCCAAAAATAAATAAAAATATTTTTGGTGGTTTTTTTATATTTTTAATTTTTTTTATTTTCTTTTAAGAAAGAGAATAAGAAAATAAAAGCAAACACAACACAACAGTTTTTATTAAGGTCTAAAATTCTCCAAAATTCAAAATAAAATTAGTTTTTTGTTTTTAAAATATTCAAGTGTTTTTGGGTATTTTATGAGATTTTCTAATTTTTACAAAATTTTCTAAAATTAAAAGAAAGGCAAAACTAACAAGCAGTGTACAGCTAGGATAGAAAGGCAATTTAAAAATATTTAAAATGCCTCTAAATTCCTGGCAGTAAATTTATGAAAATAGAAAATAAAAGTTAACTACAGATATGAAAACACAATTTTTTTATTTTTAAGGAATTTTTAATGATTTTTATAAGATTTTTAGTCTTTTGTAATTTTTAGGTGTTTTATAAAAGATAATAAAATGAAAATACTACAGAAATTAAAACACAACAAAACAAGCACACATGAATTTTTTTAGAGTTTTTAAAGGTACTTTTATATTTTTATGGGTTTTTTTATGGGTTTTCTAAAATAGATAGAAGCAATTTTTAGGGTTTTGATTTTTAGAAAATAATAAATTAACTCAAAATGCGTCACAAAAATTACCAAAAATATTACAGAGTAGCAGAAGCTACTGGTAATTTTTTGGAAATTTTTGGAGTAGTTTTGATATTTATTTAATTAAAAACTAAACACACATGTTGTAGGGACTTAAACGCAATTATTTTAAGTCTCTGGATTAAATAATAAAAACATAAAAAGTCCAGGGTCGAATCTGCAATTTTTCCAATTAATTCAAGCACATGCGTCAAATCCATGTTCGTAAGGGCATAAATGCAATTTCAGAAAACATCCATTCAAACACTTGACACGGGAAATGTTCTGGGAAAATAATGCAAATACACCACAGTTCACGTGACGAAGCACATGTCTCCAGATAGGAAGGACTAAATAGCAAATAACAGAAACTCTAGGGACTGGAATGCAAATAAGTTCAACTACAACTTTATTTTACAGACTAAAATGTAAACAGAAACAAATGCGGTGTAAAAAGGGATATATACCTTTGCAGCACGTGAAGCGTGTGTGGAGGGGGCACGTGGCGGCTGTTGATGAAGGCTTGGACGTGCAGCTCTGATGGACGTCAAGTGTCAGATCTGATGGTCCAGACCTAGTCGGGGACGTGGGGCACGCGTGGATGTCAGATCTGACATCCAACGGCCTCACACATCTGTTGTGGTTGCGGTCCGGATGAGATCTAGAAGTGCGGGGCTGATCCAACGATGATGGATCAACCTGGACGAATATCTCCGAGGTGAACTTCGCTGGAGCCAAAGAGGAGATCCTCAACCCCGATGGTCGATCGGGAAGCGCTGGATGGTTCGTGGAATGTTTAGCGTCAACTAAACGGCTCAGATGGAGGCTCTACCAGCTGGATAGGTGTGACGACAACGGTATCCTAGAGGCACTCTAGCGAGCCCTGGGATGGATGGAATGAGGGCTCCCAACGCGCGCAAAGACCTGCAAAGGGTAGCGAGGACTCGGAGGTACGCTCAGTCTGGGTTATTTGAACCAGAAAGCAAAGAAGCGAAGTGGGACGCTGGTCGATCTCAGGCGAAGGCGATGGAGGAGATTCAAATCCTAACATCGACCTAATGGACGAGGGTCAGGGTGATCAGGGTGCGGAGCGAGATGGGGGATGAGCGTGCGGGTGTATCGGAGTGGTTGGGAATGGGTAGCGGGGCTCCGACTGGCTGGTCTGAGCTGTCGAACGTATGGCGGTGAACAAATGAAAGATTCGATCAACTGGGAAAATGCGAAGGATAGAATGGCTACCTGAAGGTCTAGGAGTGATCTTGAGCTCCACGCGAAGGTGGTCATCAGGGTAATGGCCTCAACCGAGCTGCGGAAGGCGGGGGAGGATATT
Organism: Ottelia alismoides; assembly: GCA_037367405.1. Lineage (NCBI taxonomy): Eukaryota > Viridiplantae > Streptophyta > Magnoliopsida > Alismatales > Hydrocharitaceae > Ottelia > Ottelia alismoides. The sequence continues at coordinate 142,829 of JAZKJV010005347.1, read as the reverse complement.
CGCGGTGGAGTTCCGACCACGATGGTCGAGCGTCGGCTCTGCTGCACGAAATCGGCCGCCTAGCGGCGCTCTAGGTAGATGTCACTCAGTTGGAGGTGGCTAGGGCAAGAAATGGCAGCGAGGCACGAGCTGCCGTCCTGGGGGAGCGGATGAGAGATTAAATAGCATCCCGGGAGGCTGGAAAGAATAGGTGAGGGCGTACGAACCGTTGAAGATCCGTGCATCCCTAGGGATCCGTGAGGGTCTTGGATCCATGAGAAAGATGCGGGCAAAAAATTTGGGAAAAGGCTGCGTGACGACCACAAAACCGAGCGAGCGAGGTAAATCAGGTGTATCTCAAGCGGTCGTTGCGACCTCAATCACTCGGGTGGTCGATCGAGAAAAATAGACCACCAAATCGGATAAAAATCAACTCAAAATCAAAAAGCGGTCTTGTTATTATTTTAACCTGGTATAGCGACCAGGGTCGAACACAAGGAGCACGTGATGGCCTTGCGGCCTACGAAGTAGTCTAAAAAAGAATAGAAGAAAAGAAATGTATTTTTGGTGGATTTTTTTAATTTTTATAAATTTTTTTGAATTTTTAATTAATAAAGAAAATAAAGAAAACAAAGAAACAAGCCAATTCAAACAATTATTTAATACATCAAAAATCACTCAAAAATTCAAATAAAAATGTTTTTATGTATTTTATGTTTTTACTGCTTTTAATGATTTTTTGGTATTTTTCTGATTTTTGTTTAATTTTCTAAAAATCAAACAAGGCAGAAATATGAAGGTGCTGTCCAGTCAGACTTGGAAGGCCAGTATAAAATAGATAAAGGCCCTATCAAGGTCTAAAGGTAATTTTCCTAAAACTAGAAAGTATAAGGAAAACTTAGGCATTGAAATTCATATTTTTGGATTTTTAAATTAATTATTAAAATTTTTATGAGTTTTTAGGTGTTTTTCAATTTTTATGGGTTTTAGTAACAAAAAATGACCAAAATTGGTCAGAAAATCAAGTAAGGTAAAATAAACACTAAGTAATTTTTTTGTAATTTTTAGAGGAGTTTTAATATTTTTTTGTGAATTTTTAATTCAGACAGTAACAAACAGTGTGTTTTTGAATTTTTAAAAATATCAAATAAAACCAAAAATGTCTCCAAAAATTCTATAAAATTTTACAACATGGCAGGAGCCATGTGTCCAATTTTCGTTGAATTTGGAGTTAATTTGCTATTTTATTAAAAATCAAAACCAAGGTACAGTGCACAGGGACCTGTACGCAATTAGTGAAAGTTCCAGGGGGTTCGGTGCAAAATTTCCAAGGTTGCACGGGTGAGGTGCGTGACCTGGGCACACAGGGACCTAATTGCAAAGAAACAAAGTTCCTGGACTATTTAATAACAAGTATTAAAAGTCCAAGGGCTTCGATGTAAATAACCCACTAATAAACGCACATGCTTTAAAAAACCACGCACAGGGGCATATCTGCAATTAACTAAAAAGTTTCATTCATTCATTAACACCTTGGAAATACAAGGCTAAACGTGCAAATAACCCAAAGACGCACGTGTCGACGCACGTGATAGACTACACACAGGGGCATATATGTAAAAGCAAGAAACGACAGGGTCCAAAGTGCAATTTACCTAACGGAAATAAAAGTTTAAAACTAATTACAGGACTAGAAGCAAACTACTCTAAAGCTAAGGGCCTAAGGGAATATTTACCCTTTATTAAGTGGACCGTCAGATGGGCGCCACGTGTGCTGATCGACGGTTGGGGAAGGGTGGCGCCCAACGCTGGGGTCTTCGGTTTGATCAAACGGTTGTGCCCTCGCCACGTGTAGAATCGGGCGGCTGAGCTGCAGCGTGAGAGAGCCTCGCTGATCGGACGGTTCGAATCACTCCTCCAAAGATCGAACGGTGCTGGCGGCTCCTCGAACGGACGGTGGAGATCAGAACTGGAGCTGGAGGTGCATCGGACGACTCTGGAAGATGGTGGACGAACTGGATGCCGGCGAACTTCGCCGGGCCCGTGTGTGCTCTGACGTCCTCCTCGCGGGCCACTGAAGATCGGAAAAGATGCGTACAGGCCCTCCGCATCGAATGGCAGCCTCTGATGACTCGACGGAGCTCTGGGGAGCTCAAGCGAGGTCGGCGGAGGTCGAGCGGCTGCACCTGGATGGTCGGGCCCTCAGATGGGCTCCCCTGGTCTTGCAAAATGGCGCAACACACTCACGGGTCGAGGGCAAAGTGCCTCGACCCTGTTAGGCGTGGTGGAGATGATCGGTGCGGCGGGGCGGTCGAGCTCCGGCGATGCGACAGCGGTGGAACTCGAAACCCCAGCTCCTATGCGAGCTGGGTTGAATGGAGGGGCGGAGAAGGTGCGCGGAGAGAAGGCGAGGGTGATGGGATGCTCCGATGATCGGATTGGCGATGAGGATGGACGGAATCAGAGCAGAACGGAAATGGGTCGATTTGGGCGTAATGCAAAGTCAAAGAAAAGGGGAAAGAGCTAAGGCTGCCTGGGTGGATGAATCGACTGGGCTCGAGCTGTAGAAGCTCTGGGTCGTCGACTCGTGGGTCGTCGAGGCCCGAGGCTCGAGCTCCTCCTTCAGGCGGAGCACGGCGGTGCAAGCTCGCCGGATCTGAGGTCCGGGCACCCTCTCCTCTCTGCGACACCACCAGCGGCGAGCTGTCACCTCGAAGATGGCAGTGGAGGTCCTGGGAATGCAAGGTGGGCGGCCAAAGATCAAGAAAATGGAGGCGGAGCTCGGATTTTATTCAGCCAGGGGTCCGGCTAAAGTCGATCGGGTAGGGCAGCTCAGAGCGCGGACCCCAAGGCAAGATATCGGGCGAGGTCCCCGGATGATTGGGGCGTAATTAGGACCCGAGGTTTGGCGAAATGGTGATCGGATCTGGAGGGGATAATTGGGAGAAGATGGGTACGCGAAGTGGATCTGTGGGAAGTGGTCCACAGGGGGGAGTTGACCGGGCGGTCAACATCCTCGTGGACCAATCAGGGAAGGCCATCTGGAAAAGATTTGTATATTCATTTAAAAATAGCAAATGACCGATTTATTAAAAACAAAAAATATGAAAAATATTTATTTTATTTTTTTTCTATTTTTTTGGTGATTTTTAATTAATTTTTCAAAAAAAAATAGGTATTTACACTTTATGCTATATATAGGTATTTACACAATATGCCTTTTTAATTTTCGATTTTTAATTTGTTATTTTTGTGCATTTTTATTCCTATTTTATATTTTATTTATTTATAGCATAAAATTAGGAATAAAAGGGTATTTTTATTTTATTTTTATTATTTATATACAAAGATGAAATAAATAGGTATATACATCTATGTACATGGTATATTTACAATATTCTTTTTTGGTTTTTAATTTTGTTCTTTTTATTTTGTTTTTGTTTTTGTTGTTTTTATTTTATTTATTTACAACATGAAAGATAAAATATATACAAATTTTATGGGAATTAATTTTATTTATTTATAAAGTGAAATAAATATAGGTGAGGGGACTATATACATGATGAATATACACAAGTGAAGGGGTTTTTGTTTTCTTTTTAATTTTTCAATTTTTTTATTTGGATTTTATATTTATAAATATTTACAAGTATGTACAAGCCACTTTTATTCTATTTTTGGGAGGAAAACATTTTTGTGATATTTACAGGTATTTTACACACATGAGCCCCTATCTCTCTCTACTTTGGCTTTTATGCGGTCAGGCCCATGCTGAGCCCTCCCTTGGGATTAGGTTGCTCAATATTTATTCTAAATATTTCCCTCTTTTTCTTTTTAATCTTTATTCTTTTATTTTTGCACAAAAACATGCTAATTATTACTTTTTACACCATGCATGCTTTTGGTAATTATTTGTATTTACAAACATATACATGCATTTGCAAAGGTTTTTGTAGCTAAAATATAAGAATAAAGAGTGATGAATGAGTATTCATCACCCCCTATACTTAACTTTACTAGTCCCTTAGCAAACACTTATTTGAAAAAGAAGTGAAAAAGAAAGAAAGAAAAAGAAAAAGAGGAGAATGTAGATGGATCAAGGTTGATTATTAAATTTGCCTTCGTTAAATTGAATTATGGAGCTTAGATCAGATCTTTGGATTGTTAATGTGTCGGAACCTTATTTGGACTTAAGCTTAAAACTCAACAGCCTCTAAGTTCCACTAATCTATAATCAAGACTCCTCAATGATCCAGATCAGAAAAAGTCATCAAACACAAACCCTGAAGACCATGAACCTTTCCTTGTCCTGTGAATGTGAGGTATAAGCTCTCCACCTCAGAAATAGCAACTTAACAACCCTCCCCAACAAGGTAACTCTATGACCCCAATTTGGCCACTCTTTCCTCGAGGAGCGGGGTATTCCCTTCTAAGTTCAAGTTCAACCGGCTCAAGAAGAGGAGGAAGAAGAGAATGGACCATGGCCAGTGTAGCCATGTATCCTTGGGAGCTTGACCAGTGTAGCCAAGTCTCCCTGCTGCAAGCTACATAAGGTGGGACATGAATCTCAAGCTTTGCTTATTTGCACTATATACATACTCCGGTGGAATTATCATTTTCTCTCAGTCCCACCACTTTTTTGGAGTTATTTGCATTTTTTTTCAAGTGCATCTGTACAACATATACATGTGCAGCATATATACAAGGAGTTTTTCCTCTTGAGCCAGTAGACTATCCCTCTTTTGAAGCTTTATTGCAACCCACAACTCCTGTCGTTAGACCTCATGGCAACCAGACCAAGTTGAGACACACTTCCTTCACTAAAAGAAGAAGAGAGGTTCCGCCAAGAAGTACTACCCTCATAATGCTACCCCAAGTCAAGGAAGACTGCCTCCTCACCACCTCATCCGTAGAGAGCTCGGTGCAAAGTGCTAGTGTCCAAGTAAAGCCATTGTCCCTATGAGTCATGTGTTGTTGTTAAGTGCTCTACTTAGGCTCATTGAGATGACATGTGATCATAGCCTAGTGGACTCAAAGAATTAAGTCACCATAGACCTGAAAAGCCTTAAACCTAAGCCCTATAAGGTTCCTCTTAGAAATTAGGTGGATTAAGATCTTAATCAAGCTCCATTTCGTAATTTAATTCCAGGCTAGTTTAAAGGTCAACTATCATCCAGAAAAACTATATACATATATACAAAGATGCTATTTACACAATTTTACACACATGCAAAATTTTTGAAAAATGTTTTGAAATCATGAATGGATGAATGCATGAAGTGCAAGTTTTGCAAAAGTATTTACACACATTTACACAAGATTTTTGCAAACTTTTTTATTTTCAAAACATTTTGGAAAAATTTTGTACTATATACATAATTTTGATAAGAAAATATTTACACAAACTTTACACCACAAGATTTTTGAAAACATTTTTACAAAAATAGTTTGTACACTAGCTATGTATGTGCAATAAAAGAATGATTATTTACAGGAAAATTTTTTAATTTTTGTGATTTTTATGTTTTTTTAGCCATTTTATTTATTAACACACTCACACAAAGTACGAGTTATGGCTAAAGTATATATGAATTATGTATACACCCCCTATAATTAGCTCGAACGATGTCCTTAGAGTCAAGAGCGATGAAGAAGACATAACTCGTGCTTAGTATAGGGAAGTGAAAAGGAAGGCTATATACAAAGACGAATGAATGGAAAATCAAGAAGATCTCGGCTTTTCCCCCTATACTTAGGATCAAGTAATCCTAAGTATAGCAGGCTGTACACAAAGGGAAAACCGAGTGGAGAATGTACAGGGTCTACCCCCCCTATACTTAGGGTAAAATATCCCTAAGTATAGGCAGCAAAAACAGGGGTAGAAAGAAACAAAAGAAATACCCAAAGGTCCTACATCCCCCCTATACTTAGGGTAAAGTACACCCTAAGTATAGCATAATCAAAGATAAATGAAGGGATGTAGGACTAAAGAATGTGATGATATGGACATCTGGATCTATACAGGTCGGAAGAACAATGAAAATCAGGCATGAGATGCAATAGATGTGAGTCAAAAGACCACATCTCACGCAAAATGAATAGGGGCAACTTCAACGACCCGCGGCTCATGATCTAGAAATGGCTTGAGCCGCTGGCCGTTCACTCGAAAGGTACTCTCAGAAGACAACTCGGATATATCAATGCTACCATTGTCGTGTACCTTTCTCACCAAGTAGGGTCCCTTCCATTTGCTCTGTAGCTTCCCTGGAAATAGGCGAAGCCTCGCATCAAACAGCCATACTCTCTGTCCAGGCTCAAAATGCTTGTGGCTGATGTGAGAATCATGCCACTCCTTCACTCTCTCCTTATAATGTAGGCTGTTTGAGAAGGCAGTATCTCTAAGCTCCTCTAGGGCTGCTAACTCTGCCCTCCTCCGGTCTCCCACACCATCTGGATCCATAAGTATCTTAGTGACTGCCTAAAGTGACCTGTGTCTCAGTTCAATAGGTAAATGGCACGGCTTGCCATATACGAGGCGAAAGGGAGATGTGCCCAATGGTGTCTTGAAAGACGTCCTATAGGCCCACAAGACCGAGTCCAAAAGCTGTGACCAATCTTTTCGGTCAGGGCGGACGACTTTCTGCAATATAGTCTTGATCTCCCTGTTCGACACCTCGGCTAGACCATTCGTCTATGGATGGTAAGGTGTAGCAACACGATGGTCTATGTCGAACTCTCTAGCAAGGGCCTTTACCTGGTCGTTGATGAAATGAGACCCCCATCTGAAATCAATACTCGAGGTACCCCGAACCGCGTGATGATGTGCTTCTTCAAAAATCTGCAAACTATCCTCGCATCAGCGGCTCGGGCGGGGATAGCCTCAACCCAATGACTAACATAATCTACGGCCAACAGAATGTACTCAAATCCCTAACTCTTAGGGAATGGACCCATGAAATCGATGCCCCATGCGTCAAAAACCTCACAGAAGTGAATGGGATGCAACAGCATCATGTCATGCTGTCCACAAGTGCCCATCCTCTAACAGTCAGTACACCTCTTCACGAACTCATCAGAGTCCTTGAAGAGGGTAGGCCACCACAAGCCGGATTGGAGCACTTTCTGTGCTGTTCTCCTCCCAGAATGATGTCCTCCCGCCTCAAGCTTGTGGCAGTACGTGAGGACGCTATGGTGCTCCTCTTGAGGAATGCACCTACACCAGACGCTATCCCCTCCTTCGTGGTAAAGGATGGGATCCTCCCAGTGGTAGGACTTGGCCTTCGCGAGGAAGGTCTCAAGCCTCTGCCTGGGCCAACCTTGTGGGACTTTCTTAGCAACAAGAAAGTTCACAATGTCGGCATACCACGGGAGTGAGCGATATCAAGGATCACCTCATCTGGGAAGGTCTCACAAATGGGATCAATCTGCTCAGACTCCTCAGGCTGCTCTAAACGGGAGAGATGATCCGCCACCACATTCTTGACTCCAGGCTTATCCTCGATCTCAATGTCGAACTCCTGGAGTAGAAGGATCCATCTAGTCAGTCTGGCCTTGGCATCCTTCTTTTCCATGAGGTATCAGATGGCGGTGTGATCAGTATACAGGGTCACTCTAGATCCAATGATGTAAGATCTGAACTTATCTAGAGCGAATACTACGGCTAGCATCTCCTTCTCCGTGACTGTATAATTCCGCTGAGCGGAATCCAATGTGCGGCTAGCGTAGTGGATAGCAAAGGGGACTCCATCCCTCCTCTGTCCCAGCATGGCCCCCATGGCAAAATCGGAGGCATCCATCATGATCTCGAATGGAAGAGACCAATCAGGTGGCTGAAGAACAGGAGCCTCTATGACACATTGCTTGAGAGTCTCGAAGGACGAAAGACACTTGTCATCGACAAGGAACTCGGTGTCTTTCGTTAGTAGGTTAGTCAACGGCCGGACAATCCTGCTGAAATCATGAATGAATCGTCGGTAGAAACCGACGTGCCCCAGAAATGACCGTAACTGCCTCAAATTGGACGGCGGTGCGAGTTTTCTAATGACATCTACCTTGGCCGGGATCAACCTCCATGCCCCTGTTGGAGATGATATAGCCATGCACCGTCCCTTGAGTCACCATGAAGTGACTCTTCTCCCAAGAAAGCACCAAGTGAACCTCTATACATCGCTGGAGTACTCGGTCTATGCAGTCAAGACAGGAGTCGAATCCGTCGCCGTAAATCAAGAAATCATCCATGAAGACCTCCAAACACTCCCCTACCATGTCCGAAAAGATCGACAGCATGCATCTCTGAAAGGTCGCAGGGGCGTTGCATAGCCCAAATGGCATGTGTCGGAAGGCGTATGTGCCGAAGGGACAGGTAAAGGTGGTCTTCTCCTGGTCCTCAGGAGCGATGGCCACTTGGTTGTAGCCCGAGTACCCATCTAGAAAACAATAATGGATCTTCCCTGCCAGTCTCTCAATGATCTGGTCAATAAGGGCAGGGAGAAATGATCCTTCTTGGTGGCCTGGTTGAGTCTCCTATAGTCAACACAGACCCGCCAAGAAGTGGGTACTCGTGTAGCAATCTCCTCTCCAGACTCGCTAATCACTGCAGTGATGCCCGCCTTCTTGGGCACCACATACAAAGGGCTGACCCACTTGGAGTCGGAGATGGGGTAGATAAAATCGGCGCTCCACCATTTCGAGATTTCCTTCATGACAACCTCTCTCAGATTCGGGTTCAACCGTCGCTGGAACTTCACGCGACGACTTCGCCTCATCCTCGAGATAGATATGGTGGGAGAACAGGGCCAGACTTATCCCCTGGAGATCTGCTACGCTCCATCCGATTGCCTTGCGGGTCTTTTCAAGAACCCCCATCAAACGGGATTCTTGTTCTCCAGTCAGATCGGCGGAGATGATGACTGGGTACATCTCAGGCTCACCCGCAAGGAATCGATACTTCAACGAAGTAGGGAGCGGCTTCAGCTTTGGACAGCTGGGTGCTGGCAAATATGGCTTCGAAAGAAGCCGCGTGTATACTGCCAAATCTGCCCGGGAGAATGAGAACGTACTCTCGCAAACTGGATCTGAAGAAGGCTGCTCGACTGAACTATCTCTGATCTGCTCGGCATCTACCTCCTCCTCAGCTGTAGGCTCAGTGGGAATCAGGTCTGGCATGTAATCATCACAATCTGCCCAATCAGACTCTGACTCCGAGGGATCTGCATCACACAAGGTGGCATCAGTACCACTGTCATCACAAAAATCCGTGTCGTAGTCGAGAACCGGCTCTGCTGCCTCTGAAGTATCCTGAAACAGGAATGTGCTCTCCAAGCTCTCCTCTGCTATCATCTATGCATCAGCGGTGTCTGAAAATGAGAGGATGGCCTGTGCTGCTGGTCTGCCCAAACTGCCTCATCGTCTGTGAACACAAAGTCACAGTCCTGGTGGATGTCTAGCCCGGCCTCTGTCAGCTGCTCTGTGTCTGAAGTGGTCTCTGAGAATGATCTCTCTCTGGCTCGGTTGTCCTCGACCGTCTCTATTTGTACACTTTCGCCCTCGACGCGAAAGTATACCTTCTCGCTATCATGGTCAGTCACCGCCTTGGCTGTGGCTAAAACGGACGACCGAGAATGATGGGGGTATCGGTCACTGAATCAGGGATCTCCATGTCCAACACTACGAAGTCCACGGGCATTGCAGGCCCTGAATAGTGACGACAACGTCTCGCAACAACCCTTCGGCCTCTTGACAGATCGATCAGCAAACTGAAGGATTGTCCTGCTTTGTCTAAGAGTGCCCAACTCGAAGCGGTCGAGAAGGGTTGCCGGAAGGAGGTTGATAGACGATCTGCTATCTAGTAGAGTACGGTCAAACCTCTGCTCTCTGACGTGGCATCTGACATAAGGGGCTCCGGAATCTGGCCTCTTGGCCGGCAGACGGTTCTGGATCGCGAAACACGTGGCTTTCGTCAGAACATGGATCTCTGAGTGGTGGTTCCTCCTCTTCCTCCTGACTGTGGTCCTGTCTCTCAATGAACGCTAAAGAAGGGGGATGTGCTGCAAAGCCTCCTGAAGAGTCAGCTGTATGTGGAATCGATCTATCATCTGCTGGCTGAATTCTTCCTGATCTCTCTTTTTTGGATTTTATTTTTTTCTTCCCCTTCCCCATCTGAAGGGCTCTAGGGAAGGGGATCACTGGGTCCTTCTCAGATGAAGGACTAGGAAAAGGTCTAGACGGCTCGATGGCCGGATCCACACATACATCACGCACCACAGTGGGACTAGAAAAAACCAAACCTTTTCCTTTATTCACAACAAAGTTCCGAGATACATCAGAAGTAGGAAAGACAACAGGACTCTCAAACTGAACACGGGTGGTCTCAGCACCACCAACTGGAAGTCTCGCGGCCTCAGTACCGCGCTCTGGCTCGGCATCAGGAGTGGCCTCAGTACCGCCTCCTCGAACTAGTGAAATGGCAGCCTCAGCACCACCGGTGGAATCAACATCCTTGGTGGCATCAGTACCACCATCATCATCACGAGCGGCCTCAGTACCACTCTCCTCCTCCTCATCTGGCGCTCTCGGTATGTCCTCGTGGCGTCGCTCAGACGAGGTGCCACCTGCTGGCATCCTACCGCTCCTAAGTGCGACAAAATCAGTATCAAAAAGATGTGCAGACATATCATCAAATGGAGTACTAGGAGTGGCATACTCAGTGTAAGCTACCTGCTCAGATTTCCGCTTTAGGCTGTTGGGGTTTGGCTCGATCTGGGCAGGGATGGTGGCCTTCTCTCTCACAATGTCCCGCATCTCCTGGCGGAACTCGTCCATCTCCCGTCTGAAGGTAGCCTGCTGGTCCGTGAGGAGGCAGGCTATATCATCCAAGACGGGGCTCTTGTAAGATGGGCCATGAGAGCCCGACGGGTAGCCTCTCTAGTAATGAGGCTGCTAGAACTGGTGCTGCTGCTGAGAGGGGTAAGTGGGTGGATGCTGCTACTGGTGAGGCTGATCACGCCTCCAAGACTGTCCCTGCTGATAGGGACGAGGATCATAGGACGACTGCTGCTGCTGCTGTGAAGGGTAGAATGGGGGCTACTGCTGCGGCTGGTGCTCTCTCTTATGGTCGTACTGGCCTCCCTGTCCTGACGGCTGCTGCTGGGGCTGGGTACCTCCGGTCCCCCACCTGAATCGGGGATGGTCTCGTCGGATACCAGGTTGAGGGCGGTCATATCAAATCCCGTTGACATCCATCAACGGCTCTGTGTCGTACTGGGGTGGCAGGAGCACTGCCAGAGGCTGATCAGGCTGGTATACCACCATCTGCAAGTCTGGAGACGGTGGTGACTGGTAGGTGGGCTGCGGCTACTGGTACGGCTCCGCCTGTACAAGGTGAACCTATCTAGGCTACTGGTGTGAGCTGGAGCGCTGGGATGAGCTGTTGCTGCTGCCGTGATCACCTCGCGACTGAAGACGGGGCTGGGAAGCCGTCTGTGCCTCCTGGAGACACATGAGCTGGGTCTTCATGTCGCTCAGAGTCTGTGCCATCTGCTCCATCTGAGTGATGTCCTGGCACTGCTTCTTCTCAATCAGCTCCATCCGATCCAACTTCTCGCTAATGATGCCCATGTCCGCAGCTGAAGACTCTGCCTGTGCTGATGCTACTGCGGACGAACTGGAAGGACCGACATCGACCCGTGCTATCCTCTGGTATTGCACGGGTCCTGGCTGCTTCTGGGGTCTGCCCTGAGTGAACAACCGGGTCTGGGACATCACCATGTAGTTCTCGACCATCTCCTCGTAGATGGCCCAGACCTGGTCATGATCCTTAGCGAAGTAAGACCCGCCACAAGAAGCATTCACCAAGCCCTGGAGCTCTGGTGTCAGCCCGCTGAAAAAGCTCTGCACGAGGTTGGGCTTGGAAATGTCATGGTGCGGGAATCGATCAGTCAGCTCTCGGAACCTCTCCCATGCCTCATGGAACTGCTCATTGGGGAGCATGGAGAAGTTGCTGATCAGGGCTCTCGCGGCATTGGTCCGCCCGAGTGGATAGTACTTATGCAAGTACTCGGTGCGGAGCTGCTCCCAAGTGTAGACAAACTTCCCCAGATGCTTCAGCCAGGTGGCAGCTCTATCTGCCAAAGAGAAGGGGAAGGCAATCATCCTGATGGTGTCCTTGTCCACCTGACGGTCGTGGACAGTGCTGCAAATCATGAGGAACTCCTGGAGGTGGAGATGGGGCTCCTCGGTGGCAAGCCCGTGGAAGCGGGGGAGTAACTGTAAAGTGTTCAGGGGGAACTTGAAGTCCCCCACGATGGCTCGTAGTACAACCCAGTGGTGCATGAGCGTCGATCCGGGGTTGTGTAACTCCTGCATCGGTCTCGGTGGGTCTCCTGCTCCTGCCGCGGCCGCTGCCGCTGCGGCGGCGGCTGCTGCGGCTGCATCATCTGGGACTCTCGGCCCCTCTATCCGCTGCTCTCTCTCTGCTCTCATCTGCTCCATCTCTCTCCTCATATCTAACATGAACGCTCCCTGATCCCTCAGCTGCTGTTGTACCGTCTCGAGGGAGGCGATCAGGGTGGAGTTGATCGCACCCTTGTCCAGAACAAAGTGCTCAGGCTGTGGACCTCTACTGCGATCGTCAGAACTACCGGCCATGGTGTCTGCAAAATCAAATGATCCAAACTCAGGTGCCGATAAATCTGCTAATCTCTCCTCTGGCACTGGTCTCTCGGAACCGAAAGAAAGGGGGTCGAGAGGGAACAGGGCGGAATCATACTCGGGCTCGGAGAGCTGGTCTCGGCTCTCGCGATCCAACCTAGATGAACGGGTAGACGCGCCCGAAAGCGGTGCAGCCAGAGGCTGCCTAAGAGATCGTCTGCCCATCATCTTGATGTGGCGACTAAGGCGGATGAGATCTGGAGAAACTATGATGACAAACAAACCCCTCTGTTCACCAACGCAACGCGAGCTGAAGACCGTAAAGGCTCGGTCAAATTATCTTGTCTATTTTATTTTGGTGAACAATCAGAATATCAGAGTGATTACGTGACCTGCTGGGATACCCGATACTATCCCCAATCGACTGTCCCGAATGAAAGAGTCGGTAATCATTCGAGGAAGGTACCGGAGGGCTCTACCTAGTGTTCGGGTCACTCTCTCGCACAATCAAACCAAACAATGTGGGAGTTGCTCTCCCCAAGACAAATTTTTAGATCAGGTGTCTTTTAGGGTCAATAGCTTAAACAATCCCAATTTTATTATTTTTCTTTTTAATATTTTTCAATAAAAACAAAAGGCCTAACGAATTTTTCGGTTCTCCTGATTATTAAGTCAAAAACAGGGGGAGAAGACGAAAAAGCCGATGCGTGATAAAATCAATGATGCATGCAATGATAGAAATGCGTACCTGTCTCCAGCACTCTACATGCAAGATGATCCGCGCAGAATTGAAAAGCAGAAAATAAACTACCTAAATGGTGCAGCGGTGAAAACCGAGTCCTAAACAGGCAACTTCTACTCGACAGAACCGTCTAACTGGTCACAAGTCTCCTCCTCCCGACACATCGGGTTCAGGAGCAGTGCTTGGCAGGGTAGGCTACGGCACGTAGGCTCGAAGGGAGTGAGTCAGTTATTTTTATTAATGTTTTATTAATAGATCCAATTAGCGAACTATAGGTGCAGACAGATAGTTATGTGTTTGGATCCTACTAATTACGGCACAGTCAAACAGAAAGTCCTAAATCTAGGGGCTCGAGAAAAACTGCATAAAACCGTAAAAGGCAGCGAAGAAAAAACAAAGCTGCGAAAAAGCCGTGAAAAAGCTAAAGTAGCTAAAGGGTCCCCCGAGCACACCAATGCTCGGCGAAACAGACCCGAGAAGTCCAAGTCTCCGAGTGTCCCTGTATTATTACAAATAATCAAATGAATAAAAGAAAGTCTAAGCTAATCCTCGCCCGCTCAGTCTCTCTCTCACGCTCTCCCGTGGCTCCGTGCAGAAGGGAGCTGCCTCCGAATCCCGCGGTTGCACCGGCTTCTCGAAAGCTGCCGCCTCGGTCCTCGGGCCCTCGCAAGAAAGAAATAGAGTGTCAAACCAAGTAAAATAATCAAATAAAAGCAGAAAAACTAAACACGGGTATATGTGCAAAAAGGACAAATAAAATAAACAAGCAAAATCAAACAAAAACAAAAATAAAAGAAAACAAAAATAAAAGAAAATAAAACAAAAATAAATGAAAAATAAAAATCCGCGAGAAGCCGCGGACTCAGAAAGAGCCGCGGAAAGCCGCGAAAAAGAAAACAAAAAGAAAATGAAAAATAAAAAGAAAAACTACTAAGCCGTGCTCCCCGGCAACGGCGCCATTCTGATGACCACAAAACCGAGCGAGCGAGGTAAATCAGGTGTATCTCAAGCGATCGTTGCGACCTCAATCACTCGGGTGGTCGATCGAGAAAAATAGACCACCAAATCGGATAAAAATCAACTCAAAATCAAATAGCGGTCTTGCTATTATTTTAACCTGGTATAGCGACCAGGGTCGAACACAAGGAGCACGTGATGGCCTTGCGGCCTAGGAAGTAGTATAAAAGAGAATAGAAGAAAAGAAATGTATTTTTGGTGGATTTTTTTAATTTTTATAAAATTTTTTTGGATTTCTAATTAATAAAGAAAATAAAGAAACAAGCCAATTCAAACAATTATTTAATGCATTAAAAATCACTCAAAAATTCAAATAAAAATGTTTTTTTATGTATTTTATGTTTTTTACTATTTTTAGTGAATTTTTGATATTTTTTTGATTTTTGTTTGATTTTCTAAAAATCAAAAAGGCAGAAATATGAAGGTGCTGTCCAGTCAGACTTGGAGGGCCAATATAAAATAGATAAAGGCCCTATCAAGGTCTGAAGGTAAATTTCCTAAAAACTAGAAAGTATAAGGAAAATTTAGGAACTGAAATTATTATTTTTAGATTTTTAAATTAATTATTAGAATTTTTATGAGTTTTTAGGTGTTTTTCAATTTTTATGGGTTTTATGTAACGAAAAATGACCAAAATTGGTCAGAAAATCAAGAATGGTAAAATAAACACTAAGTAATTTTTTTGTAATTTTTAGAGGAGCTTTAATATTTTTTTTTGTGAATTGTTAATTCAGACAGTAACAAAACAACGTGTTTTTGAATTTTTAAAAATATCAAATAAAACCAAAAATGTCACCAAAAATTCTATAAAATTTTACAACATGTCAGGAGCCATATATCCAATTTTTGTTGAATTTGGAGTTAATTTGCTATTTTATTAAAAATCAAAACCAAGGTACAGTGCACAGGGACCTGTACGCAATTAGTGAAAGTTCCAGGGGGTCCGATGCAAAATTTTCAAGGTTGCACATGCGAGGCGCGTGACCTGGGCACACAGGGACCTAATTGCAAAGAAACAAAGTTCCTGGACTATTTAATAACAAGTATTAAAAGTCCAGGGGCTTCAATGTAAATAACCCACTAATAAACGCACATGCTCTAAAATACCATGCACAGGGGCATATCTGCAATTAACTAAAAAGTTTCATTCATTCATTAACACCATGGAAATACAAGGCTAAACGTGCAAATAACCCAAAGACGCACGTGTCGACGCACGTGATAGACTACACACAAGGGCATACATGTAAAAGCAAGAAACGACAGGGTCCAAAGTGCAATTTACCTAACAGAAATAAAAGTTTAAAACTAATTACAGGACTAAAATCAAACTACTCAAAAGCTAAGGGCTTAAGGGAATATTTACCCTTTATTAAGTGGACCGTCAGATGGGCGCCACATGTGCTGATCGACGGCTGGGGAAGGGTGGCGCCCAACGCTGGGGTCTTCGGTCTGATCGAACGGCTGTGCCCTCGCCACGTGTAGAATCGGGCGGCTGAGCTGCAGCGTGAGAGAGCCTCGCTGATCAGACGATCCGGATCACTCCTTCAAAAATCGAACGGTGCTGGCGGCTCCTCAAACGGACGGTGGAGATCAGAACTGGAGCTGGAGGTGCATCGGACGGCTCTGGAAGATTGTGGACGAACTGGATGCCGACGAACTTTGCCGGGCCCGTGTGTGCTCTAACTTCCTCCTCGCGGGCCATTGAAGATTGGAAAAGATGCGTGCGGGCCCTCCGCGTCGAATGGCAACCTCCGATGACTCGACAGAGCTATGGGGAGCTCAAGCGAGGTCGGCGGAGGTCGAGCGGCTGCACCTGGATGGTCGGGCCCTCAGATGGGGTCCCCTGGTCCTGCAAAATGGCGCAACACACTCACGGGTCGAGGGCAAAGTGCCTCGACCCTATTAGGCGTGGTGGAGATGATCGGTGCGGCGGGGCGGTCGAGCTCCGACGATGCGACGGCGGTGGAACTCGAAACCCCAGCTCCTGTGCGAGCTGGGTTGAAGGAGGGGCGGAGAAGGTGCGTGGAGAGAAGGCGAGGGTGATGGGATGCTCTGATGATCGGATTGGCGATGAGGATGGACGGAATCAGAGCAGAACGGAAATGGGTCGATTTGGGCGTAATGCAAAATCAAAGAAAAGGGGAAAGAACTAAGGCTACCTGGGTGGACGAATCGACTGGGCTCGAGCTGTAGAAGCTCTGGGTCGTCGCCTCACGGGTCGTCGAGGCCCGAGGCTCGAGCTCCTCCTTCAGGCGGAGCACGGCGGCGCAAGCTCGCCGGATCTGAGGTCCGGGCACCCTCTCCTCTCTGCGACACCACCAGCGGCGAGCTGTCACCTCGAGGATGGCAGTGGAGGTCCTGGGAATGCAAGGTGGGGGCCAAAGATCAGGAAAATGGAGGCGGAGCTCGAATTTTATTCAGCCAGGGGTCTGGCTAAAGTCGATTGGGTAGGGCAGCTCAGAGCACGGACCCCGAGGCAAGATATCGGGCGAGGTTCCCGGATGATTGGGGCGTAATTAGGACCCGAGGTTTGGCGAAATGGTGATCGGATCTGGAGGGGATAATTGGGAGAAGATCGGTCCGCGAAGAGGATCCGTGGGAAGTGGTCCACAGGGGGGAGTTGACCGGGCGGTCAACATCCCCGTGGACCAATCAGGGAAGGCCATCTGGAAAAGATTTGTATATTCATTTAAAAATAGCAAATGACCGATTTATTAAAAACTCAAAATATGAAAAATAATTATTTTATTTTTTTTCTATTTTTTGGTTATTTTTAATTAATTTTTCAAAATAAAAATTAGGTATTTACACTTTATGCTATATATAGGTATTTACGAAATATGCCTTTTTAATTTTTGATTTTTAATTTGTTATTTTTGTGCATTTTTATTCCTATTTTATATTTTATTTATTTATAGCATAAAATTAGGAATAAAAGGGTATTTTTATTTTATTTTTATTATTTATATACAAAGATGAAATAAATAGGTATATACATCTATGTACATGGTATATTTACAATATTCTTTTTTGGTTTTCAATTTTGTTCTTTTAATTTTGTTTTTATTGTTTTTATTTTATTTATTTACAACATGAAAGATAAAATATATACAAATTTTATGGGAATTAATTTTTTTATTTATAAAGTGAAATAAATATAGGTGAGGGGACTATATACATGATGAATATACACAAGTGAAGGGGTTTTTGTTTTCTTTTTAATTTTTCAATTTTTTACTTGGATTTTATATTTATAAATATTTACAAGTATGTACAAGCCACTTTTATTCTATTTTTTGGAGGAAAATATTTTTGTGATATTTACAGGTATATTTACACACATGAGCCCCTACCTCTCTCTACGTTGGCTTTTATGCAGTCAGGCCCATGCTGAGCCCTCCCTTGGGATTAGGTTGCTCAATATTTATTCTAAATATTTCTCTCTTTTTCTTTTTAATCTTTATTCTTTTATTTTTGCATAAAAACATGCTAATTATTACTTTTTACACCATGCATGCTTTTGGTAATTATTTGTATTTACAAACATATAACTGCATTTGCAAAGGTTTTTGTAGCTAAAATATAAGAATAAAGAGTGATGAATGAGTATTCATCACTGCGCGACCCGCTTGGGAAACTTTGGAGAAAAAGGTCCGGTGACGCAGTCAGGTCGGGTCAAGCCCTGAAAGAGGGGGTAGACCAGGGTCAACATTCCTACGTGGATCAATCAGAAGCGACGGGGGAAGAAGACAAAAACCACCACAGGACAAAATAACAAGGAAAATAAAAGATAAATAGATTAAAAATAATAATGAATTTAAATTAAAAAATGAACAAAATGAAAAATGTTTATTATTTTTCAAGGAATTTTTCTGTGATTTTTATTTATTTTAATGAAAAATAAATTACTCTATATACAATATATTGTATTATATACATGTATAATATACCTATGTATTTTGTACAATTATTTAAAATTTATTATTTTTACAAAAATACCTCAATTTTATATTTTATTTATTTACAATATAATTTTTGGAGTATAAAATAATAAATAGAGAAGGAAATATATATACATGTATTATGTACAAAGAAGAGAGATTTTTTAATTTATTTTTACTTTATTTTTCTGATTTTTATTTTTTGGAATATATACAAGGAGGTTAAAAATATTTTTATTTTTATTTTGGCAAAAATAATTATTTATTTACACCCTTGTATGTACAATATAGAGTAGGCCCTATCTCTCTCTACTTATTTTATTTGGCGATCAGGCCAATGCTTGGCCCTCTCTTGGGGTCCGGGTCACTCAGTATTTATTCTAAATACCTCCTTACTTTTTCTTTATTCTTTTATTTTTGCACAAATACATGCTAATTATGTAATATTAACACATGCATGCATATTGCTAACTTATTGTATTTACATATATTTACATAATGCTTTGCCAAGTTAATTAGCTAAAATAAAAGAAGAAAGAGTGATGATCAGGGATTCATCACCCTTCTATACTTTACCCTTTTTAGTCCCTTAGCAGACACTTATTTGAAAAAGAAGTGAAAAGAGAAAGAAAGAAAAAGAAGGAGAATCAAGGTTGATTATTAAACTTGTCTTCATTAAATTGGAGTATGGAGTTCCATCAGACCTTTGGATTATTAGTTTGTTGTAACCTTATTCGGACCTAGGTTTAAAACTCAACAGCCTCTAAGTTCCACCAATCTATGGTCAAGACTCCTCAATAATCCAGATCAGAACAAGTCTACATACACAAACTCTAATGACATGAATCTTTTCTTGTACTGTGTAAGTGATATGTAGCTCCCTACCTCAGTAATGGCAAAGTAACAACCCCCCTCAACAAGGTAACTCTAATGCCCTAGTCTAGCAGCTCTTTCCTCGAGGAGCTGGGTATTCCCTTCTAAGTTCAAGTGCAACCGGCTCAAGAAGAGGAGGAAGAAGAGAATGGACCATGACCAGTGTAGTCATGTATCTCTGGGAGCCCAACCAGTGTAGCTAAGTCTCCCGTTGCAAGCTTCATGAGATGAGAATGGGTAACACAAGCTTTGCTTTATTTGACTATATAAAATCTGGTTGGTATTTCATTTTCTATCAGACCCACCACTTTTTTGGATTTTTTTCTTTCTTTTGCACATTTTTTTGATGTGCATATGTACAACATATATACAAAGTGCAACATATATACATAAGGAGTTTTTCCTCTTGAGCTAGTAGACTATCCTTCTTTTGAAGCATTATTGCAACCCACAACTCTTGTCTTTAGACCTCAACACCACCAGACCAAGTTGATATGCACTTCCTTCACTAAAAGAAGACGAGAGGTTCCGCCTAGAAGTACTACCCTTGTATGCTATCCCAAGCCAAAGGAAACTGCCTCCTCACCACGTGACTCAAAGAATTAAGTCACTAAGGGACCTGAAAAGTCTCAACCCTATGTCCTCTAAGGTTCCTCTTAGAATTAGGTGGATTAAGGTCTTAACCAAGTTCCATTTCCAATTTAATTCCAGGCTAGCTTAAATGTTGATGAGCACGAAATTTGCCTCTTTAATAATCGATAATTGTAGTATAGGAGACGAATTTTGGTCGATCAAAAACCACAATCTGTGAATGTTGTGGAAGAATTTTTACTTGGCAAGTCTACCAAGGTCGAACACAGGGAACGGTGATTCTTAGTTGCGTGATCTTAAATCAAATTAAATAATTAATTAATGTTTGATTAATTTCTATGTTGAGAAAATGTACAATGCAAATGAGATGCAAATGTGGTGCAAGGAAAATAAATAGAGGAGATTATGCCCAAGATCTGTGATTTGAAACATGTTAAATCCTTCAATAATTCCTTAAAATCACATCACAAATCGAAAAAATATATATCCAGAAATATTTATCAAAATAACTCCAGAAGCAGGCAGAAGGAAAATAGTTCTGAGAGACAATCCTACAAATTACTGGGATGAGACAATTTATTCTATAGATAAATCATTAATTTCTGATCGAAGCCTCAATAAAATTGATCCTGTAAAAGAATGAGAGATCAGTGTCTATTCTTCATAAAAGCATCCCTGTAAGAATTGATTCATCAATACATCCATGAAAATTGTAATACAAATATATCAAATTTTAGCCTACAAGAGTCAATAATAATTCTCAATAAATGACCTCGGATCTATCCTTGAATTATGCTAAGTGATAGAGCATGAAAATAGCTTCAAAATGACATATTATATGTTAAAAACAGAGTTCGGATGAAAAAGATATGATAAAATGAAATTTCAGGGACTAAAATGTAATTAAAATAAAGTTTTCCATTCAAACAGGTCCCTAGAAGGACTTATGTGCAATTTCTGAAAGTCGATGGGGGCCCTATTGTAATTTACCCTTGGCGGGGGGTATTTTTGTAATATTTAAAACTTCCAGGGGTGTCCGTGCAATTTTTCCACGCGGCGTTGCACGTCCGCCCTGAGGCTCGGGCAAAGGGGGCGGAGGCTCGAAACTCCCGAGCCTAGATGGAGGCTTGTTGGAGGCTTGGGGATCCGAGGCTGAGGCGTGGCGGCGGAGCTGAGGTCCGGGCGATCTGAGCCAAGGTGGCGGTTAGGCTCGGATAACCCGAACCTCTAGGTGCGGAGGGGTGGCTGGGTGCGGCGACCTGGCATGCCTGTAGTCGTTGGATCAAGGGCCTCCGCCCGTTCCAACGGAGGCAGTGATTTGTGGTGCAGCCGCGTCAGAGGGCGGAGGAGCTGGGCTTGGGAGGAGTCGATGCGCGGGCGGAGGCGAGCGTGGTTGGAGGCGAGCGGAGCTCGGCCGACACACGGTCGAGCTATGGCGGAGGTGATGCGCGGGCGGAGATGGGGAAGCGGTGCCGCCGCACAGGCGGAGGCGACGAGTGAGCAGCTGAGGGTGGGCGGGGGCTCGGCCGACACATGGCCGAGCAGCTGGAGCAGGGGGCAGTGCGTCAAGCGAACTGTGGTGCGAGGAACAAGGCGCATAGAGGAAGGAAGGAAGGAGGGCTTGCTTCTGGTCGTCGCCGGCTGTCGTGGGCGGAGCACGATGCGGCTCTGCAGCGTCGTGAAGGCTGCTACGCGATGAGGCACACCGCGAATCCGCTAGGAGGTCTTCGCCGACGAAGGACGGGGCCGCTGTCACCAGCCCGCCTCGAGCTTTTCTCTCCCTCTCCTTTTGAAGATATGGAGATGGCGGATGGTTGCGAAGGTGGGGAGTTAGCGAGGCTTTATAGGGGTTGGCAGGTGTAACGGCATGAGGTGTAATGGCCGGAGCGAGCGGAGGGGGGTGATGAATCTGTGATTCATCACATCAAAAGTCAAAAATAGAGCCTTGTTCCCGAGAAAATAGAGGCATATTTCCTTTTATCTTGCATAAATAACACTCATGCATGCATCCATAATTCATGCATTTTAGCAGCTCATCTGCATTTAAATAAGAAGCCAAAAATCCCCTGTAAAATACCACTCCACCAAAATAACTTCTTCTCTATAATACATATGTATTCCTTAATAATATAGGGAAGAATGCCAAAAATCACCCTTGTAAAATAGCCAAAATATCCTGAAAACCCTTGTACATTAAAACACACATAAAGCCCTCATAC
The DNA here is from genome assembly GCA_037367405.1 of Ottelia alismoides. Classification (NCBI taxonomy): domain Eukaryota; kingdom Viridiplantae; phylum Streptophyta; class Magnoliopsida; order Alismatales; family Hydrocharitaceae; genus Ottelia; species Ottelia alismoides. The sequence continues at coordinate 120,816 of JAZKJV010005347.1, read as the reverse complement.
AATCTCCTAATTAGGTCTACTCACTTTTAGATTACTACATATTAAAAGACCTTCAAAATGAGACTAATTTCATTGAAATTGGAGCTTGTATGAGAAACTTGGGTTTTTGGGTCATTTTGTATACTACACATGTATATTTATGTATCCTTGTATTTATGTATCATATTTGACCTTATCTCCATCCTTGGTCAACATGAAACTTGTAGATCTCATCAAGATCTACAACTTTCATGTTTTGAGTTTTTCCAAATTCGGCTTCCTCTTCTCTCTACACGTGTTTCTTCCTCCAGCCATTCACAGCAGGCCACGTGGCGCCCTATGGTTGCGCCACGCGGCCCGCTGCCCCTCGCCTCATCCGCCCGCGCCTTCCACCGTTGGATCTCCCTTCAGATCCAACGGCCCAGGGCTTTCCATGTACCTGTCCATCTCCCAGCCATCAGATCCGCCCCACACTTCATCTCCACCGTCCCTTAGCGCCGCGCTCTCAGCCTTCCACGTGGACGCATCTGCGCCGCCTGATCAGGTCCCCGATCCTCTCATCGCAGCCGCCCTCTTCCAGCGAGTCTCGACCCTCAGATCAACTCCACCCTCTCATCTGAACCATCCGCTCGCGCCTCGCCACAACGCGCCACGTGGCTCCCTCATAACCCCTCATCTTGGCACCCCAGATCTAATCATACCCGTTCACCATGCTCTGATCTCCACCGTTGGATCACAAGATCCAACGGTGGAGACCTCGTCTCCTACCTCCAGGCGCCCCTCTCCCCCACGTCCCTTGCCTTGCGGGAGGGGCGCCCCCTTTCCTTTTCTGGGCACACGTCAGCCATCTCCTCCGGCCGCTGACCTCCCCACGACGTCCCCCACTCGTCCCTCTCCCTCGCTAGCTCCCTCGAGCACCACCATCTCCACCATACTCGCCCCACGACGACCACCAACCTCGCCACTCACCCAGCCAGACCACCTCCTTCTCCTTATAAATATCCAGCCACCGGCACCGTTCACCCCCATCCGCCACTCTAGAGAGGTTCCTCGAGCTCCAAGCTACCTATTGGTGACAGCAATTGGTGGAGTTGTCGAGCGAAGACAGAGATCCAACTCTGGCGAGATCCATGGCCGCCACCGCCGTGCTGCAGCCTCCCTCGAGCAGCTGCCCGAGCTCGGGACCCTACCGATCCCTTGAGCGACGACCTGGAGCTCAAAGTTGAGCCCCATTCCCCAGGTAACCCCCTCCATTCGTACTCCGATCTTCTTCTTCTTTTTCTTGCTTTTTCTCCGTTTTTATTCGCCGTCACCAGCCATCTTCGCGCGTCTAAATCACCTCGACGAGCTTCGCGTCGAAGCTCCGATCCTCGCGGTATCTTCCGCACACTCCGACGACACGTTTCACTTTCCTCCGACCAACAGCTCCGCCGTTTGGCCGGAGCTTACTCGCCAGACCATCACACTCCATTTCAGGCCTCGCCGATCACTCCACTCCCCTCCACGGACACCTGCACGCCTCGGCTATACATCTAACCCCTTGCAGATCCTAAATTCTTCATTGGCCGGAGCCTCGCCGGAGCTCCCTTCGAGCTTCATCGACGCAGAGCTCCAGCACATCTCCAAGGATCTTGAGGCCACCGGAGGCTTCGCCGTGTACTCCCGCTTCTTCCGAGCTACGTGGGAGCTGACGAAGCTCTTCATCGACACCTGGCGACCGAGGCGGAGCAAGCCCAGCCCCACCGGAGCTCCGCCTTCTCCTCCGCAGGTGGCGGAGGACCGTTCGAGACGACGCAACAGCAACCGTTCGATCATCCGATCGAACGGTCCTCGCCCTGCCACGAGTCCACTCACCGCCCCCGTCCGCGACCGTTGATCACGCCTCGGATCAGACGGCTCTCCAGCCGCCACGCGACTTCATCGACATCCCTTGGATCCATCTTGATCCAAGGGCCTTCAGGCTGCCACGTAGACGAGTCCGAGCCTCGGCCTCCAAGCCTAGGCTCGGGTGACCCGAAGCTGCACCGAGGCTAGTCCGAACCTCCAGAGGATCCGACCCTCGCTCCGAGCCTCCGACGCCCTCCGAACCTAGGTCGCCCACGTGAGGAGCACGTGCGGCCTGGGTTATTTGCACAGACGCCCCTGAAGCTTATGGAAATTACAAAAAGGTCCCTGTGAAGCAGACCCCACGTGAGGCGCACATGTTCCGTGGAGAAATTGCATACAAGTCCTGCATGTTATCGGTAATTGCATTTTAGTCCCTGTCAACATATTTATTTATTGAAGTTTCAATTTCTAGTATTGCATTTACACCCTTGTGTTTGCACGTGTCCCTAGAGTGTATTTTTCATCATTTTGAGATTCTAAAAATTGCATGTTGTTGGAAATTTTGTCCTCCATCTGTTAGTACACGTGTCTGATTTTTGTGGGCTTATTTGAATTATTAATGAATTAATTGGTTCATTGTTGACATATTTTGCCCAGTGATGCCTTTTGATTTTTAATTAATTATCTGTGCCTTCAAAAATTATGAAAAAATCACAGTAGCCTAAGGACATCATTTCTAACACACCATAAAAATTTCATAGCATTTGCACGCATATCGAGGCCTAAATAAATAGTTTAGTGATTTTCTTGAATTAATTTTAATTAATTCATTTCACAGTAAATTTAAGTCCTGTTAATTTTCCTAGGTCCCTTATCATTAGACCCACCTAGGATAATTTTAGTTCTTGAAAAAATTGTGATTTGATATTTATTAAAAATTAAATACTGAAAATCACTCTGTCTGTTCATTTAATTCACAGAAAATTTATTTTGAGTCGAAAAATTCCAAAAAAATTAGTGTAGGTCATTTTCATCATAAATAATCATCTGGCCAATTTTTATTATTTTTGGACTTCATTTGATACATCAATCAAATTAAACGCTAAATTGGCTCACCTTGTCCGCATATGTCTGCATAAAAATTAAAAAGACCAAAAAAATTGATTCTCGAACATCAACACTTGAAAAATTGCTGTAATTTACCTAAGGAGACAGTTGCCTCCCTGAGATCGACCTTGGACTCCACCAAGTAAAAAAAATATCATCACTTAACATTAATCACTAAGTGGTTTTTGATTAACCTCTCGTATCCGACTGCAACGAACACTTAACATTAGTTTGGACATTAATTTGACCGAATTAACTCAGGGTGCGGGAGGCTTATCAAAATGGCGTCGTTGCCGGGGAGGCACGGTTTAGGTTAATTTGTAGCATATTTTTGAGTGTTTGATTTTCATCCCCGGGTAGTCTGACCCCCTGTTTTCTTGTAATTATTCTCTCTTTTATTTCTTTGCATTAGTTTATTTTTGAGTCACTCTCTGATCTCACTCTTTTTCTGTGCGAGGAACGCGAGGAGTCTTGGACGCTTCGACGATCAAGAATTTTAATTGAGTGATTAGAGAGGCATTGTAAATTTTTATTTATTTTTCTTTTTTGCATCATTTCCAGCGGTTCCCGTTTGGGATCTCGCGCATGTAAATATAGTGGAAACTGTGTCCCGTGTGCTGTGTGGGTGAATGGTAATTTAGCTTGCACTAGCGGCTCCTCGAGCCACTCTAGGATTTGTTTGTGCTCGTAATCAATAGGACCACACATCACACATAAAAGACGCACCTAGACCGCAGGACTTAGTCAAATTAAACTGTTCTTTACGCTAATAGAACTGCCTGTCTAGGAGCGGTTTTTCATCGCTTGCATTTGCATGTAGAGTAAAGTTTTCAATTCTGTATTGCATCCTGCATCAAAAAGCGAAGGGATCACTGTAAGTATTCTCTACTCAGCATACGCATCATCGATTTCAACTTGCATCGGCTTTTCTCGATTTCCCCCTCTGATTTTCTCACTTAAATTAAAAAGGAAATTGGGATTGTCCGATAGGCGTGCTTTGTGGTGGATTAATTAAAGTGATAACTTAACTTAAAATCGGGTCTGCTAACAGTATTGACCAAAAAAAAGAATAAAAACTGAAAATTGTTTGCGGGAGACAAATCCCCGACCTTGTATTCAGGCTGAGTGAGGGTACCTGAGTGTGTGTGAACACCCTAAGGTAGAGCCCAAAACCCCGTCTTCCATATCACGTTCTAACTGATCCTAGCAAATATCACAAGCCAGATAATTTCAGATTCTTTGACTAGTACCAAGTAGCCTCCGCCTGTCTCAGGTAGATAGGGGCGAAATTGCGGTACTTTGCGACAAGCTGCCAGTAACCCCCCGGGGTGAAGTTCCGGCCTTGTCAGCCTCCGCCTGCTTGCAGGTAGATAGGGGCGTGGTCACTGCATCCATCAGCTTGGGATAGGAGCGAAGAAAGGAAGGAACGGCGGTATCTTAAACGACAGGATAAACAGGGAAGACGCATCCGGCTCTGAGCCGACTTCCCTCTAGGCCGCGTAATCCTTGCTATTTTTGCTTGAATATCACACTTAAAAACTACAAGATAAATTGGACTCAACTTGGAGTCCTTCACTGTGTCGAGTGTGAACCTAGGGTCTTGGATTGATCTTGTTGCTTGCTTCAGGTAGGAGTAAAATCCTATCTTCTTTTCGCTTCATCAAGATGAGTGATTGGGGAGATCTCGACGCGCTATTCACTGATCTCTCTATGAGTCCCCCAAGTAACTCGTCTTTCTCGGTCCGAGCGCACCTCGAACCACCCAGGACTCATGACCCTCTTGAGTCCTGGCTCCCTCATGCTCAGGGTGGTTACTCTCAAACCAACCCTTTTATCTCCTCTGAGATTACCGAGGAAGACCATTGCCTCGGGAATCCCTTCCTTGATTCACCCTCTAACACCGATCTTATTTTCCATTCCCCAGAACTAGAGGGAGAAATGCCGCCAAGGATGCCGCCCGATGAGGACCAGATGAGACAGATTCTTAGACGCCTTGCTGAAGCCGAACAGAAAAATGCTGATCTCACTGCACGAATGGGGCAGATAATAGTAGCTGAAGGGATCGACCGACCAATGGTCGACACCTATAACCCGGCGGAGAACGAGATCCAAAATTGGCTAGCACCTGCAGTTCCCGACCAGGCATTCGAGCTGAAGCCCCATTTCCTGAGCCTGCTGCCGAAGTTTAACGGAAACCTCAGCGAAGAGCCTTACACCTTCCTCCGTGACTTCGAATTAGTATGCAACAATCTTAGCCATCCCAATGTTGGCCAAGATTATATCCGGCTGAAGGCCACCCCGTTTGCCTTAGGAGATAAGGCTGCACATTGGTTAAAAAACTTAGGGGTGGTATGTACTACCTGGATGCAGTTCAAGGACCTCTTCTTGAAGAAGTTCTACCCTCTCAGTAGAACCAATCAGATGCGAACGAAGATTGCCAGCTTCGCCCAGGGACCCTGCGAACCGTTCCATGAGGCTTGGGACAGGTTCAATGACTTAGTACAGAAATGCCCATGCCATGGCATTTCTAAGGCAATCTTAGTACAGACCTTGTTCTGCGGTCTAACCCCAGAGATGCAGGGGTTAGTCAGTGCCGCCTGTGGAGGAAGCTATCTGAACAAGAACGAGCACGCCGTGTGGAAAATCCTAGAGCAGATGGAAGAAACCGGCAGGTCACAGGCCACAAGGGCCTATCTGTTGTCTCCCTCGATTCTATCCAATGAGACAACTAGAAGGACTGTTGCAGATCTGACTGAGGACTTCATCCCCAGCATGGGGATGATTGCAGACAAGCTTACCATGGTCGAGCAGATCCACATGAGAGTCGCGGAGATGGAGTCTCTTTCGAGCCTTCCCAAGAAGGTGGAGGAACTCTCTGAAAAGGTAGCCAAGATTAAGCTACCCACCCCTTCTGCACCACCTGTACCTGTACATCGAGTCCATCTTGTACAGGAACAGGCACCGGGGTCTCAGAGCAGCTGGGATCAGACTTATACCCAGCCGAACCATCATGCACCCCCACCAGTGGAAACAGAATACGAGGAGCCTCCGCCCGTTTACGAGATCAACGGGCTCTGGTATAGCCGTGACCCGCTAGTCCGGCAAATTGAGATGGGGAAGGATCAGGCACATCGCCCAACCCCAGTCTACCAGGAGACTAGGCCCGTCACAATCCCGCGATACCAGTCCATGCCAGAACAGGGGTACCAGCCGCAGCAGCGCACCTACCAGCAAGGGCCAGCACCGCCCCATCAGCAGCAGTATCGGCACGGCCAGCAGGACCAGTACAGGACCGCATCCACTCAGCAGCCAGCCCAGCCCACCGAATTGGAGTCCCTCACCTTGGAAATTCAGACCCTGTCTGATAGGGTCCAGCAGATGCAAAACGACTACCTAGACATGAGAACCGACATCAATCGGGTCTCTCGTGCTCAGGACCAACAAATGGCGCCAAGGACTCCAATTCCCGCACAGGTTCAGGCCAACCCAAATAGCGTACAGCAAGGCCAGAACCGACCCCGAGATCAGGTATACTATTCAGATAATTATTTATCTGAACATGAGATCCTTTTGTACGATAATGTTAATCATATGTCCCTCAGGAGCGGAAGGACCGTGACCATACCTGATCGGGCACGGGCACAACAGGAAGGAACCTCCGAAACTCTACCTGAGGAGAATTCGGAGGAGGAAGAGGAGGAGCACCACCGTCACCGCCAGCAGAAGAAGAGGACATCTGAGTCCTCGAAGCACCAGCCCCGCAGTCATCCAGAGTCTGACGACACCGATGAGCCCGCACCTCCATCTGAGGAGGATCGTCCAGAAGAAGCGGAAGAAGCGTCACCGGCCTCGCCTAAGCATTTTCCTTTTTGTCAGAGTCCGGGTCAGAGTCTGTATAAAAGTCCGAGTCAGAGTCTTGTTCAGAACTCAGTTCCAGCAGTTAATGAAGATATTTCAGTTCCAGAACCTGAGTTAATAATCCCTTTCCCCCAAGCTCTCAAGGGTGGGAAGAAGAAAGTCAAAAAAATCCAAAAAGATGACCCTGAGATGGCTGAGTTTTGCAATAAACACATCAAGGTCACAATCCCCTTTGACAAGTTCGTGGAAATGACCCCTGCATTCCAAAAATACCTTAAGGTGAGATGCACACCTACTAGGGTTAGCAGGAAGACCAAAAGCCGTGTTGAGAAACACGTTCTATCAGTAGCCACGACTTGTGCAATAAAAAACTCGTTTCCTCGGAAACGAAGAGACATGGGTGCACACTACGTAGTGAGACATGTTGATGACATCGCGTTTACACGCACTCTCCTGAACAGTGGTTCCTCGATCAACTTGATGCCCACAGCCCTCTATGAGCGGCTCAATCTTGGACCTCTTAGGAAATCTAGAGCTATCCTTCAGTTTGATGACAAATCTACTAAGAGGTCCCAAGGAGAGTTAAGGAACATTGTGATCAAAGTCGAGGGGCAAGAATACATGGTGGACTTCACTGTCCTCGATATGGACACCCCTCGTAATTGGAGAGATTCCCAGATCATACTAGGTAGGCCCTTCCTCAGAACAGCAGGGGCCTTATTCGATTATAAGAATGGGAAAATTCAGTTCCAAACTCCAGGCGGAGATGAGGAACTTGAGATGAAGCAGACAAGATGGCAGAGACCGGACTCTGAATCCAGCACCGAATACTCTTCTCTCGAAACAGACTGTGAGCATGTAGACTTAGTTGGGCCATGGAGACAGAACCCAGCCAGCACCGAGGTGTCCATCTCCGTTGAAGATGATCCAGTGCATGAGTCAGTCTGCGAGATCTTCAAGAACGAGTACAACTCTGAGCCTACATCGCCCTACATCTTCGATGACATAGAGGCCTAGTTGGGCCTGTCAGTCCTGACATCCTTAGGACAATCGGAAGATGAGGATGACGAGTCGGACGAGGTGTTTGCCGATTGCATGGAAACTTTTGACGATCCGACTCCAGAGCCGCGCTTGGTGGCAGCTATTATAGAACTTGATCCAGCCACTTCCAACACCAAACCAGATCAGATTGAGCCAGACTTTCTAGACGATCATACTATTCCTGAGCTCAAACCTTTACCCACAACCTTGAAGTATGCCTTCCTTGCGGGCCAAGACAAGAAATTTCCGGTCATTATCAGTTCGCAATTGACCGAGGAGCAGGAATCTCACTTACTAGAGATCCTGGAGAAGAACCGCAAGGCAATAGGCTGGAGCATTTCCGATCTCCACGGTATAAATCCCGCTCTGTGTTCGCACCATATATACTTGGAAAACGAAGCCAAACCCTCTCGTGAATTCCAACGCCGGTTGAATCCAAATTTACGAGAGGTCGTGAAGAAAGAGATAGAAAAATGGTGCGATGCGGGTTTTATTTACCCAATCTCCGACTCTAAATGGGTGGCCCCAATCCATGTTGTCCCGAAGAAATCGGGAATTCAGACGACCACCAACGAGGACGGAGAGGAGATCGTGACGAGAGTACCCACGTCATGGCGCGTTTGTGTGGATTACAGATGCTTGAATGCCGCGACGAAGAAGGATCATTTCCCCCTACCGTTCATTGATCAGATCCTAGAAAGATTAGCGGGGAAAGAATTCTTCTGCTTCCTTGATGGGTTCTCGGGCTACAATCAAGTAGCCATAGCTCCGGAGGACCAGGAAAAGACCACGTTCACATGCCCCTTTGGTACCTATGCTTTCAGGCGCATGCCTTTTGGGCTATGCAATGCTCCAGGTACTTTTCAAAGGTGCATGATTGCTGTATTCGCCGAAATGGTCGGCGAATTCCTGGAAGTCTTCATGGATGACTTCTCGGTCCACGGCGACTCTTTTGATTCCTGCCTTAGGAATCTGGACCGAGTCCTCAAAAGATGTTGTGAGGTCAATCTGGTGCTCTCCTGGGAGAAAAGTCACTTCATGGTGACGGAGGGCATAGTGTTGGGGCATGTCATCTCCAAGAGAGGAATGGAGGTTGACCCTGCCAAGGTGGACGTGATCAGACGACTCCAGCCACCAACCAACGTACGGCAGTTGCGGTCGTTCCTCGGGCATGTCGGATTTTATCGAAGGTTTATCAAGGATTTCTCTAAAATTGCCCGACCGCTAACTGAGCTTTTAGGCAAAGACACGGAGTTTATTGTAGATCACAAGTGTCTTGAGGCCTTTAAGCTGTTACAAGGAATGATCATGGACGCACCCATCTTACAAGCCCCAGATTGGTCTCTACCTTTTGAGATCATGATGGACGCCTCAGATTATGCTGTTGGGGCTGTATTGGGACAAAGAAGAGACGGCGTCCCGTTTGCAATTCACTACGCAAGCAAAGTGCTTGATTCTGCTCAGCGTAACTATACAGTTACCGAAAAGGAAATGCTTGCGGTAGTGTTTGCCTTGGACAAATTCAGATCTCATTTAATCGGATCCAAGGTAACTGTGTTCACAGACCATACGGCACTACGATACTTGATGGAGAAGAAGGACGCGAAGGTGCGTCTTCTTCGTTGGATTTTACTTATCCAGGAGTTTGATTTGGACATCCGTGATAAACCTGGAAAGAAAAACGTAGTAGCCGATCATCTTTCTCGTCTCGAAGATCTTAATACTTCCGAGGTTTCCCCAATTCGAGACTCCTTCCCTGACGAGTCGATTTTTGTTATCGACTCACTCCCATGGTATGCCAATATCGTAAACTATCTTGTATCCAAGAAAGTTCCCGAGGATTGGCCCAAGAGCAAAATCGACCGACTAAAGTCGGACGCTAGACACTACCATTGGGAGGATCCGATCCTTTTCTTTGAAGGACCGGATTGTGTCTGGAGACGTTGTATTCCTCAGGAGGAATACCAGAGTGTCCTTTCTTTATGCCATAGCTTAGAGGCAGGAGGACACCACTCCGGGAAGAGGACCGCATGGAAGGTACTTCAGTGTGGTTTTTACTGGCCGACTCTGTTTCGCGATGCCACCGCCTTCGCGAAGTCGTGCCCAGTTTGCCAGAGAATGGGAGGAACCGTTGGTTCCAAGGATGAGATGCCAATGCAGCCGGTCATCATTTGTGATGTCTTTGACGCCTGGGGCATCGATTTCATGGGCCCATTCCCTGTCAGCCACGGATTCGAATACATCCTTCTTGCGGTTGACTACCTATCCAGATGGGTGGAGGCTATCCCGACCCGAGCTGCAGACAGCAGGACTGTATGTAAATTCATCCGAGAGAACATAATCTCTAGGTTCGGGATCCCCAAAATGATGATATCAGACGGGGGTAGCCACTTTGTGAATCGGGAGGTGAAGAAACTCCTGAAGGACTACGGCATCGAACACCATGTCGCGAGTCCTTACCACCCACAAACTAATGGTATGGCTGAGGTGTCCAATAGGGAGGTGAAAACCATATTGCAAAAGCTTGTCCGCCCGGACAGGAAGGACTGGTCTCAAATCTTGGATCAAGTTCTCTGGGCGTATAGGACGGCTTACAAGACACCGTTAGGCACCTCCCCATTCCGAATGGTATTCGGAAAGCCGTGCCATTTGCCCGCAGAGTTAGTGCACAAATCAGAATGGGCAATAAAAAAGGTCAACTGGAACACACACCTGGGGCAGAAACAGAGAGACATGGATCTGAATGAGCTTGTGGAAGTCAGAAACCGAGCATACGACAACAGTGTGGTGTACAAGGACAAAGTGAAGCGTTGGCACGATAGATATATCAGACGAAAGACCTTTGTTCCTGGACAAAAGGTATGGTTGTTCAATGCCAGGCTGAAGACTTTCCAAGGCAAATTAAAGTCTAAGTGGACGGGACCATTCGTTGTCCGAACGGTGTATGATAGTGGATGTGTCGAGATCTCAGATCTCGCAGATGACGCACCGACATTCCTAGTAAATGGACAGCTGTTGAAGCACTTCGTCGAATCCAATGAACAGTTAGTCCATGTGGAGGAGATTGTATTCATGCGCGAGACAGATACAGCAGATACATCTCAGGCCGCGTATGAGACCTTGCAGCAATGAACTCCAGCCATCAGCAGCATCTTCAAAAGATTCAGACCGACTCATTTGTATATATCTCATTCTTCCTGTATATCCTATCCTTTACCTCCACGATTCTAGTAACCCATCCCCACATCATCGAACCATTATCTTGGACTACGCTTTGGATGACCAAATCCTAAGTATAGGGGGGAGGGGTAACCCGAATCGATTCACTGTACATTCTCCAAATCACATCGGTTCTCACACTCATTCCTGTCCTATACTTAGGCTGACTAAAGCCTAAGTATAGGGGGAACCGATGCCCGCTTTGTACACTCATCTATCCTTCGTCCGCCCCATTACTGATCTTCTTCTACACTTAGGCTGTCAGAGCCTAAGTATAGGGGGGCGAGACGACGTCTATACTTTCTATTCCTTTTTGGCTCTCCTACGCTTAGCACGAGCTATGTCTTTTTCCTCGCTCTTCGTGCTCTGAGGACATAGCACACGCTAAGTATAGGGGGGCGTGTATATATTACATATATACTTTACCCATAGCTCGTACTTTCGCGTATTTTCGCGTATTTTTGTATATATTTTGCAATAATTACGGGTGGGTAAAAGTTGAAAAAAAAATTTTAAATATAGGCTTCTTATTTACTCTTGCATATCATCTCTGCATAATAATATAAAGAGTCTTGCATTTTCATAGCATGCCATTTCATCTCATCTGCATACTTTGCATATGCAAAGTGAAAAGTTAGTGGGTTCTGAACCAAGTTATGAGTAGATATTGAGGATGGACTTGATTTGACCTTAATCCACCTAATTTCAGAGGAACCTTATAAGAACTGGAGTTAAGATTTCACAGGTCAAGAGACTTAATTCTTTGAGTCCGCATGTCTATGTTCACATGTCATCTTAATCAGTCTAAGTAGAATATATCGTGCATACGCAGGATTCTTATAGATAATGACCTAACTTGGACAAGCACTATGCACGTAGCTCTTCACTGATGAGGTGGTGAGGAGGTAGAATCCTTTAACTTGGAGTAGCACACGGGTGGAAACATCCGTCCTCCTCTAGGGAGGGAAGTGCGTCTCAACCTAGTCTAGTGGTGTTGACATCTAAGGACAGGGTGCCGTGGGTTGCAATAATGCTTCAAAAGAGGGATAGTCTACTGACTCAAGAGGAAAAACTCCTGATGTATATGCTGCTGTTGAAAAAAAAAATTTGCAAAAACTCCAAAAAAATCAGACAGGTTCAAGAAAAAAATAAAATACCTGTCGGAGCCTGTATACTAGTAAAGAAATGCAGCTGGATGACTTGGCTAAACTGGTCAGGCATCCCGGGATAGGTAGCTACACTGGCTACCGTCCATTCTCTTCTCTACCCCCTCCTCTTGAGTTGGTCGCACTTGAACTTAGAAGGGAATACCCCGCTCCTCGAGGAAAGAGTTACTATACCGGGTTATTGAGTTACCTTGTTAGAGGAGGCTGGTTCCGAGCCATTTCTGATGTGGAGAGTTACAAATCACTTACACAGTACAAGTAAGAATCATAGTCATCAGAAATTTGCATTTGAGGAGTTGTTCTGACCTGACTATTGAGGCGTCTTGAATAGAAGACTTGTGGAACTTGAAGTCTGTTAGGTCTTAAGTCCAGGTCCAAATAAGGTTCCGCCATACAATTAATCCAAAGTTCGAGTCAGGCTCCATTTTTCAACATTTGTTCATGACCTTGGTATGGAACCCAAAATCATTTCACTCTTGCATTTCATTTTAGTTGCTCGGGGACGAGCAAGGTTTAAGTATAGGGGGTTGATGAATCTGTGATTCATCACATCAAAAGTCAAAAATAGAGCCTTGTTCCCGAGAAAATAGAGGCATATTTCCTTTTATCTTGCATAAATAACACTCATGCATGCATCCATAATTCATGCATTTTAGCAGCTCATCTGCATTTAAATAAGAAGCCAAAAATCCCCTGTAAAATACCACTCCACCAAAATAACTTCTTCTCTATAATACATATGTATTCCTTAATAATATAGGGAAGAATGCCAAAAATCACCCTTGTAAAATAGCCAAAATATCCTGAAAACCCTTGTACATTAAAACACACATAAAGCCCTCATACAATCTCCTAATTAGGTCTACTCACTTTTAGATTACTACATATTAAAAGACCTTCAAAATGAGACTAATTTTATTGAAATTGGAGCTTGTATGAGAAACTTGGGTTTTTGGGTCATTTTGTATACTACACACGTATATTTATGTATCCTTGTATTTATGTATCATATTTGACCTTATCTCCGTCTTTGGTCAACATGAAACTTGTAGATCTCATCAAGATCTACAACTTTCATGTTTTGAGTTTTTCCAAATTCGGCTTCCTCTTCTCTCTACACGTGTTTCTTCCTCCAGCCATTCACAGCAGGCCACGTGGCGCCCTCTGGTTGCGCCACGCGGCCCGCTGCCCCTCGCCTCATCCGCCCGCGCCTTCCACCGTTGGATCTCCCTTCAGATCCAACGGCCCAGGGCTTTCCACGTACCTGTCCATCTCCCAGCCATCAGATCCGCCCCACACTTCATCTCCACCGTCCCTTAGCGTCGCGCTCTCAGCCTTCCACGTGGACGCATCTGCGCCGCCTGATCAGGTCCCCGATCCTCTCATCGCAGCCGCCCTCTTCCAGCGAGTCTCGACCCTCAGATCAACTCCACCCTCTCATCTGAACCATCCGCTCGCGCCTCGCCACAACGCGCCACGTGGCTCCCTCATAACCCCTCATCTTGGCACCCTAGATCTAGTCATACCCGTTCACCATGCTCTGATCTCCACCGTTGGATCACAAGATCCAACGGTGGAGACCTCGTCTCCTACCTCCAGGCGCCCCTCTCCCCCACGTCCCTTGCCTTGCGGGAGGGGCGCCCCCTTTCCTTTTCTGGGCACACGTCAGCCATCTCCTCCGGCCGCTGACCTCCCCACGACGTCCCCCACTCGTCCCTCTCCCTCGCCAGCTCCCTCGAGCACCACCATCTCCACCATACTCGCCCCACGACGACCACCAATCTCGCCACTCACCCAGCCAGACCACCTCCTTCTCCTTATAAATATCCAGCCACCGGCACCGTTCACCCCCATCCGCCACTCTAGAGAGGTTCCTCGAGCTCCAAGCTACCTATTGGTGACAGCAATTGGTGGAGTTGTCGAGCGAAGACAGAGATCCAACTCCGGCGAGATCCACGGCCGCCACCGCCGTGCTGCAGCCTCCCTCGAGCAGCTACCCGAGCTCGGGACCCTACCGATCCCTTGAGCGACGACCTGGAGCTCAAAGTTGAGCCCCATTCCCCAGGTAACCCCCTCCATTCGTACTCCGATCTTCTTCTTCTTTTTCTTGCTTTTTCTCCGTTTTTATTCGCCGTCACCAGCCATCTTCGCGCGTCTAAATCACCTCGACGAGCTTCGCGTCGAAGCTCCGATCCTCGCGGTATCTTCCGCACACTCCGACGACACGTTTCACTTTCCTCCGACCAACAGCTCCGCCGTTTGGCCGGAGCTTACTCGCCAGACCATCACACTCCATTTCAGGCCTCGCCGATCACTCCACTCCCCTCCACGGACACCTGCACGCCTCGGCTATACATCTAACCCCTTGCAGATCCTAAATTCTTCATTGGCCGGAGCCTCGCCGGAGCTCCCTTCGAGCTTCATCGACGCAGAGCTCCAGCACATCTCCAAGGATCTTGAGGCCACCGGAGGCTTCGCTGTGCACTCCCGCTTCTTCCGAGCTACATTGGAGCTGACGAAGCTCTTCATCGACGCCTGGCGACCGAGGCAGAGCAAGCCCAGCCCCACCGGAGCTCCGCCTTCTCCTCCGCAGGTGGCGGAGGACCGTTCGAGACGACGCAGCAGCAACCGTTCGATCATCCGATCGAACGGTCCTCGCCCTGCCACAAGTCCACTCACCGCCCCCGTCCGCGACCGTTGATCACGCCTCGGATCAGACGGCTCTCCAGCCGCCACGCGACTTCATCGACATCCCTTGGATCCATCTTGATCCAAGGGCCTTCAGGCTGCCACGTAGACGAGTCCGAGCCTCGGCCTCCAAGCCTAGGCTCGGGTGACCCGAAGCTGCACCGAGGCTAGTCCGAACCTCCAGAGGATCCGACCCTCGCTCCGAGCCTCCGACGCCCTCCGAACCTAGGTCGCCCACGTGAGGAGCACGTGCGGCCTGGGTTATTTGCACAGACGCCCCTGAAGCTTATGGAAATTACAAAAAGGTCCCTGTGAAGCAGACCCCACGTGAGGCGCACATGTTCCGTGGAGAAATTGCATACAAGTCCTGCATGTTATCGGTAATTGCATTTTAGTCCCTGTCAGCATATTTATTTATTGAAGTTTCAATTTCTAGTATTGCATTTACACCCTTGTGTTTGCACACGTCCCTAGAGTGTATTTTTCATCATTTTGAGATTCTAAAAATTGCATGTTGTTGGAAATTTTGTCCTCCATCTGTTAGTACACGTGTCTGATTTTTGTGGGCTTATTTGAATTATTAATGAATTAATTGGTTCATTGTTGACATATTTTGCCCAGTGATGCCTTTTGATTTTTAATTAATTATCTGTGCCTTCAAAAATTATGAAAAAATCACAGTAGCCTAAGGACATCATTTCTAACACACCATAAAAATTTCATAGCATTTGCACGCATATCGAGGCCTAAATAAATAGTTTAGTGATTTTATTGAATTAATTTTAATTAATTCATTTCACAGTAAATTTAAGTCCTGTTAATTTTCCTAGGTCCCTTATCATTAGACCCACCTAGGATAATTTTAGTTCTTGAAAAAATTGTGATTTGATATTTATTAAAAATTAAATACTGAAAATCACTCTGTCTGTTCATTTAATTCACAGAAAATTTATTTTGAGTCGAAAAATTCCAAAAAAATTAGTGTAGGTCATTTTCATCATAAATAATCATCTGGCCAATTTTTATTATTTTTGGATTTCATTTGATACATCAATCAAATTAAACGCTAAATTGGCTCACCTTGTCCGCATATGTCTGCATAAAAATTAAAAAGACCAAAAAAATTGATTCTCGAACATCAACACTTGAAAAATTGCTGTAATTTACCTAAGGAGACAGTTGCCTCCCTGAGATCGACCTTGGACTCCACCAAGTAAAAAAAATATCATCACTTAACATCAATCACTAAGTGGTTTTTGATTAACCTCTCGTATCCGATTGCAACGAACACTTAACATTAGTTTGGACATTAATTTGACCGAATTAACTCAGGGTGCGAGAGGCTTATCAGGGGGGGGGTGTCTGTTGTTGGGTTAGGGGAGAACGACTGTAACGGTAGGAGGTGGAAGAAGGAGAGGGGGTCGGCACGTGCGTAGCACGTGCGCGAGGAGAGAGGGGTTCAGCAGATGGGGGTGCCATGTGGCACGCCCTGGGGCTGCCACGTGGCATCCAAAAAAAATTTCAAAATTTAAAGATAAAAAAATAGAAAAAAAATAGAAGGAGACCTCGGATAGAAAAATTTCCTTTCATGAAAGTTGTTCGTCTCGTCGAGATCTACAACTTTCATGAAGGACCCGAGAGCAAAAGATGTCACTTGCGCGAAGTGGTACTTTTGGTGGTTCTCCATGTGTGTGGAAAACTGGAATTTTGGGATTTTATATTTTTTTGATGGTTTTAGAGAGGATAAAAAAACTCAAAAAAATAAAATAAAATACAAGAAAATTTTTTACACATTAATCTATTTTTTTGTATTTTTAATTATTACGAAAATAGGAAAATAAAATAGAAGTCAGAAACACACAACTTTTGTACAGACCGACAAAGGACACTTGGACTCAGTCAGTTTCTTTGATTTCAGTTTTAATCAGGATTTGGATTTATATGTCGCTTAATAAAACTTTCATCAAAGAACATAAATGAAGAAGAAATAAAATTAAAAGGGTTAATTAAGTACATAAAAACTGAGGTCAAAATAGAAAAAAGTCAAAATGCACAAAAGAGGCCCAAAACCCAACTTTCATATATGAGCTCCAAATTTTACGAAATTGGTCTTGTTTTGAAGGTATTTGAAAATGGAGTATTTTAAAATGAGTAGACCAAAATCGGACACTGTGTGTGGGAGATATGCTCATTTTAGTCCGTCAGATGTGAAATTAGACTTTGGGATAATTTGACACTTATTAGAGTTAGTACTTTTTTTGTATTTTTTATTTAATGAGGTTAGTAATATCTATACAATGGAGGTGGTTTGGGGTTAATCGGAGTTAGGATGAATTAATTAAAAATAAGAGAAGTTAGCGGCTTTTTGGGCTATTTTACACTTGGGATTTTTAATGCGATTATGCATGATGAAATGCAAATATTATTCACACATGTATGAATGCTAATAATGCTCTATTAATGATTAAATGCATATGAATGTTGGGGAACATAGCCTAAATGATCAATTTTAGAATGATGAATACGAGATTCATCATACCCCTATACTTAGACCATGATCGTCCCCAAGCATGAATGAATGACTTAGTTGGATACATCCCTGACTGTGCATGTGAATTTTCAAGGCTCAATTCATAGAGGACCCTTAATTTGAGTGATCCTAAAATTCTGGGCTCAACCATACTTTAATCAGAAGGAATCCAACTTTTCTAATTTTCAGACTCTCTGATTGTACATATACTATAAGGATATGATTTTTAGTGTACTGCATTCATGAGAGTCAAGTCGAGACATCACTCAAAGTTCCAATCCAAGAGACTCTCCTCTAGACCTAATCCTCAACACTTAGGGAATAAGTCTATTATTGCTTCAGTCAACCATCTCATTAGTTTGTTTGACTTGAAAGTGTAGATGGACGACCAGATGATGGAGGGCATAGGATTGTGTCTAATTTTCTCTCCCTCACATTGGAGTAAGGTGCCTCTTGAGTGCCTTATTACTCAACACAAGTATATTTTTATTTTGTTGATCAATGTGTCCGTCAAGAGAATTTGGAGTCGTCTGCACTTGTTTTTCTGGGAGTACACCGGGGTGTTTCTCTTTTGAGTATCTAAAATACCTTCGACACCCAGACTTGTATCGCTTACGATGCAGAGCCCTTTTATGGTGTCATCCCGACTCCTTGATCCTAATTAGCACTTTGTCCAAGTGGACACTTTGAAAATGTTTGGGAGCGCTCGCCATTGGTGGAAGCTCATTTAGAATTTGACTTTGGATGATAGATCTTTTCTTTGACATTTCTTTTTTTTTTTCTTTTGTTGGCTAGCTCCACTATTTTTACCAAAAGTTGGCGCACACTAATCAACAATTTTCATTACGTTTCATCACATCCTGGCACTTAGGTCAATATCAAAAAGATAACATATGAACTTGTTCACATACTGGCTACGATTTTGCTGACACTCAGGTTTTCTGAAGCCTTTATTAACTTTATCTCATCTTCGAATATCATTAAATCAGGTCTAAACTCAAATCTCTAGTCCCAGTTCCTTAAGTGATA
The DNA here is from genome assembly GCA_037367405.1 of Ottelia alismoides. Taxonomy (NCBI): domain Eukaryota; kingdom Viridiplantae; phylum Streptophyta; class Magnoliopsida; order Alismatales; family Hydrocharitaceae; genus Ottelia; species Ottelia alismoides. Next base: position 102,372 of record JAZKJV010005347.1, on the reverse strand, counting down.
TCTCAACTCATCTCATCAATCATGCAGTTGTGAAAGTGATTGTGCTGATCATATTCTTTTTTAAGGTAGAGATGAAGAGTGTAATATAGCGCTCAAATCTTTCAAACTAGGGAAGTGTGGATAATTAAGTTCGAAACCCTAATGAGTAAGGCTGGCTAACTCAAAATCTTAAGATCTCAGAAATCAAGTGTCCTCAAAAATTCTAAAGCCTTGAGTGATAGTGAATGTATCAGGAATATATCAACCAAGGAATGCATGAAATGCTTGATGAAATGCAAGACCATGAGTGATGATTTTTTAATGCAAAAAGTTTTTTTGGGTGTTGCTTTTTTTCTTTTATAAAAACAGGTATTATACGCACTACTTGTACCCATCCCCGATGTTAGATAAAAATGATTAAAGTATGAGATATGGATAAAGTAGATAAAAATATACAAATACACCCCCCTGTACTTAGCTTGTGCTATGTCCCCATGGCACAAAGTGAAATGTAGACATAGCTCGTACTAAGTATAGATGGGACAAAAAAAAGAAGAGAAGTGTTGTATAAACAATGGCACCGGTCCCCCTATACTTAGGCTCAGGTCAACCTAAGTATAATCGGATAAATACAGATGGGGACCCGGGTAGATTTGTGGATGTACAAGATCAAGGAGGTTTGAGACGGACCTTCTTGCGGGAGTGTGGAGGGAGATAGTATGGAGATGCGGAGGGCGATGAAGAAGACCAGCCATCGTCGGAGTCGTCCTCAGGAGAATAGTAGTTGTCTGCAGAGGATCTCCAACTTTTGTCGATCAGAGGTAAGTGCCCATAGATCAGAGCTGTACCTATTGCACTTATCTGATGAACCACATCAGGACCGGACGAGGACTCTTCAGAAATCACCTGGTGTCTAAGGTCAAAGGTGACTTTCTTGGTCGGTTTGTTTCCTTGGGAAGTATTGGGAGGAAGTTGGACAGTCTTCATCTCCCTATCTTGAGTAACCAATGTGACATTCATGAGTTCCTCATCAGATGAATCCCCGTAATAGTCGACCAATTCTTGAAGGGTCATGTGCTGCTTTGGTCGAGGGAGATTGTTCCTGGTGATTTTGTTGTTTATGGCTGGTGTTTTTAATGTCACTTCCGGATGATCGTGAATTTTGGTGACATCGGATGTTTCTGGAGTCGGTTCCTTATATGGTTCAAGTATCTCATGAATTACTGTCGACTCAAAGATTGGACCACTCAAATAATCGTGGCGATCGTCAATAATATGGTCCAATTTCTCATAAGCTCCAAAATCTTGATTTTTCCTAGGAGCAGTGATAGGGTGATGAGAATCTGAAGTTTGTGCAACAGTTAGTCTTTTAGGTGACTCTCTTAGGGTTTGTATCTGTGTGTCATGCGGAGATGTCTGGTAATGTGAAATATTTATTTCCTGATCATAACTGTCGGTTTCAAGCTGATTTTCCTCAGAGCAGGACGGGTCATTGGGGGTTTGTTCATTGTGGTCCGCGTTCGGGAACTTGATTTCCTGAGTTTCGCAATCGACGATCGCCTTAGCGGAGGCTAAGAACGGCTTTCCTAAAATGATAGGAGACTCAGACATCCTTCTGAGGTGGTCAATGTCAAGGACAATAAAGTTCACTTTATGTTCTTTACCTCGGAAATTTACGACGATAGAAACGATCTCCCGCGGTCTTTTGGTAGATCGATCGGGTAATTGAACGATCACCCTAGTCTTTTTGAATTGTCCATATTTGAGTTGGTCAAATACGGACTTGGGGAGGTTGTTTAATGTGCAGTCATCATCTAACCGAACATGAGTGAATGTTGAATCCTCAATTTCACATGTGATCCGAGTCAACTGCTTGACTTTGCGGCTTTTGATTTTATGATTCATTACCAAAGAACTAGCCATAGATATGACATGATATTCAGTCCTGGATCGTTTCTTGCCCGTCTTTTTGGGGTTCAGTCGACTCTTCACAAATCTCTTAAGATCGGGCACATATTCTATGGCTTTGATCAATGGAAGCTCTAAAATCAGACTCTTGCAAAATGCTTCCATTTCAGAATTGTCCAATTTTTTTGAATTTTCAATTTTTTCAATTTTTTTGGTATTTTCTATAATATGGTCAGTCAGGGGGTCAGAGGTCATTGGTCATGTCTGATTGTGAGTCACATGATAATCTAGTGGTTCGCATGGTGGTGGCCTCACTTCTTCTGAATTCTGCATGGATTGGATGAGATCATATATTCTCTTAGTTAAAGTGTCTGCTCTATGATTAATCCGAGCAATCTCATCCTAAAACATCTCATGACTACTGATTGAATAATCATTCTCCATGTGTCGTGATTCTGGCATGTAACCTCGAGGAGAGTATTGATTGTTCATCATCATTATGGTCTGGTCATGAGTTATATTTCCTTGACTTTGGTTTTCTCGTGGATTGTCGAAGGAAAATTGATTGTACTCAAGAGGATAGTCATCTTGAGTAGGGGATGGTTCAAGAGGTTGTGAGATCATAGTAACCGGAAATCATGTTGTACTATCAATATCGGTTACTGTATTGTTCATCCTCAATTTTGGTCTCTCTCTCATGATCATAAGATTGTCAGAATGTGAGAGAAGTCTATTACAAGAAGAAGACGTGTGGTCATAGGGTGGGATGTATGAGTGGGAAGAGAATGATGGCTGAGGGGAACCTGATTTGAAGATCAGGTTCTCCTGAGGAGTGTGAGAAGAAAGATATCTGGACGAGTCGTGGAGATCGGAAAAGAAGACCACTGTGTCGGCATCTTCTCAAGAGGGATGGAATGATCAGGGAACCACGATTTACTTGCGATTGCAAGGTCTTTGACGCACACAAATCAAACACAAAACAAACACGTAGATTCACCCACTCAACACTGGTGAAGGCACGTTAGGGTTCGGCCGCTTATCTTTTCAATTTTAATTTAATGACAAAACAATCTTAAAATTTAAGCGGAGCTGTTAGGTACCGAAATATTTCACAAAGACTATACCGAGTTCATACAACTAGTTGCACCTACTTTCAGCTAGTATAGGTGTAAGTACGGACCGTTTAAATGGCTGCCCATGTTACTTGAGGACGGAGCCTTCCGTAGTGTCCTCTAAACCACCTACTCTGCTAAGGGAAGTCGGACCGTAAATGGCTATCCGAGACCCTCACTGAAAAGTAGGTAATTGTTTTTAAAATCAGTAGTCTGAATGAAGTATTTCGGTTTTTGGCTCTGTCCTAAGGTGTAAGATCTTGTCCTTACAAACAATGAGTGGGTTTTTCTCCACTAAACACATGTTAATTTTAAGTCAATTTTATTAATAGTCGCCTTGATTATCAGTTCCAATTTTAAATTAAGGTTATCATTGAAGTTTATGTGAGCACAGAAATTCACGCCTAACGAGCAGTCCCAATTCCTTTAAATCCTAGGTTGTAAAACTCGAGAAAGGATAATCGGAAAAGCCAATGCAAATGTAAATCAATGATGCATACTTAAGAGAAAGACTTACAGTGAATCCTCATGTTCTTCATGTGGGATGCAGTACAAGGAATTAAAATTTACACTAAATGATATGCACAGATGAAAAACGCCCTAAGCAGATAGTTCTATTAGCAGGAAGAATTGTTTTAAAATTTGGCTAATGTTGAACGATCTATAGTGCGTATAGTTAGTGAATGTGTGGCCTAAGAATTACGAGCACAATCAGTAGTAGACAAGCAAGCGTATATGTGCCTAAGTCCTACGCCACTCAAGGCGGGTCCCAACCACACGGAAGGGGTTGAAACAGACCCGACACACCACAGAAATGCTCAGTCTGAATTATTACAAGGGTTCAAAGAGAGGGACCCTGAGAATAATGCGGAAAATTAAATCTATGCTAACTCTCTCTCTCTCTCTTACAAAAATCAATCTTCTTCGCAGGTCCTTGATTTAAATTCCAAAATTATCTCTGAGTAATCTGCGAAGAAAGAGAGTGCGATTAGTATCAGAAGAAGGAAAAAATGCAAAAGAAAAAAAATGCAAAAAGGAAAAAAAATGACACAAAAATTAATTTCACAAAAATTAATTACAAAAAATGATTTAAAACCTTAAAAATTCATCGTTCCCTGGCAACGGTGCCATTTGATGAGCGTGAAATTTACCTCTTTAATAATCGATAATTGTAGTTTAAGAGACGAATTTCGGTCAATCAAAAACCACAATCTGTGAATGTTTTGGAAGAACTTTTACTTGGCAAGTCTACCAAGGTCGAACATAGAGAACGGTGATTCTTAGTTGCGTGATCTTAAATCAAATTAAATAATTAATTAATGTTTGATCAATTTCTGTGTTGAGAAAATGTACAATGAAAATGAGATGCAAATGTGGTGCAAGGAAAATAAACAGAGGAGATTATTCCCAAGATCTGTGATTTGAAACGTGTTAAATCCTTCAATAATTCCTTAAAATCACATCACAGATCGAAAAAATTATATCCAGAAATATTTATCAAAATAACTCCAGAAGCAGGCAGAAGGAAAATAGTTCTGAGAGACAATCCTGCAAATTACTGGGATAAGACAATTGATTCTATAGATAAATCATTAATTTCTGATCGAAGCCTCAATAAAATTGATCCTGTAAAAGAATGAGAGATCAGTATCTATTCTTCATAAAAGCACCCCTATAAGAATTGATTCATCAATTCATCCATGAAAATTGTAATACAAATATGTCAAATTTTAGCCTACAAGAGTCAACAATGATCCTCAATAATAATTATCAATAAACGACTTCGGATCTGTCCTCTTATGCTAAGTGATAGAGCATGTAAATAGCTTCAAAATGACATATTATATGTTAAAAACAGAGTTCGAATGAAAAAGATATGATAAAATGAAATTTCAGGGACTAAAATGTAATTAAAATAAAGTTTTTCCTTCAAACAGGTCCCTAGAAGGACTTATTTGTAAATTCTGAAAGTCGGCGGGGGATCTATTGTAATTTACCCTTGGCGGGGGGTATTTTTGTAATATTTGAAACTTCCAGGGGTGTCCGTGCAATTTTTCCATGCGCACGTGCGTTGCACGGCCGCCCTGAGGCTCGGGCGAAGGGGTTGAGGCTCGGAACTCCCGAGCCTAGATGGAGGCTTGTTGGAGACTTGGGGAACCGAGGCTGAGGCGTGGCGGCGGAGTTGAGGTCCGGGCGATTCGAGTCAAGGTGGCGACAAATGGAGGCTCGGATAACCCGAACCTCTAGGTGCGGAGGGGCGGCTGAGTGCGGCAACATGAAATCCCTGTAGCCGTTGGATCAAGGGCCTCCGCCCGATCCAACGGAGGCAGTGATTTGTGGTGCAGCCGCGGTGGAGGGCGGAGGAGCCGGGCTCGGGCGGAGTCGATGCGCGGGCGGAGGCGAGCGGAGCTCGGCCGACACACGGCCGAGCTGTGGCGGAGGTGATGCGCGGGAGGAGATGGGGAAACGGTGCCACCGCACAGGCGGAGGCGGCGAGTGAGCAGCAGAGGGTCGGCGGGGGCTCGGCCGACACACGGCCGAGCAGCTAGAGCAGGGGGCAGTGCGTCAGGCGAACCGTGGCGAGAGGAACAAGGCGCCTGGAGGAAGGAAGGAAGGAGGGCTCTCTTCTGGTCATTGCCGGCTTTCATGGACGGAGCACGTTGCGGCTCTGCAGCGTCGTGAAGGCTGCTACGCGGTGAGGCAGACTGCGGATCCACTAGGAGGTCTTCGCCGACGAAGGACGGGGCCGCTGTCACCAACCTGCCTCGAGCTTTTCTCTCCCTTTCCTTTTGAAGATATGGAGATGGCAGATGGTTGCGAAGGTGGGGGGTTGGCGAGGCTTTATAGGGGGTTGGCGGGTGTGACGGCAGGAGGTGTAATGGCCGGAGCGAGCAGAGGTGGGGCCGCTGCCGTTGGGTTAGGGGAGAATGGCTGTAACGGCAGGAGGTGGAAGAAGGAGAGGGGGTCGGCACGTGCTGCGCACGTGTACGCGGAAGGGGCAGGCGGTACGTGCGTAGCACGCACGCGAGGAGAGAGGGGTTCAGCAGATGGTGGTGCCACGTGGCACGCCCTGGGACTGCCACGTGGCATCTCAAAAAATTTCAAAATTTAAAGGTAAAAAATAGAAAAGAAATAGAAGGATACCTCGGATCGAAAAAATTTCCTTCACGAAAGTTGTTCGTCTCGTCGAGATCTACAACTTTCATGAAGGACCTAGGAGCAAAAGAGGTCACCTGTGCGAAGTGGTACTTTTGGTGGTTCTCCTTGTGTTTGGAAAACTGGATTTTTGGGATTTTGTATTTTTTGGTGGTTTTAGAGAGGATAAAAAATCTAAAAAAATACTATAAAATACAAGAAAAATAATTACACATTAATATAATTTTTTTTGTATTTTTATGAAATATGAAAATAGGAAAATAAAATAGAAGTCAGAAACACACAACTTTTGTACAGAGCGACAACGGACACTTGGACTCAGTCAGTTTCTTTGATTTCAGTTTTAATCAGGATTTGGATTTTTATGTCGCTTAATAAAACTTTCATCAAACAACACAAATAAAGAAGAAATAAAATTAAAAGGGTTAATTAAGTACATAAAAACTGAGGTCAAAAATAGCAAAAAGTCAAAATACGCAAAAGAGGCCCAAAACCCAACTTTCACATATGAGCTCCGAATTTAACGAAATTGGTCTTGTTTTGAAGGTATTTGAAAATGAATTATTTTAAAAGTGAGTAGAACAAAATCAGACATTGTTTGTGGGAGATATGCTCATTTTAGTCCATCAGATGTGAAATTAGACTTTGGGATAATTTGTCACTTATTGGAGTTAGTAATTTTTTTGTATTTTTCATTTAATAAGGTTAGCAATATCTACACAATGAAGGTAGTTTGGGATTAATCGGAGTTAGGATGAATTAATTAAAAATAAGAGAAGTTAGTGACTTTTTGGGCTATTTTACACAGGATTTTTAATGAAATTTTGCATGATGAAATGCAAATATTATTCACACATGTATGAATGCTAATAATGCTCTATTAATGATTAAATGCATATGAATGTTGGGGAACAGAGCCTAAATGACTAGTTTTAGCATGATGAATACGGGATTCATCAAATGTCAACTATGATTCAGAAAACTTGTACAACTATATACAAAAAGCTTTTTATGCAAAATTTTTGAAAATGCGCAATTTTTTTGAAAATTGTTTGAATATATGCATGGATGCAGAAGTTTTGCAAACTATTTACACATATTTACACAAGGATTTTTGCAAACTTTTGTTTTTCAAACATTTTGACAAAAATTTTGTACTATATACATAATTTTGATACCAAAATATTTACACAAATTTTTCAAACAAAACATTTTTACAAACTTTTGTACAAAAATAAATTTTATAAATAGATATGTATGTGCAAGAAAGAATTTCATGTGCAAGGAAATTTTTTAAAATTTTATGGTTTTTAGATAATGGATTTTAGCCATTTTATTTATTGACACACTAACACAAAGTACGAGTTATGGCTTAAAGTATATATGTAATATATACAACACCCCCCTATACTTAGCTCGAACGATGTCCTCAGAGTGGATCGAGAGCGATGAAGAAGACATAACTCATGCTTAGTATAGGGAAGTGAAAAGGAAAGCTATACTACAATGACGAATCAAAGAATAAAATGAAGAGAGCTCGGTGTTTCCCCCTATACATAGGATCAAGCAATCCTAAGTATAGCAGACTGTACATAAAGGGAAGACCGAGTGATAGAATGTACAGGGTCTACCTCTCCTATACTTAGGGCAAAATATCCCTAAGTATAGGCTGCAAAACATAGGTAAAAAGAATCAAAAGCATAATCAAAAGTCTGACACCCCCCTACACTTAGGGTAAAGTGCACCCTAAGTATAGCATAATCACAAGATGCAGATGGGGTGTTGGACTAAAGAATGGGATGATATGGATATCTGGATCTATACAAGGTGGAAGACAGTGATAATCAGGCATGAGATGCAAATGATGTGAGTCAAAGACCACATCTCATGCAAAATGAATCGGGGCGACGTCAACGACCAGCGTCTCATGATCTAGATATGGTTTGAGTTGCTGACCGTTAACACGAAAGGTAGACTCAGATGACATCTCAGATATGTCAATACTCCCATTGTCATGTACCTTTCGGACCAGGTATGGTCCCTTCCACTTTCTCTGCAACTTCCCTAGAAATAATCTAAGCCTCGCATCAAATAACCATACTCTCTGATCTGGCTCAAACTGCTTATGGTTGATGTGAGAATCATGCCATTCCTTCACTCACTCCTTGTATTGTAGGCTACTCGAAAAGGTTGTATCTCTAAGCTCCTTTAGGGCTGCCAATTCTGCCTTCCTTTGATCTCCTATACACACTGGATCTAATAATATATCTGTGACAGCCCAAAGTGACTTGTGCCTAATCTCAACAGGTAAATGGCAGGGCTTGCCATAAATGTGGCGAAAGGGAGATGTACCCAAAAGAGTCTTGAAGGAAGTCCGATATGTCCACAAGACCGAGTCCAAAAGCTGTGACCAATCCTTTCGATCTGGGAGGACTACCTTCTGCAATATCGTCTTGATCTCCATGTTTGATACTTCGGCAAGACCATTGGTCTGAGGATGATATGGAGTGACAACTCGATGGTCTATGCTGAACTCGCTAGCAAGGGCCTTTACCTTGTCATTGACGAAATGAGACCCCCCCGTCAGATATCAATACTCTAGGTACCCCAACCGTGAAATGATATTTTCCTCAAAAATTTGCAAATAGTCCTACCATCTGCGGTTCGGGCGGGAATGGCCTCAACCCAACGACTCACATAATCCACGGCCAACAGAATGTACTCGGTTCCCTGACTCTTAGGGAATGGACCCATGAAATCGATGCCCATGCATCAAAAACCTCACATAAGTGAATGGGTTGCATCGGCATCATATCACGTTGTCCACAAGTGCCCATCCTCTGACAGTCAGTACACCTCTTCACGAATTCATCAGAATCCTTAAAGAGGGCAGGCCACCATAGGCCGGATTGCAGCACTTTCTATGTCGTCCTCCTCCTATAGTGATTCCCTCCTGCCTCAAGCTTGTGGCAGCATGTGAGGACTCTATGGTGCTCCTCCAATGCACCGACACCAGATGCTATCCTCTCCCTCAAGATAAAGGATGGGATCCTCCTAGTGGTAGAACTTGGCCTTCGTAAGGAAGGTCTCAAGTCACTGCCTGGGCCAATCTTGTGGAAATTTCATGGCAACAAGATAGTTCACAATGTCGGCGTACCATGGCAGCGGGGTGATAGCAAGGATCACCTCATCTATGAAGGTCTCAGAAATGGGATCAGTCTGCTCAGATTCCTCAAGATGCTCTAATCAGGAGAGATGATCCGCCACCACATTTTTTACTCTAGGTTTATCCTTAATCTCAATATCAAACTCCTGGAGTAGAAGGATCCATCTAATCAATCTCTCTTTAGCAACCTTCTTTGCCATGAGGTACCTGATGACGGGATCGGTAAAAATAGTCACTTTGGATCCAATGATGTATGATCTGAACTTGTCCAAGGCAAAAACTACGGCTAGCATCTCTTTCTCAGTGACGGTGTAGTTCCGTTGTGCGTCATCCAATGTACAGCTAGCGTAGTGAATGGAAAAAGGCACTCCATCCCTCCTCTGTCCCAGCATGGCCCTTACGGCAATATCGGAGGCATCCGTCATGATCTCGAATGGGAGAGACCAATCATGAGGCTGAAGGACAGGAGCCTCAATAACTAGACTCTTGAGAGTCTCAAATGATGCAAGACACTTATCACCTATAATGAACTCGATGTCTTTGGTCAGCAAATCAGTCAATAGTCGGGCAATCCTGCTGAAATCATGAATGAATCATCGGTAGAAATCGATGTGCCCAAGAAAAGACCGTAACTGTCATAGGTTAGACTGTGGATTGAGTTTCCTGATGATATCCACCTTGGCCAGATCAACCTTCATGCCCTGTTGGAGATGATATGACCAGGCACCGTCCCTTGAGTCACCATGAAGTGACAGTTCTCCCATGATAAAACAAGATGGACCTCGATGCAGCGCTGAAGGACACGGTCAAGGCACGCATCAAACCCATCACCATAGATCGAAAAGTCATCCATGAAGACCTCTTAACAATCACCCACCATGTCCGAGAAGATGGACAACATGCACCTTTGGAACGTCGTTGGGGCGTTACATAGAACAAAGAGCATCCGTCTGAATGCATATGTCCCAAACGGACAGATGAATGTAGTCTTATCCTGGTCTTTGGGCGCAATAGCAACCTGATTGTAGCCGGAGTACCCGTCAAAGAAACAGTATTGAATCTTCCCAGCCAGCCTCTCTATAATCTTATCAATAAAAGGCAGCGGGAAATGATCCTTCTTGGTGGCCTGATTCAATCGTTTGTAGTCCACACAGACCCTCCAAGAAGTGCGTACCGAGGTAGCTATCTCTTCTCCAGATTCGCTCACAATTGTAGTGATGCCTGCCTTCTTGGGCACCACATGTAATGGACTAACCCACTTGGAGTAGGAGATGGGGTAGATAAAATTGACGCTCCACCATTTCGAGATTTCCTTCATGACAACATCTCGAAGATTCGAGTTCAGCCGTCGCTAGAACTCACGCGATGGAATGGTGTCCTCTTTGAGATAGATATGGTGGGAGCATAGGGTCGGACTTATCCCCTGGAGATCAGCTACGCTCCATCCTATCGCCTTGCGGTTCTTTTCAAGAACCTCCATCAAACGAGAATCTTGTTCTCCGGTCAAATCTGCTGAGATAATGATCGGGTGCATCTCATGCTCGCCCGCAAGGAACATATACTTCAGCGACTGTAGCAAGGGCTTCAGCTCTGTGCAACTGGGAGCTGGCAAATCTGGCCTCTAAGAAGTCTGAGTGAAGGCAACCAAATCTGTGTGGGAGAACTCTCGCTAATCATGAAAAGCTGGTGTAGACTGCTCTGCTAGTGTATCTGGAATCTGTATCGGACTAGTCTACTCCCTAGCTGCTGGCTCTGTAGGAATCAGACACGGTATCAACTCATCAAACTCGGCCCAATCTATATCTGACTTCGAGGGATCTGAATCTAAATCACAAGGAATATAAACTGTCTCACTATCGAGAACGCGGTCCTCAGTCTCAAATGTGTCCTCTACCAAGAGTGTGCTCTCCAAGCTCTCCTCTGCTGGGATATGTAAATATGCAGTATCTGAATGCGAGAGGATGGCTCGTGAAACGAGATTAGTCCAAGCGGCTTCATCATCATTAATCACAAAATCGCACTCCTAGTGGACGTCTCACTCTGCCTCTGTCATCTGCTCTGACTCACTGAGCTGCTCTAAGCAGGCTGAATCTCGTACTCCGGTCTCGTCGATCATCTCTATTTGTATACTCTTGCCCTCGACACGAAAGTATACATTTCCGCTATCATGATCGAACACCGCCTTTGGCTGTGGGCAAGAATGGACGTCCTAAAATGATGGGGGTATCTGTCACAAACTCAGGGATCTCCATGTCCAACACAACAAAGTCCACGGGGAATTTCAGGCCCTGAATTGTGACGACCACGTCCTTCAATAACCCTTTCGGCCTCTTGACAGATCGATCAGCAAACTGAAGGACTGACCTGCTCTGTCGAAGAGGGCCAAACTCGAATTGATCGAGTAAGGATGTCAGAAGGAGGTTGATGGAGGAGCCGCTGTCTAATAGAGTCCGATCGAACCTCTACTCATGGATATGACATCTGACATAGGGAGCTCATGCATCTGGCCTCTTGGCTAGCAGACAGTTCTGAATGGCAAAGCAAGTGGCACGAGTGATCACATGGATCTCTGCATGATGGTTCCTCTTCTTCCTGTGAATGGTAGTCTTCTCTCTCAGGTTCCTCTAGAAGAGAGGGATATGCTCAAGTGCCTCTTGTAGAGTCAGCTGCATCTGAAATCTGTCTATCATCTGCTGGCTGAACTCTAACTGCTGGTTCTTTTTTGGATTTTCTTTTTTATTCCCCTTAGTCAAGCGGAGTGCTTGAAGAAAGGGGATGTCTGGGCCCTCCTCAGATAGAGGACTAGGAATGGGTCCATGCTGCTGAGAAGAAGTAGAATCCATACAAATATCACCATGCATCGCATATGGACTCGAAGATAAAGAACCCTTTCCTTTATTATTTTTTTTGGATTTTTCTGTAAAGTCCTGAGATAAGAAACTGAAGGAAATGCAACAAGAATAGAAGGGGTGTCTTCAGTACCACCCGTGGCATCTGGAATCGCGACATCAACACCGCAATCTGGCTCAGCATCTGAATGGCTGGTGGCGTCAACACCGCCTCATGCAACTGGTGAAGCAACGACCTCAGTACCGTCGGCTGGATCTACATCATTGGTGGCGTCAGCACCACCGTCATCATCATCATCATCATCATCTGCAGCATCAACACTGCTCTCCTCCTTATCTGGAGCTCCTGCATCCTTGTGGTGTCGTCTCTTAGACGAGGCGTCGTCGGCTGGCATCCTACCGCTCCTATGTGTAACAAAGTCAGCATCAAATGTGAATGAAGCAATATCACCCAATGAGTCACTAGGAGTGGTAACCTCTATAAACTGTACCTACTCAGACTTCCTCTTCAGGTTGTTCTTGTTCGGCTCGATCTGAGCGGGTATGGCGGCCTTACCCTTGATGATCTCCCTCATCTCCCGGCGGAACTCGTCCATCTCCCACCGAAATGTAGCCTGTTGATCGGAAAGGAAGCGGGCCAAGTCGTCAAGTGTTGGGTTCTCATAGGCTGGCCCATGAGAATCGGACGGGTTGCCTCTCTGAAAGTGAGGCTGCTGCTGGGATGGATGAGGGCGATACTGCTGAGAGTACTGTTGAGGCTGCTGCTGATGTTGCCTCCACAGTTGTCCCTGCTGGTAGGAACGAGGAACCTGCTGGTAATGTTGCTGTGGCTGCAGCTGGTGTGGGAACTGGGGCTGCTGCTGCTGTGACTGGTCGTACTGCCCACGCTGAACTGGAGGTTGCTGCTGGGAAAAGGCACCTCTGGTCGACCATCGGAATCCGGGATGGTCTTGGTGGATCCCGAGCCGTTGTCGCTCGTACCAAATCACGTTGGCTTCCATCAATGGCTCCTGCTCAAACAGGGGTGGAGGAAGGACTGCCAGGGACTGCTCCTACTGATACACCACCATCTGAATGTACTGAAATGGTGGTGGCTGGACATATTGGTGTTGCGGCTGCTGGAACTGCTCCGCCTGAATGTGGTGGACCTGTCTATAGTGGGCGGAGGGCTAGGTTGAGTTGTTGTTGCTAGGGTCAGCCCGTGACCCGAGACGGGGCTGAGAAGCCGTCTGTGCCTCCTGGAGACACATGACCTGGGTCTTCAGGTCACTCAGCGTCCGTTCCATCTGATCTATCTATGACATGCCCTGGCACTGCTTCTTCTCAATGATCTTGATGCAGTCCAGCTTCTCGCTGATAATGCCCATATCAGCGGTCGACGACTCTGCATGTGTTGTGGCTGCTAAATATGTGAAAGGACCTACATCGGCCCGTGCTATCCTCTAATAGGACACGGCATATGTGGGGGCATCCCCTGGGTGTAAAGATGGGTCTGGGACATGACTGTGTAGTTCTCTGCCATCTCCTCGTAGATAGCCCAGACCTGATCCTCATCCTTGGCAAAATAGGATCCCCTCAGGATGCGTTCACGAGCCCCTACAGCTCTGGTGTCAGCCCCCAAAAGAAACTCTGCACAAGGTTGGGCTTGGATATATCATGGTGTGGACACCGGCCGATGACGGAAGCGGTCCCATGCCTCATGAAACTGCTCGTTGGGAAGCATGGAGAAGTTTTTAATGAGGGCTCTCGCTGTATTTGTCCAGCCAAGTGGATAGTACTTATTCACGTACTCGTTCCGGAGATGTTCCCACGACATCACGTATCTCCCCAAGTGCTTCAGCCAGTAGGCTTCTCTGTCGACAAGGGAGAATGGAAAGGCCATCATCTTGATGGTATCCTCGTCCACGAATATGTTGTAGACCGTGCTATAGATCATCTCAAACTCCTGGAGATGTAGATGTGGCTCCTCGGTGGCTAGCCTGTGAAATTTGGGCAACAACTGGATCATCTGAGGTGGGAGCTTGAAATCTCCTAGAATCGCATGTAGCTGAATCCAACGGTGCGTCAGAGTTGCACCAGGGTTGTGCAACTCTCTCATCAGGCATGCTAGTCGGACTGGCTCCTGTGGCTCATCTGGATGTAGTCCATCTCCTCCTCCGACCTCTGGTATATCTCCACCACCGGCTCTATTCTGCTTTCCTCTGTCAGCTCGCATCTGAACCATCTATTTGCATATATCGGCCATGAAAGCTCTCTAATCTCGTATCTGACGTTGCATAATCTCCAAGGAAGCTAACAGGGTGTTGTTGATGGAACCCTGATCAAGAACATACGTGTGAGTCTAGGTGGGTCCATCGATGCGCTCCTTGTTGCTGGACATGTCTTGGGTCTCTACAAAGGCAAAATACCCGAACTCAGGTGCCATCAAATGAATATACATCTGCCCCGGTCTTTGCTCAGGCACCTCGGGACTGGAAGAAGGGTTGTCGAGGGGGAACAGGGTGGATTCAAACTCGGGTTCGGAGAGCGGGTCTGGGCTCTCACGAACCAACCTAGATGAATGGGACAGAGTGCTCGAAAGCGGTGCAACCAAAGGCTGCCTAAGGGACCTTTGGCCCATCATCATGATGTAGAGAGGAAGGCAGATGGGATCTGGAAACAAACAAGATAAGGAAAAACAAACCCCCAATTCACCTACTCAACACTGAGTTGACAACCGTAAAGGCTCGGCCTTTTATCTTATCGATTTTATTTAGGTGATAATTCAGTCTATAAGAGCGATTAAGCGAGCAGGTAGGAACCCGACGCTCTCAGGAGACTAGTCCGATCCTGAAGCTAGATCTTTCCCAGCCAGTACAAGTTGCGGACGGTTTATTGGCTACTCGATCAAATCGCTCTACAAAGGATATTGCGGCATGATTTACCAGAAACCAGAGCGATCCTCGCTGGAGAGCGACTAACCTCGAAATTAGTAGTCTGAAGAAAGGTTAGGTATGGCTCTATCCTAGTGTGCGGGTTGATGAATACTCATTCATCACTCTTTATTCTTTTATTTTAGCTAATTATCTTGGCAAAACATCATGCATATAGTTGTAAATACAATAATTTATCAATAAGCATGCAATTGTTAATAATCAACATGTATTTATGCATAAATAAAAGAATAAAGAATAAAAGAAAAAGAAGGAAATATTTAGAATAAATATTGAGTGACCTGAACCCAAGAGAGGGTCCAGACTGGACCTGATCGCCAAATAAAATAAGTAGAGAGAGATAGGGCCGCTCTACCCTGTACATATCACCTTCTTTATGTATATATTTTATTTTCACAAAAATAAAAATAAAAATGTGTTTTTACTCCCTTTTATATATTTCTAAAATAAAACAAAAATTAGAAAAATAAAATAAAAATAATAATAATAAATTCTCTCTCACCTTATACATAATACATGTATATATGTACTATATCCCTATTTAGTGCACAGTTGTAAATAACTCATAAAAATAAAATAAAAATGATTTTATACTCCAAATAATATGTTGTAAATAACTAAAATATAAATTGAGGTATTTTTACAAAAATAAGAAAATAAAAATAATTGTATAAAATACAGAGGTATTTTAAACTTGTAAATAATATAATATATTGTATATAGATTAAATTATTTTTCATAAAAATAAATCAAAATCACAAATAAATAGATCAGAAAATAAGGAATATTTTTCATTTTGATCACTTTTTATTTTGAAATCATTTTCTATTTTTAATTTATTTTACAAATATTTTTAACCTAGCTAATTTCTAATTGGTCCAGGAGGAATGTTGACCCCGGTCAACATCCCCTTCCAGACCCTCCTGTGCCTGGATCCGAGTTTCACCTGATTTTCTCCCATTTTTCCCACTTGGATCTTATTCTCTCCTGCCCTGATTTCACCACCTGCTTCTCCCCAGTGGTTCAGCGATCCTCGCAGATCCCTAGGGAGTCGCGGATCCTCCTCGGATTGCGCGCTCTCACCCGATCTCTCCAGCCACCTGGGGCTGCCTATAAAGCCTTCATTTGATTCCCCAGACCTGAAGCTCACAGCGCACACTTCCCTTCTACCCTAGAACCTTTCCTCTTGGTGACAGCAACCAGATTGGGCCTTTGGTGGTCGGACAAGGCAGCTGCAGCCGACGCTCGAGCTTCGTGGTCAGAGTTCCGCCACGACAAACCTCCCCCACCTTCTGCAGCGAGGTCGAGGCGATGGACCCCTTCGACATTATCCCCTGGAGCTTAGGATTCAGATAGGACCCTCAGGTAGCCTCCAATTTGATCCTAGTTCCATCCTTTTCGAATCTTTCATCCGTCGCTCTGCCAGCTCTGACCCGTCGGTCGGAGCCCCTTCAACCAACCTTATCCATTTCGATCGACACATCGGTTCACCATCACCATTCAAGCGCAACCTGATCATCCGAACCTTTGCTCTCCGACTTTAGGTTCTCTCCATCACTCGTCGGGAATCCCCACCTCCATTCGTTGTCGCTTCTCTTTAGTTTTAGTCAAATAACCTTGACTGGAGTACTCCTCTGAGTCTGAGCTTTATCCAGCAGGTCTTCACGCACGTGGATTCGGCCCAGGTCGCCATCATCCCGCTTCGCCGGAGCTTGCCCAGGTCACGTCTACTATCCAGCAGATCCGACGATGGCAGGTTCATCGGACCCGTCCACCTGACGCAGAGGAGTCGCGCGAGTAGACCACTGTCGTCAGATCATTCATCGGAGCCGCAGATCTCCCTCGGTGCTCCGGTCAACTTCGCCCAGGCGGAGTTCTTCCGGACCTTCCCTCTGCTGTTAGATCATGCCCTTCACCCAGATTGCATCACAACCGTCCAAAGCCTGCACCTGTCAGGCAGTTAGATCTGACATCTAACGACCTCCGTATGCCCATGTTTGCACCCTCCTGACGGCCGTTGGATTCGACAGTTGTACATGCCAGAGCTGCACGACGTCATCCAGTCAGAGCGCGCCACCTGTTACCCCATGCACGATGCACGAGCGGCTTGGGTAATTTGCTCTGCTACCCCTGCAGTTATTTCCTTTTATTAGTTAATCCTGTAAATATTTTTAGTCGTTGTGTTTATTTTGGATATTTTGCACCGAGGACCCTATGCTTTTGGTATTTGGACTTTAGTCCTTCCATTTGTGTAGCACGTGGATCCCCCACGTGACTTTGGGATATTTGCATGTTTTCACCTGGACTTCACCATTATTATTGAATGAATGTTTATAAATAGGAATTGTAATTATACCCCTGAGTGATTGGTTCATGTGCCACCTACGTGCGGATATGGTTATTTCGCAAATTAGCCCTGGACTATTTCCACATGTTATTGTTTGGCTGGATACTTTTTAATAATTGCATATTGGTCCCTGTGTGCTATGCCTCTTTTGTTTGATTTTGACACATGGCTCCTGCCATGGTGTAGAAATTGATATGAATTTTTAAGTTCTTTTTGTTTCCATTTAGTATTTGTAAAAATTCAAAAACATCAAAAATTGCTATTGTTTGTGTTTAAAAATGAATTAAAAATATCAAAAACTTTAGAAATTCTAAAAAAATTAGTGATTGCTTGTTTTGATTTTTTTGTTGCTTCTGTCCAATTTTTGTTGCATTTGCATTTATAAAAACCATAAAAATTAAAAAATTAAAAACCTTAGAAAAATTATTAAAAATTCATAAAAAAAATAAAAAAATGCATTTTCTTCTTTTGTAGTTAGGTTTTTATTTTTTATCATAATATTACTGCTCGAATTTTAAAGGAATTTTAAGTATTTTTAAATTGCCTTTAGATTCGAGCTGTACACTGCCTTTTATTTTTGGATTTATTTCATTTTTAGAAATTTAGATAAAAATCAGAAAAATCCAAGATAATTAACAAAAATGCTTGAATATTTCTAACCCAAAAATATTTTTATTTGAATTTTTTGAGCATTTTTGATGTGTTAAATAATTGCTTGATTGTGAGTTTTGAGTCCTTTTATTCCTTTTCTTAATATTAAAACTTATAAAAATTTTTGAAAAGCCTAAAATCAACTAAATTCCTTTATTCCTTTATTTTATTTAGATCCCCGACTACTTCGTAGCCCACGCATACCGTGCTCTTTGAGTTCGACCCTGGTAGCTATACCAGGTAAAATAATATAGCGAGACCGCTATTTGTTTGCTTGATTGATTTATTTTTATTTTGGTGGTATTAAGTTTCTTTATTGATTCCGATCTGAGTGGTTGAGGTCGCAACGACCAGTGATACATTTTACCCTTAGTCGCTCGTGATTTTCGGGTCATCAGAATGGCGCCGTTGCCAGGGAGCACAACTTAGTAGTCGGCTTTCTTTCTTTTCGGCTTTCTTTTTCTTTTCTTTATTTTTTCTTTATTTGTTTTCTTTTTATTTTTACTTTTGTTTTTTTGCTTTTATTTGTGTTTTTATTTCTTTTTATTTTATTTGTGTTTTTATTTTCTTGCATTTTTTCATATTATTTTATTTTATTTTATTTTTCATTATTATAATAACTGTTGGACTGACACCCTTTTATTTTGACTTTCTTGCGAGGGCTTGACGATCGAGGGCGGCTTTCTTCGGAGAGCCGAAGCACCCGTGGGACTTGGAGGTGGCTCGTTTCTGCATCGAGCCGCAGGAGAGCATGAGAGAGGAGGAGCAAAAGTGTGGGGAGTGTTAGCTTAGTTTTAGCTTAGTTTTTTATTTCTGCTTATTATTATTGTAATAACACAGGACAGACAAACTCTCCGATTTGGTGGTTATCCCGGGTTCTGTTTCACCGAGCACCGGTGTGCTCGGGGGACCTCACCATGATTTTCACCAATTTTAGTTTTTGATCGCCATTATTTTTTTTGATTCTCGAAGTTTTAGCCTTAGCCTTAGGATTTTTGTTTGCCTTGTGACGTAATTATTAAGGCCCACCCCTAATTAATTGCTTATTCCTATAGATCGATTAGTTGGACCTTATTAATTAACACAGTAATAAAAAAGTTACTCGGTCACCTGAGGGGTCACGTGCCGCTAGAGGCCGTATACAGCGCTGATAGGATCCGTTGTGGCGGACACCGATCGGCATCAGAGACCGGACTCCGACCCCTCTTGCTGACCCGTTAGCTATTGTGCTTCGTGAGTAGAAATTTTTTGTCTAAGATCGATTTTTTATTGCATCATTTAGATAGGTTTATTTCGGTCTTTAAATTTATGCACGGATCACTTTGCATGTAGAGAGTTGGAGTCAGATACACATCTCTTACTCTGCATGCATCATCGTGTTTAGTCATGCATCGGTTTTTTTGCTTTCTCCCTCTATTTTTGGACTTAAAATAACCAGGAGAACTGAAAAATTCGTTAGGCGTTATTTTATTTGAAAAATACCTAAAAACAAAAACCATAAAATTGGGACTATGTAAGCAAACTTGACCTAAAAAACACTTCACCAAAAAAATTGTCTTGGGAGAGCAATCCCCTCCTTGTATGGTTTGGATGAGCGAGAGAGTGACCCGCACCCTAGGGTAGAGCCACATCCGACCCTTCTTCAGACTATTGGTCTCGAGTTAGTCATTCTCCAGTGAGGATCGTTCCGGTCTCTGGTAAAGTGGGCCGCGATATCTTTAATAGAGCGAGTCGATCAGGTATCCAATAAACGGTCCGCGACTGGTACTGACTGGGAAAGATCTAGCTTTGGATCGGGACAGTCTCCTAGGGGTGTTGGATTCCCAACAACTCGCTTAATCGTTCTGAAAGACTGTTTGATCACCTAATAAAATTGACAAGATAAAAGATCGAACCTTTACAGTCATCAACTCTGAGTGCGTAGATGAATCGGAGGTTTGCTTGATCGATCTTGTTTGCTTTTCCAGATCTCATCCGCCTTCACTTGCTAGATCAAAATGAGGGGTCGGAGGTACCTTAGGCAGCCTCTGGTTGCACCGCTTTCGAGCACTCCGACCCGCTCATCTAGTTTAATTCGCGAGAGCCGAGACCCGCTCTCCGAACCCGAGTTCGACTCCACCTTGTTCCCCCTCGACCACCCTTCCACCAGTCCTGAGGTACCCAAGCAGAGACCGCAGCAGACAGTTGATTTATCGGCACCTGAGTTAGGTCTTTTACCTTTGTAGAGACCATGGCCAGCAACGAGGAGCGCACCGATGGACCCAGCGGGAACCAGACGTACGTACTTGATCAGGGTGCCATCAACAACACCCTGCTAGCCTCCCTCGAGACCATGCAGCGACAGATCTGGGATCAGGGAGCTTTCATGGTGGACATGCGCAGAGAGATGGAGCAGATGCGAGCCGACAGAGAGCGCAAAGCCGGTGGAGGAGGAGGAGGAGATATTCCCGACTGTAGAGAGCCTGAGCAGCCGCCACAACCAGCACATGCACGACCGATGACGGAGTTGCACAACCCTAGTGCAACTCTCACCCATAGATGGATAGTGTTGCCGACTATTTTGGGAGATTTCAAGCTCCCGTCTCAGACGATTCATCTTCTTCCCCGCTTCCACGGACTCGCCACAGAGGAGCCGCACCTTCATCTCCAGGACTTTGAGATGATCTGTAGTACTATCCACGATTGCCTCGTGGATGAGGACACCATCAGGATGATGGCCTTCCCTTTCTCCCTCGTAGATAGAGCAGCCAACTGGCTGATGCACCTAGGGAGATTTGTCACCACATGGGAACAACTCCGGAACAAGTACTTGAAAAAGTACTATCAACTCGGTTGGACGAATGCATCCAGGGCCCTGATCAGCAATTTCTCCATGCTTCCCAATGAGCAATTTCACGAGGCATGGGACCGCATCAGGGAGCTCACAGACTGGTGTCCCCATCATGATATATCGAAGCTCAATCTCATCAAGAGTTTCTTTTGTAGGCTGACACCGGAGTTGGAGGGGCTAGTCAATGCATCTAGTGGGGGTTCATACTTTGCCAAGGATGAGGATCAGGTCTGGGCTATCTACGAGGAGATGGTCGAGAACTATACTCTGATGTCCCAGACCCGATTATACATTCAAGGGAAGCCCACGCCACAGGCCGTGTCCTATCAGAGGATAGCACGGGTAGATTCCGATCCTTCCACATCATCAGCAGCCGCAACACAGGCAGAGTCGACGGCCGCTGATATGGGGGTTATCAGCGAGAAGTTGGACCGGATCGAGTTGACAGAGAAGAAGCAGTGCCAAGGCATGACGCAGATTGATCAGATGGCACAGATGCTGAGAGACCTGAAGATCCAGATCATGTGTCTACAGGAGGCACAGATGGCTTCTCAGTCCCGTCTCAGGTCACGAGCAGATACCGGCAGCAGCAGCTCAACCCAGCCCTCCGCCCACTACCGACAGGTGCACCATATTCAGGCAGAGTCGTTCCAGCCGCAGCAGCAGTATGTTCAGCCACCACCATCCCAGGACAGCCAGATGGTGGTGTATCAGCCGGACCAGCCCCTGGAAGTTCTGCCCCACCCACCTACGAGCAGGAGCCGTTGATGGATGTCATCGAGATTTGGTATGACCGACCTCAGCCTGGGATCCGACGAGACCATCCCAGAATCCGTTGGTCGACCGGAGATACTAGTTCCCAGCAGTAGCCTCTAGTTCAGGGTGGCCAGTACGGCCAGCAGCGAGAGCAGCACCAGCAGCCCCAGTTCTCACAGCAACAACATCCACATCCCCAGCAGCATTACCAGTAGCATGGTCCTTGTCCCTATCAGTAGGGACAATCTTGGAGGCAGCAACAGCAGCCTCAGCAGTATCATTCTCAGCAGTATCCCTCTCACTCTCAGCAGCAGCCGCCTCATTTTCAGAGAGGCCACCTGTCAGGTTCTCATGGGCCCACCTATGAGAACCCATCCTTAGATGATCTAGCCCGTATCATTTTCGAGCAACATGCTACATTCCGACGGGAGATGGATGAGTTTCGACAGGAGATGAGAGAGATAGTCAAAGGAAAGGCCGCCATCCTTGCCCAGATTGAGCCGAATCCGTACAACCTCAAGAGGAAGTCTGAGCAGGTAGAGTTTATAGAGGTTACCACTCCTAGTGATTCACTTGGTGATATTACTGCATACAATTTTGATGTTGACTTTGTTACACTTAAGAGCGGTAGGATGCCAGCCGGCGGCGCCTCGTTTGAGCGACGACCCCATGCAGCTTCAGGGCACCAGACGAGGAGGAAAGCGGTGCTGATTCTGCTCGTGATGATGATGATGATGATGACGCCACCAAGGATGTTGATCCAACTGACAGTACTGAGGCTGTCATTTCACCAGATGCAGGAGGTGGTGATGATGCCACCAGACTTGATGCTGAGGCAGAGTGCGGTACTGATGCCGCAATTCCAGATGCCTTGGGTGGTACTGAGGCCACCATTTCTTCTCCTATTGCATTTCCTTCTATTTATGTATCTCAGGACTATTCTGATAATAAAGGAAAGTGTTCTTCATTTTTGAGTCCATCTGCTTTATTTGGAGATGTTTGTATATATTCTACTTTTCCACAACAGTAGGGACCCAATCCTAGCCCTCCATCTGAGGAGGGTCCAACCATCCCCTTTCCCCAAGCACTCCGCTTGGCAAAGGGGACTAAAAAAGAAAACCTAAAAAATTCCATCAGTTAGAGTTCAGCCAGCAGATGATAGACATATTTCATATACAACTGACTCTACAGGAGGCCTTGGAGCACATCCCCCTCTTCCAAAGGAACCTTAGAGAGAGGACCACCATTCGCAGGAAGAGGAAGAACCACCACTCAGAGATCCATGTGCTTACTTATGCCACCTGCTTCGCCATCCAGAACCGTCTGCCGACCAAGAGGCTAGATGCAGGAGCTCCTTATGTTAGATGCCACATTCATGAGGAGAGGTTCGATCAGACTCTATTAGACAGCGGTTCTTCCATCAACCTACTTCCAGCAGCCATACTCGACCGATTTGATTTGGCCATCTTCGACAGAGCAGGACGGTCCTTCAGTTTGTTGATCGATCTGTCAAGAGGCTGAAGGGGTTGCTGAAAGACATGGTCATCACAATTCAGGGCCTGAAATTCCCCGTGGAATTCGTTGTGTTGGACATGGAGATCCCTGAGTCTGTGACCGATACCCCCATCATTTTAGGACACCCATTCTTGATCACAGGCAAGGTAGTGTCCGACCATGATAATGGGAAGGTGTACTTTCATGTCGAGGGTGAGAGTATACAAATAGAGAGGATTGACGAGACCAGAGCACGAGATTCAGCTTGCTCAGAGCCGCTCACAGATTCAGAGCAGATGACAGAAGCAGAGCGAGACGTCAACTAGGATTGTGATTTTGTGATTACAGATGATGAGGCAGTTTGGTCCAAACCAGTTTCACGAGCCATCCTCTCACCTTCAGAGTCCGTTGATGCACATATTCTAGCAGAGGAGAGCTTGGAGAGCACATTCCTAGTACATGATACAGTTCAAGAAGCATATCGCATTCAGGAGGGCGAGGCAGTCAATTCGTATTCAGATTCAGATCCCTCGGAGTCAGACATTGATTGGGCAGAGTTTGATGATATGATTCCATGTTTGATTCCCACAGGGCCAGTAGCTAGGGTGGAGACTGATCCCATTCAGAGCACAGACACACCAGTAGAGCAGTCTTTACCAGATTCTCAAATTCAGCGAGAGTTCTCCCATGCAGATTTGGTCGCATTTGCTCAGACATTTCAGAGACCAGATTCGCCAGCACCCAGCTGTCCAGAGCTGAAGCCCTTCCCACAGTCGCTGAAGTATAGGTTCCTTACGAGCGAGCATGAGATGCACCCAGTCATTATCTCAGCGGATCTGACTGGAGAGCAAGAATCTCGTTTGATGGAGGTTCTTGAAAAGAACCACAAGGTGATAGGATGGAGTGTAGCCGATCTCCAGGGGATAAGTCCATCCCTGTGCTCCCACCATATCTATCTCGAAGAGGATGCCAAGCTGTCGTGTGAGTTCCAGCGGCATCTGAACCCGAATCTTCGAGAGGTTGTCATGAAGGAGATCTCAAAATGGTGGAGCGCCGATTTTATCTACCCCATCTCCGACTCCAAGTGGGTTAGTCCATTACATTTGGTGCCTAAAAAGACGGGCATCATGACAGTTGTGAGTGAGTCTGGAGAGGAGATCGCTACCCAGGTACCCACTTCTTGGAGGGTTTGTGTGGACTACAGACGATTGAACCAGACTACTAAGAAGGATCATTTCTCGCTACCTTTTATTGATCATATTATAGAGAGGCTAGCCAGGAAGAGTCAGTACTGCTTTCTGGACGGGTACTCCGGATATAATCAGGAGGCCATTGTGCCCGAAGACCAGGACAAGATCACATTCACCTGTCCCTTTAAGGCATATGCTTTCAGACGGATGCCCTTTGGTCTATGTAATGCCCCGATGAAATTCCAGAGGTGCATGTTGTCCATCTTTTCGGACATGGTGGGTGAGTGCTTGGAGGTCTTCATGAATGACTTCTCGATCTATGGCGATGGGTTTGATTCTTGTCTTGACTGCCTAGACCGCGTCCTTCAGCGATGCATCGAGGTCTATCTTGTGCTATCTTGGGAGAAGAGTCACTTCATGGTGACTCAAGGGACGGTGATTGGCCATATCATCTCCAACAGGGGCATGGAGGTTGATCCGGCCAAGGTGGATATCATTAGAAAAGTCAGTCCACCATCCAACTTGTGACAGCTACGGTCTTTTCTGGGGCACGTCAGTTTCTACCGACGATTCATTCATGATTTCAGTAGTATTTCCCGGTCGTTGACTGATTTGCTGACCAAAGACACAGAGTTCATTTGGATGATAAGTGTCTTGCGTCATTTGAGACTCTCAAGAGTCTAGTTATTGAGGCTCCTATCCTCCGGCCACCTGATTGGTCTCTCCCATTCGAGATCATGATGGATGCCTCCGATTTTGCCATAGGGGCTGTGCTGGGACAGAGGCGGGATGGATCACCATTTGCCATTCACTACGCTATCCATACATTGGATGCCGTCCAGCGGAACTACACCGTCACTGAGAAGGAGATGCTAGCCGTAGTCTTTGCCCTAGATAAGTTCAGATCATATATCATTGGATCAAAGGTGACTATCTTTATTGACTATACCACCATCAGGTACCTCATGACAAAGAAGGATGCCAAAGCGAGATTGACTAGATGGATCCTTCTACTCCAGGAGTTTGACATTGAGATTAAGGATAAGCCTGGAGTCAAGAATGTGGTGGCGGATCATGTCTTTCGATTAGAGCATCTTGAGGATTCTGAGCAGATTGACCCTATTTCTAAGACCTTCCCAGATGAGGCGATCCTTGTTATCGCCTCTCTCCCTTGGTACGCCGACATTGTGAACTATCTTGTTGCCAAGAAAGTTCCACAAGTTTGGCCCAGACAGCGACTTGAGACCTTCCTCGCAAAGGCCAAGTTCTACCATTAGGAGGATCCCGTCCTTTATCATGAAGGAGGGGATAGCATCTGACGTCGGTGCATTCCTCATGAGGAGCACTATAGCATCCTCACTTACTGCCACAAGCTTGAGGTAGGAGGACATCACTCTGGGAGGAGAACGACAGAGAAAGTGCTCCAATCCAGCCTATGGTGGCCTACCCTCTTCAAGGATTCTGATGAGTTCATGAAGAGGTGTACTGACTATCAGAGGATGGGAACTTGTGGACAGCGTGATATGATGCCTATGCAGCCCATTCAATTCTGTGAGGTTTTTGACGCATGGGGCATCGATTTCATGGGTCCATTCCCTAAGAGTCAAGGATTTGAGTACATTCTGTTGGTCGTGGAGTATGTGAGTCGTTGGGTTGAGGCCATCCCTGCCCGAACCGCAGATGCTAGGACTGTATGCAGATTTTTGAGGAGGAATATCATTTCACGGTTCGGGGTGCCTAGAGTATTGATATCTAACGAGGGGTCTCATTTCGTTAATGACAAGGTAAAGGCTCTTGCTAGCAAGTTCAACAGTGACCATTGAGTAGCCGTACTGTATCATCCTCAGACCAATGGTCTTGTTGAAGTGTCGATCAGAGAGATCAAGACTTTATTGCAGAAGGTCGTCTACCCTGACCGAAAGGATTGGTCACAGCTTTTGGACTCGGTCTTGTGGGCATATGGGATGTCCTTCAAGACACCTTTGGGTACATCTCCCTTTCGCCTCGTTTATGGAACGCCCTGCCATTTACCTGTTGAGCTAAGACACAAGTCACTTTGGGCTGTTACAGACATACTTTTGGATCCAGTGAGTGTAGGAGACCAGAGGAGGGTAGAATTGTCAGCCTTGGAGGAGCTTAGAGATGCAGCCTTTTCGAGCAGCCTACAGTACAAGGAGAGAGTGAAGGAATGGCATGATTCTCATATCAGCCACAAGCAGTTTGAGCCAAGACAGAGAGTATGGTTGTTCGATGCTAGGATTAGATTATTTCCAGGGAAGTTGCATAGCAAGTGGAAGGGACCATACCTGGTCCGAAAGGTACATGACAATGGAAGCATTGACATATCTGAGATGTCATCTGAGTCTACCTTTCGTGTTAACGGGCATCGACTCAAACCATTTCTAGATCATGAGCCACTAGTCGTTGATGTCGCTCCTATTCATTTTGCGTGAGATGTATTCTTTGACTGACATCTATTGCATCTCACGCCTGATTATCACTGTCTTCCGCCTTGTATAGATCCAGATGTCCTTCACATCATTCTTCAGTCCAACACCCCATCTGCATCTTTGATTATGCTATACTTAGGGTGCACTTTACACTAAGTATAGGGGGGTATGAGACTTTTGATTTTCTTTTGATTCTTTTTCTACCTTTGTTTTGCTACCTATACTTAGGGATATTTTACCCTAAGTATAGGGGAGGTAGACCATGTACATTCTTCCACTCGGATTTCCCTTTGTGTACAGTTTGCTACACTTAGGATTACTTGATCTTAAGTATAAGGGGAAACACCGAGAGTTTTTTTCATTCTATTCTTTCATTCGTCGTTGTAGTATAGTTTTCCTTTTCACTTCCCTATACTAAGTACGACTTATGTCTTCTTCATCGCTCTTGATTCACTATGAGGACATCGTTCGAGCTAAGTATAGGGGGTGTCGTATATATTTCATATATACTTTAGCCATAACTCGTACTTTGTGTGAGTGTGTAAATAAATAAAATGGCTAAAATCCGTAAAAATCCATAAAATTTTTGTAAAACGTTTAAAAATTTAAAATTTTTCTTGTACATAAAATTCTTTATTGCACATACATAGTTATTTACAAAATTATTTTTGTAAAAATGCTTGTAAAAATGTTTTGTGTAAAGATTTTGTAAATATTTTGATATCAAAATTATGTATATAGTACAAAATTTTTGTAAAATGTTTGAAAAACAAAAAGTTGGCAAAAACCCTTTTGTAAATGTGTGTAAATATTTTGCAAAACTTCTGCATTCATGCACGCATCCATTCATTCAAATATTTTCAAAAATTTTGCACATTTTCAAAAATTTGCACAAAAGCATTAATATATATTTGCATAGTTTTTCTGAATCATAGTTGACATTTAAACTAGCCTGGAATTAAATTGAAAAATGGAGCTTGGTTAAGATCTTAATCCACCTAATCTAAGAGGAACCTTATAGGGCTTAGGATTGAGACTTTTCAGGTCCATGGTGACTTAATTCTTTGAGTCCACTAGGCTATGATCATATGTCATCTTGATGAGCTTAAGTAGAAGATTTAACAACGCACACATGACTCTCACAGACAATGGCTTTACTTGCACCAGCACTTTACACCTAGCTCTCTACGGATGAGGTGGTGAGGAGGCAGTCTTCTTTGACTTGGGGTAGCATATGAGGGTAGTACTTCTAGGCAGAACCTCTCTTCTCCTTTTAGTGAAGGAAGTGCATCTCAACTTGATATGGTGGCATTGAGGTGTAAAGACAGGAGTTGTGGGTTGCAATAAAGCTTCAAAAGAGGGATAGTCTACTTGCTCAAGATGAAAAACTCCTTATGTATATATGTTGCACCATGTAGATATGTTGTACATATGCACATCGAAAAAAATGTGCAAAAAGAAAAACTCCAAAAAAGTGGTGGGTCTGATAGAAAATGAAATACCCACCGGAGTGTATATAGTCAAATAAAGCAAAGCTTATGTTACCCATGCCCATGTCATGAAGCTTGCAGCAGGGAGACCTAGCTACACTGTTTGGGCTCCCTAGGATACATGGCTACACTGGCCACGGTCCATTCTCTTCTTCCTCCTCTTCTTGAGCCGGTTGAACTTGAACTTAGAAGGGAATACCCCGATCCTAGAGGAAAGATTTGTCAGACTAGGGCATTAGAGTTACCTTGTTCTGAGGTGGGGGGCTACACATCACTTACACGGTACAAGAAAAGATTCATAATCATCAGAGGTTGTGTATGTAGACTTGTTCTGATCAGGATTGTTGAGGAGTCTTGACCATAGATTGGTGGAACTTAGAGGCTATTAAGTTTTAAACCTAAGTCCAAATAAGGTTCTGACAAACAAATAATCCAGAGATCTGACTAAGCTCCATACTTCAATTTAGTGAATACAAGTTTAATAATCAACCTTGATTCACCTTCTCCTTCTTCTTTTTCTGTTTCTTTTTCTTTTCACTTCTTTTTCAAATAAGTGTTTGCTAAGGGACTAGCAAAAGTAAAGTATAAGGGGGTGATGAATACTCATTCATCACTCTTTATTCTTTTATTTTAGAAAAATTTCTTGGCAAAACATCATGCATATAGTTGTAAATACAATAATTTATCAATAAGCATGCAGTTGTTAATAATCAATAATTAGCATGTATTTATGCATAAATAAAAGAATAAAGAATAAAAGAAAAAGAAGGAAATATTTAGAATAAATATTGAGTGACCTGAACCCAAGAGAGGGTCCAGACTGGACCTGATCACCAAATAAAATAAGTAGAGAGAGATAGGGCCACTCTACCATGTACATATCACCTTCTTTATGTATATATATTATTTTCACAAAAATAAAAAAATGTATTTTTACTCCCTTGTATATATTTCTAAAATAAAACAAAAATTAGATGAATAAAATAAAAATAAAAATAAAAATAAATTCTCTCTCACCTTGTACATAATACATGTATATATGTAATATATCCCTATTTATTGCATAGTTGTAAATAACTCATAAAAATAAAATAAAAATGATTTTGTACTCCAAATAATATCTTGTAAATAAATAAAATATAAAATTGGGGTATTTATACAAAAATAAGAAAATAAAAATTATTGTATAAAATACATAAGTATTTTACACATGTATATAATATAATATACTGTATATAGATTAAATTATTTTTCATAAAAATAAATAAAAATCACAAAGAAATAGTTCAGAAAATAACGAATATTTCTCATTTTGAATACTTTTTATTTCGAAATCATTTTCTATTTTAATTTATTTTACAAATTTTTTTGACCTAGCTAATTTCTGATTAGTCCAGGTGGAATGTTGACCCCGGTCAACATCCCCTCCCGGACCCTCCTGCGCCTGGATCCGAGTTTCGCCCGATTTTCGCCCATTTTTCCCACTCGGATCTTATTCTCTCCTGCCCTGATTTCACTACCCGCTTCTCCCCAGTGGTTCAGTGATCCTCGCGGATCCCTAGAGAGTCACCGATCCTCCTCGAATTGCGCGCTCTCACCCTATCTCTCCAGCCACCTGGGACTTCCTATAAAGACTTCATTCGATTCCCCAGACTCGAAGCTCGCGTCACACACCTCCCTTCTACCCTAGAACCTTTCCCCTTGGTGACAGCAACCGGATTGGGCCTTTGGTGGTCGGAGAAGGCCGCTGCAGCCAACGCTCGAGCTTCCTGGCTGGAGTTCCGTTGCGACGGGCCTCCCCTGCCTTCTGCAGCGAGGTCGAGGCCACGACCCCCTTCGACATCATCCCCTAGAGCTTAGGATTCAGATAGGACCCTCAGGTAGCCTCCATTTCGATCATAGTTCTGTCTTTTTCGAATCTTTCATCCGCCACTCCGCCAGCTCCGACCCGCCGGTCGGAGCCCCTTCAGCCACCTTTATCCATTTTGATCGACTCATCGGTTCACCATCACCCTTCGTGCGCAGCCTGATCATCTGAACGTTGGCTCTCCGAGTCATGATTAGGCTTTAGGTTCCCTCCATCACTCGCCGGGAACCCCCACCTCCATTCGTCGACGCTTCTCTTTAGTTTTAGTCAAATAACATTGACCGGAGTACTCCTCCGAGTCCGAGCTTTAACCCGCAGGTCTTCGCACGCGTGGATTCACCCAGGTCGCCTTCATCTCGCTTCGTTGGAGCTCGCCGAGGTCACGTCCACTGTTCAGTAGATCCGACCGTCGGTGGGTTCATCGGACCCGTCCACCCGATGCGGAGGAGCCGTGCGAGTCAACCACCGTCGTCCGATCGTTCATCGGAGCCGCAGATCTCCCTCGGTGCTCCAGTGAACTTCGCCCAGGTGGAGTTCTTTCGGAGCTTCCCTATGCCGTTGGAACACACCCTTCGCCCAGATTGCATCATAGATGTCCAAAGCTTGCACCTGTCAGGCCATTAGATCTGACATCTAACAGCCTCTGTTTGCCCACGTTCGCACCCTCCTGACGGCCGTTGGATTCACCAGCTGTACGCACCAGAGCTGCACGAAGTCATCCACTCAGAGCGCGCCACCTATCACCCCACACATGACGCACAAGCGGCTTAGGTAATTTGCTCTGCTACCCCTGCAGTTATTTCCTTTTATTAGTTAGTCATGTAAATATTTTTAGCTGTTGTGTTTATATTGGATATTTTACACTGAAGACCCTATTGATGAATCTCCATTTCATCACCTTTATTCTATCATTTTGGCCTCAAAAACCCCAGCAAATGCATGTAAAGAGCACCAATTTGTGCATAATAGCACTCATGATTCATTGTATTAATTACACATTAAATAAGGTGTTTAATGCCAAACTTATAGAATAAAGAGAAGAAAAGAAAAAGGAATAAAATATCGCAAATATTTTATGACCCTAACCCCGAGACCAAGGCCAGCATGGAATTGGTCGACAAGGAATAAAGTAGGGGGAGATAAGGGACAGTGTACAATAAATACCTCATTTATTCATGCATATATTCATGCATTTTTGACACCTATTTTGTACATAATTATTTATTCATCAAATAAAGAAACTTTGTTCATGAAAATTGTAGATAATAATGTAAATAAAAATACAAAATTGAGTTTGTGTAAAAATCACACTCAATGTTCATTTTATACACAGAATAAAAAGCCAAAATCTCAACTTCACAGACCCATATCTTGCAAATAAAAACTCCAAATCACTCAAACTCACCTTTAATTGTATATAGCTTTCCAAGAACTATTCAATAAAATTGGTTTCATAATTTTTAGAGTCCATCTGCAAAAGTTAGGTTTTTGGCCCCCATTGTGCAGCCTGCCTGATTAAAATATTCAATATATTCATGATCTATTATTTTTATCAAATTATATTTTTATAATTTTGTAAATAATGTATATAATACATGTACATATTGAAATTAGAATAAAACTAAAAAGGACTTCTAAAATAAAATAAGTAAATGCAAGATAATAGGCAAGATACCTATGATCCAATATATGCATAAATAAAAAGGGAAAACTTTCTTTAATTATTTTCTTTTCTCATATTTTTCTAATGTTGTAAATATTATACATAACTCATTAAAAATACAAACTCAAAATAAAAATCAAGAAAATACATTAAAAAAATAAAGTATATACAATATATAGGTAAAAGACCTATAAGTATACCTACATATACATATGCCTATTTATTTAAAAATGAAAATAAATTCATACAAATTGAATAAAAATACCTTTATACTCACAAAAATAAATTATAAATTTATAAAATAAGCCAATAAAATAATAAAATAAAATAAACAAATAAAAAAATTAAAAGATACAAAATACATGTAAATACACACATATACACTTTATTAAAATAAAACTATAATAAAACACTTCAAAAAAATTCAATAAAAATCGTAAATAAATACTACATGAAATAGTACACATTTTTTATTTTATAAGAAAATTCTAATAAAATCATTTTCTATGTCAAATAAATCAATTTTGAGCAAAATTTCCTGTTTTGTCTTCTTGCGGCCGACGTGGACCAATGGCGCGCCAGCCCTTGTTGACCGCCCGGTCAACTGTCCCATCCGGGACCTGGCGCCTCTGAACTGTCATTTCCCCGGATTTCTTCCCTTTTTTACGGCCATCCCGTCCATCGATTGAGCTCGCTTTCTTCACAAGATATGATCTCTGATGATCACTGATACCCGCCGATAACTTGGATCAATTTGATACTCATTGGATCAAGCAATAATCGCCGGTCAATAAGGCTCCAGGCCATTGTCTATAAATAAGAAGCTCCGCTCCCTTCCTCAAATTTGGCCAATTTCATCCACCCAAAACGCCTTGATTTCGATCCTGGGACGTTCCTCGTGACAGGGGGAGTGCTCCAGCACCTCGAATCGGCCGGAGGAGGGACAATTTTGACGCGGCGGAGCTCCGGCGTCCGTCCTGCTCCCTGGTGGCCCCCAGGTATAAGAGCTGCTTTATTATCGCATTTTAGTTAGGTTTTAATGTTAGCTTTTGATTTCCGTTGTTAGTTTAGTCTTTAGTTAATCATCGTAGCGTAAAATCAAAAATTCGAAGTTCGCCGGAGCTCCGCTCCGGCGACTTCTTCAACTCAACCGTATCCGACCGCCACTGGCACCCCATTTCGATCCCCATCGCATTCTCCATCGATCTATCGCCTTTGTTCAACCGAGGACCTCTGGTCTTCGCGAATCGGGGCTCCACCTCTGCCTTACGCCGGAGCCCCTCCGCCCCACTCCATCTTGCTGCAAAGCTTCAAAACCCGGGGTCGAGGAGGTAGCCCTCGCTCCCCCAGTTCTTCCTATGCAGGTCCAGCGAAGAAAGGAGCCCATCTGGGCTCGAATCGAACCAGGAAGAGGTTCCTGGAGGTCTCGTTCTTCCCCGACCTCGTCCCAGCGCCTCGGACCTCCAGGAGCCATGAGAAGACCATCAGATGACGCGGGAGGCTTCTAGCTTCGTGCAGAACATCTCAGATGCGCTGGAGAGCCCTGGAGGAGCCCAAGCTTCTCGATCGAAGCTCGCCAGGCGCGAGCTTCTTCCCTGTTCTTCCAGGGGGCTCCAGTGTCGTCGGATCAGGAGGTCCGGCCCAGATCGCATAGGAGACGTCCGATGAAGACACGCGCCAACCGTCAGATCCGCGGGGAGCTTCTAATCTGAACCCTTCATCGACGAACCGGTATCCACCGTCAGATGCCCGACGCGTGGCTAAGTGAAATGATCGTCGCCATCCGCCAGCGCCTAATTGAGGGGTAAATTTCTTATTTTACCCCAGTCCTTTTTGTATTTAATAATTACCCCTGTAAATAAAAGTTGAAGTTCATTTTAGCGTGAAAATTTTGCAAGGTCCCCCCTGTATTTTCCTGAAATTGCTTTGAGATCCAATCCACGTCACCTCACGTGTACCCCCACGTGAGGTGGTAAAATTGCACAAGCACCCCTGTATGTTTGTAAATTAGCATTTAGTCAATAAAATAAAATTCCCCGTGTAATATTTTTGTGAGAATTTATAAAAAGGACCTGGAACTTTTGGAAATTACGTTTTGGTCCCTGTGGGTGCGGAGCACGTGTAGTCCCACGTGCTGGGTATTTTGCGCTAAGGCCCCTGGCGGATTTTGTATTTCTTTTTGCCCCTTAAAATTGCAGATCACGTGTTATAACTTTGATGTTTTTGCACAGAAGCCCCAGACTTTATTTTTATTTGCAAAAATACCCCTGCTAGGCTATTTAATTCTTGTATGCTTTGTCCATTTATTTTATGCCTCATATTAATTTGAAAATTTCTGCAAAAATGGATATAAGCTCCTGTTAGGTTACTCTTGCTCTCCATATTTTTAGTTTTTAATTTTGTTGCATTTTTACATTTATTAAAAATCAAAAACCTGCCTTTTATTTACTGTCTAGCTTATAAAATGCCAAAAAATAGTAAAATACCTCGAAAAATTCCAAAAAAATTAACTATGGTCTATCTTAGCCTAATTAAGTGTCAATCCAAAAATCATTAAAAGTCTCAAAAGAAAAACCTTAAAATTTCAAAAATACTCAAAAACTCTAAAAAATATAAAAAATTCTAGAAAACCCTAAAAATTACAAACTCAACTCCTGTAGGCCCTATATTTTATCCTCTTTCTTTTAAAAATAGTTGGGAGAATTTTTGTGGCTGTGTGGTATTTTTAATTACCATTTTAACCCCCAGCCAGTAGCTACTCCACTGTTTGCTTTATTTCAGTATTTAAAAAAACCAAAAATATGTTGAAAAATGCCCAAAAATCACAAAAACATTAGAAAATCTTGAAAATACCAAAAAGAATTTATTTCTGAATTTTTGACTATTTGTGTATATTTTTTTATAAATATTCTATCCTCCCTTCTCTTTACATTATATATATATTCCCTTATTGAAAAAAGAGAAAAAAAAAGAATATATGTATATATATATATCTATTAATATATAAAATTCTAAAATAAAAAAATTATTATATGTATATATATATATATATATCTAATGTATGTATTGTGTATTCTATACACATCCTCTATGGGTATATATACACTTATACATTTATATTCTATAAATTATATATATAATACATAGTTATATTATTAAAATGAAAAAATAAAATAATAAATAATAAATAATAAAAAAATAATAAAAATAAAAACCCACAAAAATAGGACTCACGCAAGGATGACTCTATGGTACATGCACATCTTAGGCTATTGCACTTTTGTATTGCTCTCTGTAGTTCGACCTCAACATGCTTGTTCACTATGCATTTTATGGTAGAGAAATAAATATTAATTCACATTTTTGGACTTAATTCATTCATTCTTTTATTGTGGGTTAATGGCTGATCAACATGGTATTCTGCGAGTGGTCGCTTCAGCGACACCTTATATACATTATTCATTGTGACCCTCGCATGAATTTATCGTGCTATCAGATGGCGCCGTTACCGGGAGCAATGAGCATAGCCTAATTTATTTTGTCAATCTTGTGTAAATTTTTTTTTTCTTTTCATCATTGATTTTGTGAGCAGCTATGTCTAATGTAATTAGTCACCATGCTTCATTGATTTATTTATTTATTGTGATTAATTTATATCTGCTTTATTTGAATGATTGAGCTCTACTAATTCAATCTTCTTTTGACTTTGATGCGAGGGCCCACCACGCGAGGATGGCTTCTTAGGGAGCCAAGGCAACCAAGCTTGGAGGAGGGTGGTCTTCACCTCATGGCCATCTTGAGAGAGCACCAAGGAAGCAAGGAGGAGGGGATTAGTTAGTTCTAGAACTCTTAGAATTATTTTTGTAATTTATGGTGAGAGAGAGACAATCTTGGCATGTAATTAACAGGACTCTACTCTTCACAATGAGGTCCAGTGCCCAGGTGATTGTTCACCTGGGGGCCTCATCGCGGTTTTCTGAGTTTTCATCGCTTTCTTTTCTTTGTTTTCCGAAGTTTTGAGCTTTCTGCCTTTCTTTTACTTTGTTTTGTGTGCTTGGAGCCCCTAGATATAGGTTGCTTGACTCGGTAGCTAGGTCCACACATTAATAAGAATGCATGTTCCTATAGTCTACTTCGTATGGATCTAGTCAAATTTAAAACAAGCAGTTCATTTATCTCTTAGCCCTTGTGCCACAGCGAGCCCCGTAAAGCGCTATCTCCTAAACTCAAGTGTGTTGAGAAGAGGAGGGGTGAGCCAAGACCGGACCTCTTCAGGGCTAGAGATGAATGAGTGGCTTATAGTTCTTCACGTTAATAGCAGCTAATGTTTAGGGCGATTTTGTGCCTTGCATACCGCCATGTAGATAGGTTTAAAAATTCTGTTTTGCATACCGTATGGAGAGAGCTGGGATGCACTGTAAGTCTTCTAACTCAGCATGCATCATTCGGTTCAATGGTGGGATTTCCATCATGGAACCACTTGCACGGCTTTTCCGCTATCTCCCTCTGATTTTGAGAACCTAGAACTTAAATGAAAATCAACAAAAACGTTAGGCGCTGGTATGAAAACAGACTCAGAAAAAGTGAAAACCCAAAAATTAAAACAAGGGGACTACTAAATAAACTTTGACCTTAATTAAAATCTGTAATTGACTATCATTGTACCGGGTTCATAAAGCCCTCATTGTTTTCAGGTACCTTGGAGGGGGACCAAAACCCTACTCCCTTGAGCGAGTGCGACCCCCTAAGGACTAAAGCCAAAAACCCAGTCTACAACTGCCTTGTGTATCACCTGGATTTCCGAAGTAGTGGCGCTTCTATAGTACGTAGGCGAGTAGGGCTTGGTCACCAATGATGACTCTCTGTTGTGTAGAGCATCGACCCTGTCCGAAGTATTGAGCACAGGCCACGCCTTCACGGGGGTGTCTGTCTCATTGTCCTGCATCCGAGTAGCTTCTTGCACGCTCACGGGTGATTCCGTTGCGAGCGAGAACCTAAGTATTGGTTTCGCCTATCGGCTTCCTCTCTCTATTTCTTTGGCTGAGTAGGGATCCAGGAAGGGTTACAAGGACTCCAAAAAGTACAGACTACAGGTTACACAGGAGGAGGACAAGTACGGGATACTCTTCTGGCAGTACTCTCTCTCCTATAGGGTAGCGTACTAAGGACTTGTTATAAGATATGCCTGAATTCACCACTCTAAAAATGAAAAGATAATAAATAGCCGAACTTTCACGGCTTCATATGGCGTGAGTTGGTGAACCCGATTTTGTATTGTGTTTGTATGGATCTAGATTAAGGTTCAAAGCTCAAGTCCCGCGCATTTGCGCACATCTTCTTTCTCCCTTTGACCACCCCGCTCAGCCGAGCCTCTCTACTATTTTACACTCCTTTTATTCCTCGTTGACCATCGTATCTTTCATCCAACATCCTATCTTCTCTTGTACTTCGCGAAGTTGATCCATGGATGGTTTCCGTCGGGACTATGCCGACACCCACATCGATTCCATGGACTCAACTCCGCCAATAAGTTCGAGGCGATTCCCGAGAACCCGATCCGAACTTTGCGGATCGATCTCCAGACTCCTTGTTTTCTACCTTCCTCTTGGCCACCCAATAAACTGGGATCACTTTTGTCCCACTTTCGCCGTTGTGAATGGAAGTCGATTACAATCTACATCCTTTTCCAGTCACAACATGCCGGGGTTAACTCGAATTCCAGCTTCATCATGGCAGCTGAACATTAATTGCAAGCGGTCTGATCAGGACTATCTCATTATGCAGATAGAAGATAGTGCGAGCCCTGGAGACTACTCCGGAGTTCATTTCGTCCGACTCAGACCCTGACATGGCTCCCGGAGGAAAGGGCAAGGGTCAGCAGCCACCATTACCAGAGGGACAGTTGCCAGACCAGAATCAAGTCAATGCACAACTACTAGCATCTATCCAGGCCATCCAGCAGCAGCTGACCGAGCAGGCCCTCACACAGACAGCATTCCAGGACATGTTGAATGATATGATGAACCGCGACGACGATGGAGGAGGCAGACGCAGAGGAGGAGGCAGGGGAGGAGGAGGTGGAGGTGGAGGTGGTGGTCCTGATGATGATGACCCTGAACTACCACCACCAAAGCCTACACTTAAAGAAACATACAATCCGGGAGACATCCAGATGACCGAGTGGATCCTCATTCCACCAGTATACGCTCACTTTGAGCTGAAGCCCCAGTTCATTGCCCTTCTCCCTGCATTCCATGGAAACACCAGTGAAGAGCCCTACATTCACCTGCAGCAATTCTCCTGCATTTGCCGTACTACTCACTATCCCAATGTCCCTTTGGACATTGTCAAGATGATGGCTTTCCCCTTTAGCCTACAAGACAAGGCCCTCTATTGGGTCAACCATCTGGGAAAGGTTGTGACGACCTGGGAGGAGCTGAAGTCCGCCTTTCTGCACAAGTATTACCCTCTAGGTCGGCTCAACCAGATGCGAGCCCGAGTCAGTAATTTCTCCCAAGGACCCCATGAGTCAATACATGAAGCATGGGAGAGATTCACTAACCTGCAGGAGAAGTGTCCCCATCATGATATCCCGAAGACCAGCTTGGTCCAGCACTTCTTTGGGGGACTGAACATTGAAAGCCAAAGGCTCGTTGACACAACATGTGGGGGCTCACACTTCAATAAGGATGAAGACGTAGTCTGGCAAATATTTGAAGAAATGGCCGAAGGAGAGGCCACCCTCTCTTCATCCAAGGCGTATCAGAAGCAGCCCCAGATCCTCCAGAAACAAGTGCACATGGCAGTGTCCAAGGAAGCAGAGAGAGATGAGAGCTCCAACCTCAGTATCATCGGGGGCCATCTCTCTAAAGTTGACATCATTGAGAAGCGATCACAGGACCTCAAAAAACTCGCTGTGATCGAAAAGAGGACCCAGAACTTAGACAAGCTTGATCAGATCAACAAGTACCATGAACTGTTGGTGGGCACCATCAACTCTGTTCAGTCGGTGGCACCATCAGAAGCTCCCGCTGAGAAGAAGGACGAGCCGCAATCGCAGCATCAGCCTCAGTCGAGCCAGCAGCCACCGGCAGTCCAGCACGTGTACTACATGCAGGCACTCGACCAGGGCCAACCGCAACAGCAAATGGTTGTGTACCAGCCAGAGTTTCTCTCAGGACCTAATCCAGTTTTCCCACCACCCCTGATTCAGGAAGTGAACGGGGTATGGACCAATGATATAAGCCGACCCATCCTACGGGACAACCCCAGGGTCAGCCACTTGCCAACCGGCAGTACCACCAACCTTAGGGTGGTCGTTTTGGGCAGTCCTCTCAGCCTCATCAGCAGTACCATCAGCCTCCCCAGTATGCAAACCAATGGAGGCAGAATTGTCCATACCAGTAGCAGCCGCAGTACCGTCATCCACAGCCGTTTCAGCAGTATGCGGCTGCCCAGCCTCAACCATACCAGCAGTATCCTCCTCCCTCGTATCAACAACTTCAACTACCTGCACCACCTCAGCACCACCAACAACAGCCTCCACATCCATCTATGCAACAACAGCGTGGTCTGCACGCTGAAACCACTGAAGCACCCCCTGCGAACCCCACCATGGATTGTCTGGCCCAGCTTGTCAAAGGGCTAGCGGAAATGACCAAGCGGCTTGATGACTTGACCGCCACTCAAACCACCATTCCGGCTGAGGTCGAAGCCAACCCCAATAATTTCAAGAAGAAAGAGCAGGTAGATTGTGATGTCCTGTCTGAGTCTGGTAATGATATTACTGTTTATTCTAATGTTGTTACTCTCAGGAGCGGTAGGGCCTTGCCTCTGCCTGCTACCAAGTGTGGGGAGAATAAAGAAACAGGTGGATCGTCATCTTCCGCATCAGCCATGCCAGCTACAGTGGCGGGTGAGGAGGAAGAAGAAGGAGAAGACATTCCAGCCGTCGTGCATTCCCAGCATCAGTCCCAGCCAAAAATACAAAAAAATCAGCAAAAGCAAAAACAACAAAAAGAAGCTTGCAGCTGAAGCGAAGCCGCGCCAGCATTGGAGGAGCCGCAAGCAGCAGCCGATCCTTCGCCAGCCGACGGAGCAGAAGCTACCCTTTTTTATCGCCCTGCAGCGCCAGTATGCCAGGATACAGTTTGTACTCCTTTTTGTAGTCCGGATGTACAACATTTGATGGGCGATGATTTTGATGTAAATAAGAACTCTAATTTTCTTGCCAGTAATGTACATATTCCTTTTCCTCATGCAATAGAAAAATCCAAAAAAAATTGCAAAACGAAAAAAGGCATTGCCTTATCCAGGTGTTGAGGAAATATTAGATAAGTTGACTGTTGAGATTCCTTTGTTGAAGGACGTGGAGTACATGCCAGCTGTAAAGAAAGGACTGAAGGAGGCATGTACTAACATGCGTCGCCCAGCACAAGAAAACAGACACCGAGATGTAGAAAAGCACGTTCTCTCCATGGCCACTGTTGCTGCCATCAGCAACCTCCCACAGAAAAAGCAAGATACAGGAGCACCTCTGATCAGTTGTGAGATTTTTGACCAGGTCTTCGAGCGCACTCTCCT
This sequence comes from Ottelia alismoides, assembly GCA_037367405.1. Taxonomy (NCBI): domain Eukaryota; kingdom Viridiplantae; phylum Streptophyta; class Magnoliopsida; order Alismatales; family Hydrocharitaceae; genus Ottelia; species Ottelia alismoides. The sequence continues at coordinate 61,948 of JAZKJV010005347.1, read as the reverse complement.
TGACAGTGGATCTTCCATCAACCTTCTGTCCTCGTCCATAATGCAAGAATTCGGGCTGGGTCCGCTCAAGCAGACACGCATGATCCTTCAGTTCGCTGACCGATCCGTCAAGCGGCCCCGAGGTCTGTTGGAAGACGTCGTAGTTAAGGTGCAGGAGATGCAATTCCCAGCTGATTTTGTAGTCCTTGATATGGACTCGCCTGCACCTCTGCTCCAGACCCCTATCATCCTTGGCCGACCATTCCTTCGTACCTCCGGTGCCGTGGTTGATTACGGGTCTGGCAGGATTACTTTCAGCTCGAACACCCAGCAGATCACCATCAACATGAATAGAGAGCCGAATGCCACGACTGATGAGAGCCAGCCAGCATGCGAAGCAGACTGTGACTTTATTACAGATATCAGAGATTCATTCTTGTCGCTGGACGATTATTGGACCCGAGAAATCCTCACACTCGAGGAGGACTTGGAAAGCACAGTCAACCTTGGCTCTGATGATTCTTGGGAGACAGATTCTCAGATGCAGGCGCATCTCTTCGAGCATCCACTCCAGACCGAACACGATCAGCTTAGCGCAGAACCGCTCGGCACATCACCAGGATCTCAGCAGAATGATGAGGATGGTACCAACTTCAAGGAAGTACATCCCACTACAAGCATAGTCTCTAAAGTGACCGACAAGTTGGATAGGTTAAAACCAGAACTCAAGCCACTTCCTACAGGCCTGAAGTATGCTTTCCTTGCGGGAGAAGAACATATGTATCCGGTCATCATCAGCAGCAGGCTGAATCCGGATCAGGAATCTCGTCTTCTCGAGGTTCTAGAAAAGAACCGCAAGGCACTTGGTTGGAGCGTATCAGATCTCCGAGGGATAAATCCAGCCTTATGTTCACACCATATCTATCTAGAAGAAGATGCCAAGCCATCCCGCGAATTCCAAAGAAGGTTGAACCCTAACCTCCAGGACGTCATCATAAAAGAAATAACGAAATGGTGTGATGCAGGCTTCATCTATCCCATCTCTGACTCAAAATGGGTAAGCCCACTGCATGTAGTTCCCAAGAAATCCGGGCTTACCATGGTTACAAATGACAAAGGAGAGGAAATTTCCACACGGGTACCAACATCCTGGCGGGTTTGTGTTGACTATCGCCGTCTTAATGCAGCAACTAAGAAGGACCACTTTCCCTTGCCATTCATTGATCAAGTTCTGGAAAGATTAGCAGGCAAGGAGTTCTTCTGCTTTTTGGATGGGTACTCCGGATACAACCAGGTGGCAATCGCCCCTGAAGATCAAGAGAAGACTACCTTCACTTGCCCGTTCGACACCTACGCCTTCAAGAGAATGCCCTTTGGATTATGCAACGCACTTGCGACCTTCCAAAGATGCATGTTAGCAGTCTTCGCCGAGATGGTAGGCAGTTTTCTCGAGGTGTTCATGGACGACTTCTCTGTCTATGGTGATAGTTTCAATTCTTGTCTTGAGCACCTAGACAGAGTGCTTCAGAAGTGCCGAGAAGTCAATTTGGTGCTTTCATGGGAAAAGAGCCACTTTATGGTCACTGAAGGCATTGTGCTGGGTCACGTCGTTTCCAAACGTGGCATGGAAGTCGACCCGGCGATGGTGGATGTTATTTCAAATCTCCAGCCACCTCAGACAGTGAAGAATGTGAGGTCATTCCTGGGGCATGTCGGATTTTACAGACGATTCATCAAGGATTTCAGCCACATTGCCCGACCTCTGACAGAACTTTTGTGCAAGGAAACTGAGTTCATTGTTGATCAGCAGGTTCTCCTTGCTTTCAATCAGTTGAAGGAGCTTATCACTCAGGCTCCAATCTTACAGCCGCCAGACTGGACTCTCCCCTTTGAGATAATGACCGATGCGTCAGATTTTACAGTCGGGGCTGTCCTTGGGCAAAGAAAAGAAAAAGCACCCTATGCCATTCACTATGCCAACAGAACATTAGATGGAGCACAAAGAAATTATACAGTGACAGAGAAAGAATTGCTGGCTGTGGTTTTCGCCCTTGAGAAGTTCAGATCCTATCTGTTGGGATCAAAAGTCACAATTTTTACAGACCACTCTGCTATCCGGTACCTACAGCAGAAGATGGACGCCAAGCCGAGACTAATTCGTTGGATCCTCCTCCTTCAGGAATTTGATTTGGAAATCAAGGACAAGCCTGGAGTTCAGAATGTGGTAGCAGACCATCTCTCCAGAATAGAGCAGCATGAGCCTCCTCTGAATGATTCACCTATCACAGAAACCTTTCCTGACGAATCAATCCTTGCAGTGGATTCTCTTCCTTGGTATGCAGATATAGTCAACTACCTCGCCTCTGGGGTAACACCAGCGGATTGGACGAAAAATCAGAAGAACAAATTCATGTCGACCATCCGGTTCTACCAATGGGAGGATCCTCTTTTATTCAAGGAAGGAGCGGATTGCATTTGGCGCAGGTGCATCCCTCAAACGGAGCAGTCTAGTGTCCTCGAGCATTGTCACTCGCTCGAATCTGGTGGACACCATTCTGGAGATCGGACGGCAGCTAAAGTACTTCAGTGTGGCTTCTGGGGGCCCACTTTATTCAAGGATGCAGCTGAATTCGTCAAGCGATGTACTGACTGTCAGAGAATTAAAGGTACACTTACTGCCAAAGATTCAATGCCCCTGAAAATCATTCAGATAGCAGATGTCTTTGATGCATAGGGCATTGACTTCATGGGACTGTTCCCTACAGTCAAGGTTTTGAGCACATCCTTCTTGTCATCGATTACGTGAGTCATTGGGTTGAAGCTATTCCCGCTCGAGCCGCCGACAGCCGTACAGTCTGTCAGTTCCTAAAGAAAAACATCATTTCACAGTTCGGAATACCGAAAATTCTCATCTCAGACGGGGGTAGCCACTTCATTAATAAAGAGGTCAAGAAGTTAACGAAGGAGTACGACATCGATCATCGTGTCGCGTCTCCTTACCATCCTCAGACCAATGGCATGGCGGAGTTATCAAAACAGAGAAATCAAGACTATACTGTAGAAACTTGTTAGGCCAAACAGAAAAGACTGGTCTCAACGCTTGGAATCGGTCCTATGGGCTTACCGAACCGCCTACAAGTCTCCCTTGGGCATGTCGCCCTATCGTCTTGTATATGGAAAACCGTGCCATCTGCCCGTTGAATTAATTCACAAGTCTTTATGGACAATCAATAGTTGTAATTTGGACTCACGCAAAAGTGGTCAGAAGAGGAAAGATGATCTGAACAGACTCTTGGAGTTCCGAGACTATGCATACGATAACACCTTGATGTACAAAGAGAAGGTGAAACGCTGGCATGATCGGCACATCAGACGAAAGACCTTCGATGTTGGACAGAAAGTGTGGTTATTTGATGCAAAGTTGCGGATCTTCCCGGGCAAATTAAAGAGTAAGTGGACAGGGCCATTTCGAGTTTGTGAAGTGCGTGACAATGGAAGTATTGCCATATCAGAATTGTCCCCTGACGCACACCCCTTCGTCATCAACGGCCAACTCCTGAAGCCTTACTTTGAACCAGATGCATTCTTAGACGTTGTAGACTCCATTCAGTTAGTGCACCACGAAGACATTTCCACAAATGCTGCAGCATCATAAGATTCAGACGATGTATTACAACAACTGTTTATCTTCTTTTCTTCTTTTCCTTTTCTAACTTCTTTTTGTATCTAAAAGGTGCCGCCCTTGTAGACAGTTTTCTATACTTAGGACGTACTTTGTCCTAAGTATAGGGGGTATGTGCACCCCGAGTTTTTCATTTTATTCCGATCCTCTCCATTGTCTCCTCTTCTTGTCTATACTTAGGAGTATCTTACCCTAAGTATAGGGGGAGACAATTTGAGTACGATTTGTATATTCCCACCCTTGACCCTCCCTACGTTGTGTACAGTCTGCTATACCTAGGATTATTTGATCCTAAGTATAGGGGGGACGGTCAACTTCTCATTCATTCATTTTTCATTCATATATTTTTAGACTTGTCTATACTCAGTACGAGTTGTGTCTTCTCTTTTCTCTTCGATCTATGAGGACATAGCTCATACTAAGTATAGGGGGGTCATATATACCATGTATATACTATAAGCCATAACTCATACTGAAAAATATTAACTCAATCTAAAAAGCAATAATTAATTCTATAATAAAAGATGATTGTGAGATCCTCAGACTCTTTGTATTTGTACTGATTATTGAGTCAGGAAAAGTGTTTTCTGCAAAATGTTTCTTTGAAAAATCTTGTGAAAATTGCTTGAAAAATAGTGTGTACAAGTATTCAACCTTTGAAAAATAGTCTTGTGTGTAAAATTTATTTTCTTTGAGTGAAATACAAATGAAAATCAGTGTGCAAATGATGGAAAAATTTGTTTGTCAAATTGCTTTGAAAAATATATCTATCTTGCGTAAAAACCTTTGTAAAATCATTTTCAAATGCGTGAACATGTTTGTCAAATTAGTTTGGACTATAGTCTTCCGAATCTTTTGAAAAGGATTCTCGAATAAGTCTGAGGAGTCTGCACAAAAATCTCTCATACAAAAATTAGCATAATCCCAAATAAAGCGTATAAGAGCCAAAACCATATTATACATCAAATACAGTTTTCTTCTTTTGTATATACTGATTAATAAATCAGGTTAAATACCTATACAATAGGATTTGAAAAAGAGTATGAACTGTTTGAAAAATTTGCTGTGAAATGTTTTCAACCTGTGTAAAATTGTTTGGATTGCAAAACTTTTCTTTGTGTGGAATAAGGATTTGGAAAATCTATGTGCAAATATTTTGAAAATTGTTTGTCAAAATTATTATGGAAAATGTAAATATATACAGTGTGAAAAATCTTTGCAAAGACAGTTCTCAAATTTGTGTAAATGATTGCAAAAATTATCGTGTACTATAGTTTGCAAATTTATTTTCAAAATTAGATCTAAGGAATAAAAACATCATTACAAATACTTGAAAATTATGAATAAGATACATACAATTCTTTCTGTACAAGCTGAATAAAGTACGCCATTAAAACCTGTAAAGTCTTTGAAAATCCATACCTTTTGTAAATAAGGCGGTACGCCCGTGTAAATAATTGTGTATACCTTTGTATGTGTCAAGCTTTCTATTTGCAAAAATTCTTTGTGTAAAAAGATTCTTTGATTCTTGTGAAATCTTTGTGAAAAATTGCATCATTCATTGTGCATAGCATGAGCATACCATGCATATTCTTTTTGAGTGAGCTTGATGATTGAATCAGTCCAATAAAGTCTCTAATTGGAGCTTGGTTAGACCTAACTGCACCTAACTGCACTGGAACCTTACGGGAACTAGGTTTAAGGTACTTCAGGTCTATACAGACTTAATTCTTTGAGAAATCAGGGTTGGGTTCAAGTCACCTCAACTGACTAACTAGAACTTCTCGAGACACACGCATGACTCTTGCCGACCGTGACCTAACTTGGACACTTGCACCTTTCACTTAGCTCAACTTAGTTGGAGTGGTGAGGGGGTTGGATTTGCCAGTCTGAGACGCACATGGGTGGAAACATTCGTCCTCGTCTAGGGAGGGAAGTGCACCCCAACCTGGTCCAATAGCCATGAGGTCTAGAGACAGGAGATTGTGGATTGCGATAAAGCTTCAAAAGAGGGATAGTCTACTGGCTCAAGATGAAAAACTCCTTATGTAAATGCTGCTGTGAATAGTATGTTGAAAAAAAATGGTCAGGCATGTACAAAAAAATAAAATGCCTGCAAAGTATGTACATATATTGTAAAGCCAATAAGCAAGCTTGAGTTCCAAAGTCAAATATGTAAGCCTGCAGCTGGATGACTTGACTACACTGGTCTTGCATCCCAGGATAGGTAGCTACACTGGCTACCATCCATTCTTCTCTTCACCCCCTCCTCTTGAGCTGGTTGCCACTTGAACTTAGAAGGGAATACCCTGCTCCTCGAGGAAAGAGCTGTCGAATTGGGGAATCATTGGGTTGTCATTCTGGAGAAGTCAGTTCCTTTGTCATTTCAGTTGGGGAGAGCCATCATCACTTACACTGTACAAGTCAGCTTCATAGTTATAAGGGTTTGCGTATGATGTAGACCAGTTCTGACCAGGCTATTGAGGTGAGTCGAACCAAGTTCTGTGACTATCGAAGGTTGTTGTATTCTAGAGATGGTTCCCGACTAGGTTCCACACACATCTACACCTAAGGTCTGACAGGAGCTCCAAATTCAGATTTTATAAAGACAGGCATTGCACTGAAAGCACCCTTATTCACTCTATCCTTCTTTAATTCTCCTTTTTCTTTTCTTTATTCTTTTTGTACTTATTGCATAAGTGTTTGCTAGGGACTAGCAAAGGCAAGTATAGGGGGGTGATGAATCTCCATTTCATCACCTTTATTCTATCATTTTGGCCTCAAAAACCCCAGCAAATGCATGTAAAGAGCACCAATTTGTGCATAATAGCACTCATGATTCATTGTATTAATTACACATTAAATAAGGTGTTTAATGCCAAACTTATAGAATAAAGAGAAGAAAAGAAAAAGGAATAAAATATCGCAAATACTTTATGACCCTAACCCCGAGACCAAGGCCAGCATGGAATTAGTCGACAAGGAATAAAGTAGGGGGAGATAAGGGCCAGTGTACAATAAATACCTCATTTATTCATGCATTTATTCATGCATTTTTGACACCTATTTTGTACATAATTATTTATTCATCAAATAAAGAAACTTTGTTCATGAAAATTGTAGATAATAATGTAAATAAAAATACAAAATTGAGTTTGTGTAAAAATCACACACAGTGTTCATTTTATACACAGAATAAAAAGCCAAAATCACAACTTCACAAACCCATATCTTGCAAATAAAAACTCCAAATCACTCAAACTCACCTTTAATTGTATATAGTTTCCAAGAACTATTTAATAAAATTAGTTTCATAATTGTTGGAGTCCATCTGCAAAAGTTAGGTTTTTGGCCCCCATTGTGGAGCCTGCCTGATTAAAATATTCAATATATTCATGATCTATTATTTTTATCAAATTATATTTTTAGAATTTTGTAAATAATGTATATAATACATGTACATATTGAAATTAGAATAAAACTAAAAAGGACTTCTAAAATAAAATAAGTAAATGCAAGATAATAGGCAAGATACCTATGATCCAATATATGCATAAATAAAAAGGGAAAACATTCTTTAATTATTTTATTTTCTCATATTTTTCTAATTTTGTAAATATTATACATAATTCATTAAAAATACAAACTCAAAATAAAAATCAAGAAAATACATTAAATAAATAAAGTATATGCAATATATAGGTAAAAGACCTATAAGTATACCTACATATACATATGCCTATTTATTTAAAAATGAAAATAAACTCATACAAATTAAATAAAAATACCTTTATACTCACAAAAATAAATTATAAATTTATAAAATAAGCCAATAAAATAATAATATAAAATAAACAAATAAAAAAATTGAAAGATACAAAATACATGTAAATAAACACATATACACTTTATTAAAAAAACTATAATAAAACACTTCAAAAAAATTCAATAAAATCATAAATAAATACTACATGAAATAATACACATTTTTTATTTTATAAGAAAATTCTAATAAAATCATTTTCTATGTCAAATAAATCAATTTTGAGCAAAATTTCATGTTTTGTCTTCTTGCGGCCGACGTGGACCAATGACGCGCCAGCTCTTGTTGACCGCCCGGTCAACTGTCCCATCCGGGACCTGGCGCCTCTGAACTGTCATTTCCCCGGATTTCTTCCCTTTTTTATGGCCATCCCGTCCATCGATCGAGCTCGCTTTCTTCACAAGATATGATCTCTGATGATCACTGATACCCGCCGATAACTTGGATCAATTTGATACTCATTGGATCAAGCAATAATCGCCGGTCAATAAGGCTACAGGCCATTGTCTATAAATAAGAAGCTCCGCACCCTTCCTCAAATTTGGCCAATTTCATCCACCCAAAACGCCTTGATTTCGATCCTGGGACGTTCCTCGTGACAGGGGGAGTGCTCCAGCACCTCGAATCGGCCGGAGGAGGGACAATTTTGACGCGGCGGAGCTCCGGTGTCTGTCCTGCTCCCTGGTGGCCCCCAGGTATAAGAGCTGCTTCTTTATCGCATTTTAGTTAGGTTTTAATGTTAGCTTTTGATTTCCGTTGTTAGTTTAGTCTTTAGTTAATCATCGTAGCGTAAAATCAAAAATTCGAAGTTCACCGGAGCTCCGCTCCGGCGACTTCTTCACTGTGAACTCAACGGTGTCCGACCGCCACGTGCACCCCATTTCGATCCCCATCGCATTCTCCATCGATCTATCGCCTTTGTTCAACCGAGGACCTCTGGTCTTCGCGAATCGGGGCTCAACCTCCGCCTTACGCCGGAGCCCCTCCGCCCCACTCCATCTTGCTGCAAAGCTTCAAAACCCGGGGTCGAGGAGGTAGCCCTCGCTCCCCCGGTTCTTCCTATGCAGGTCCAGCGAAGAAAGGAGCCCATCTGGGCTCGAATCGAACCAGGAAGAGGTTCCTGGAGGTCTCGTTCTTCCCCGACCTCGTCCCAGCGCCTCGGACCTCCAGGAGCCATGAGAAGACCATCAGACGACGCGGGAGGCTTCCATCTTCGTGCAGAACATCTCAGATGCGCTGGAGAGCCCTAGAGGAGCCCAAGCTTCACGATCGAAGCTCGCTAGGAGCGAGCTTCTTCCCTGTTCTTCCAGGGGGCTCCAGTGCCGTCGGATCAGGAGGCTTGGCCCAGATCGCATAGGAGACGTCCGATGAAGACACGCGCCAACCGTCAGATCCGCGGGGAGCTTCTAATCCGAATCCTTCATCGACGAACCGGTATCCACCGTCTGATGCCCGACGCGTGGCTAAGTGAAATGATCGTCGCCATCCGCCAGCGCCTAATTGAGGAGTAAATTTCTTATTTTACCCCAGTCCTTTTTGTATTTAATGTTTACCCCTGTAAATAAAAGTTGAAGTTCATTTTAGCGTGAAAAATTTGCAAGGACCCCCCTGTATTTTCCTGAAATTGCTTTGAGGTCCAGTCCACGTCACCTCTCGTGTACCCCCACGTAAGGTAGTAAAATTGCACAAGCGCCCCTGTATGTTTGTAAATTAGCATTTAGTCTATAAAATAAAATTCCCCGTGTAATATTTTTGTGAGAATTTATAAAAAGGACCTGGAACTTTTGGAAATTACGTTTTGGTCCCTGTGGGTGCGGAGCACGTGTAGTCCCACGTGCTTGGTATTTTGCGCTAAGTCCCCTGGCGGTTTTTGTATTTCTTTTTGCCCCTTAAAATTGTAGAGGACGTGTTATAACTTTGGTGTTTTTGCACAGAAGCCCCGGACTTTATTTTTATTTGCAAAAATACCCCTACAAGGCTATTTAATTCTTGTATGCTTTGTCCATTTATTTTATGCCTGATATTAATTTCAAAATTTCTACAAAAATGGATATAAGCTCCTGTTAGGTTACTCTTGCTCGCCATATCTTTAGTTTTTAATTTTGTTGCATTTTTGCATTTATTAAAAATCAAAAACCTACCTTTTATTTACTGTCTAGCTTATAAAATACCAAAAAAATAGTAAAATACCTCGAAAAATTTTAAAAAAATTAACTACGGTCTATCTTAGCCTAATTAAGTGTCAGTCCAAAAATCATTAAAAATCTCAAAAGAAAAACCTTAAAAATTCAAAAATACTCAAAAACTCTAAAAAAATATAAAAATTCTAGAAAACCCTAAAAATTACAAACTCAACTCCTGTAGGCCCTATATTTTATCCTCTTTCTTTTAAAAATAGTTGGGAGAATTTTTGTGGCTGTGCGATATTTTTAATTACCATTTTAACCCCCATCCAGTAGCTACTCCACTGTTTGCTTTATTTCAGTATTTAAAAATACCAAAAATATGTTGAAAATGCCCAAAAATCACAAAAACATTAGAAAATCCTGAAAATACCAAAAAGAATTTATTTCTGAATTTTTGACTATTTGTGTATATTTTTTATAAATATTCTATCCTCCCTTCTCTTTACATTATATATATTCCCTTATTGAAAAAAAAAGAGAAAAAAAGAATATACGTATATATATATATATCTATTAATATATAAAATTCTAAAATAAAATTTTTTTTATTATATATATCTAATGTATGTATTGTGTATTCTATACACATCCTCTATGGGTATATATATACTTATACATTTATATTCTATAAATAATATATATATAATACATAGTTATTTTATTAAAATGAAAAAAAATAAAATAATAAATAAAAATAATAAAAAATAAAATAATAAAAATAAAAACCCACAAAAATAGGACTCGCGCAAGGATGACTCTGTGGTACTTGCACATCTTAGGCTATTGCACTTTTGTATTGCTCTCTGTGGTTCGACCTCTACATGCTTGTTCACTATGCATTTTGTGGTAGAGAAATAAATATTAATTCACATTTTTGGACTTAATTCATTCATTCTTTTATTGTGGGTTAATGGTTGATCAACATGGTATTCTGCGAGTGGTCGCTTCAGCGACACCTTATATACATTATTCATTGTGACCCTCGCATGAATTTATCGTGCTATCACATATGCTTTTGGTATTTGCACTTTAGTCCTTCCATCTGTATAGCACGTGGATCCCCCACGTGACTTTGAGATATTTGCATGTTTTCACCTGGACTTCACCGTTGTTATTGAATGAATGTTTATAAATAGGAAATGCAAATATAACCCTGAGTGCCTGGTTCACATGCTGCCCACATGTGGATCTGGTTGTTTTGCAAATTTAGCCCTGGACTATTTCCATGTGTTATTGTTTGGCTGGATACTTTTTAATAATTTCATATTGGTCCATGTGTGTTGTACCTCTTGTGTTTGATTTAATAAATAGCAATTTTTATCCAAAATGCATGAAATTTTGGCACATGGCTCCTGCCATGGTGTAGAAATTTATATTAATTTTTGGGTTCTTTTTGTTTCCATTTAGTATTTTTAAAAATTCAAAAACTTCAAAAATTGCTACTGTTTGTGTTTAAAAATCAATTAAAAATATTAAAAGCCTTTAAAAATTCTAAAAATATTAATGATTACTTATTTTGATTTATTGTTGCTTTTGTCCAGATTTTGTTGCATTTGCATTTAAAAAACCATAAAAATTGAAAAACATTAAAAACCTTAGAAAAATTATTAAAACTTCATAAAAAATCAAAAAATTGAATTTTCTTCTTTTGTAGTTAGGTTTTATTTTTAATTTATCATAAAATTGCTGCTCAAATTTTATAGGCATTTTAAGTATTTTTAAATTACCTTTAGATTCGAGCTATACACTGCCTTTTATTTTTGGTCTTATTTCTATTTTAGAAAATTAGATGAAAATCAGAAAAATCAAAGAAAATTAACAAAAACACTTGAATATTTCTAAAACCCAAAAATATTTTTTTGAATTTTCTGAGCATTTTTGATGTGTTAAATAATTACTTGATTGTGAGTCTTTGAGTCCTTTTACACCTTTTTAAATATTAAAAATTATAAAAAAAATTGAAAAACCAAAAATCCTCCAAATTCCTTTGTTTCTTTATTTTATTTGGATCCCCGACTACTTCGTAGCCCACACATACCATGCTCCTTGAGTTCAACCCTGGTAGCTATACCAGGTAAAATAATATAGCGAGACTGCTAGTTTGCTTGATTGATTTATTTTTATTTTGGTGGTCTTGAGTTTCTTGATAGATTCTGATCCGAGTGGTTGAGGTCGTAACGACCAGTGATACATTTTACACTTAGTCGCTCGGGATTTTTGGGTCATCACAGGTCACTCTCTCGCTCATCCAAACCAAATAAGGAGGGGATTGCTCTCCCAAGACAAATTTTTCAATGAATGTCTTTTATGGTCAAGTATATTTAGCAGTCCCAATTTTATGATTTTTCTTTTTATGTATTTTTCAATAAACAAACAACACCTAACGAATTTTTCGATCTCCTGATTATTTTAGGTCCAAAATAGGGGGAGAAATCAAAAAGTCGATGCACAATCAAACAAAATGATGCATGCAAAGTCAAAAATGCGTACATGTCGCCAACACTCTACATGCAGGATGATCAGCACATAAATTAAAAGATAGAAACTAAACTACCTATATGATGCACGAAGAAAATGGCCTTAGACGAAAAATTTCTACACGCGAAGAACAGTAGCTAATAGGTCAACAAGAGAGGTCGGAGTCGGGTCTATGATACCGATAGGTGTCCGCCGCGACGGATCCAACCAGCGTTGTATATGGCCTCTAGCGGCACATGACCTCTCAAGTGATCAAATTAGATTTTTCTTTGTGATTTAATTAATTAAGTCCACTTAACGATCTATAGGTGCAGGCATATAATTAGGGCTGGGACCTTAATTAATTACGTCACAATCAGATATAAAATCCTAAGTCTGGGGGCCAAATCCTTCGAGAATCAAATAAAGGAAAAGTCGCAAAAACAAAACCAGCAAAAATCGCAGTGAGGTCCCCTGAGCACATCGGTGCTCGGCGAAACAGACCTCGATAAATGCCAAATGTCCAAGAGTCTCTGAGTCCCGTGTTATTACAATAATAGAATAGAAATAAAATGAAAAATGCTCCAAATCCTCTGCTCCTCTCTCCTACGCTCTCCTGCTACTCGATGAAGAAACGAGCCGCCTCCGCTTCGCTCGGGTGCGCCGGCACTCATAGGAATGCTGCCCTCGCTCATTGGGCCCCTCGCAAGAAATAGAGAAACAAAAGAGATGTCAGATCACAGTTATGAAAAATAAAATTAGAAACAAATAAATAAAGAGAAATAAAAACAAAAATAAAAAACAAGCAAAAAAGAAAAGGGAAAAATAAAAAAATAAAAACAGAAAACATACTACTAAGTTGTGCTCCCCGGCAACGACGCCATTCTGATGAGCGCCACAGATAACAAGGGTTAAGTGATATCTAAGGTCGTTGCGACCCGAATCGTAAGGCATGGTCAATCAAGAAAACAGAGACCACCAAGCAGAGAAAACAAACATGAAAATCAAGGCAAGTGGTCTTGCTATTTATTTAACCTGGTATAGCCACCATGGTCGAACACAAGAAGCACGGGATAGTCCTATGATGTAGTCGAGAAATCCAAAAAGAAATAAAAATATTTTTGGTGGTTTTTTTATGTTTTTAAATTTTTTATATTTTCTTTTAAGAAAGAGAATAAGAAAATAAAAGCAAACACAACACAACAGTTTTTATTAAGGTCTAAAAAGCTCCGAAATTCAAAATAAAATTTTTTTTGTGTTTTTAAAATATTCAAGTGTTTTAGGGTATTTTATGGGCTTTTTCTAATTTTTATAAAATTTTCTTAAAATAAAAGAAAGGCAAAACTAACAAGCAGTGTACAACCTGGATATAAAGGAAATTTTAAAATATTTAAATGCCTTTAAATTCCTGACAACAATTTTATGTGAAAATAGAAAATAAAAGTTAACTACAGAACTTGAAAACACAATTTTTTTGATTTTTAAGGAATTTTAAATGATATTTATAAGAGTTTTAGTCTTTTGTAATTTTTAGGTGTTTTATAAAAGATAATAAAATGAAAATGCTACATAAATTAAAACACAAAAGAACAAGCACACAAGAATTTTTTAAAATTTTAAAGATATTTTTATATTTTTTATGGGTTTTATAAAATAGACAGAAGCAATTTTTAGGGTTTTTGATTTTTAGAAAACAACAAATAAACTCAAAATATGTCACAAAAATTATCAATAATATTACACAGTAGCATGAGCTACTTATAAACTTGTTTGAAATTTTTGGAGTAGTTTTAATATTTATTTAATTAAAAACTAAACACACGTATTGTAGGGACTTAAACGTAATTATTTTAAGTCTCTAGATTAAACAATAACAAGCATAAAAAGTCCAGGGTCGAATTTGCAATTTTTCCAATTAATTCAAGCACATGTGTCAAATCCACGTTCATAGGGCATAAATGCAATTTCAGAAAACATCCATTTGAACATTAACACAGGAAATATTCACGGAAAATAATGCAAATATACCACAGTTCACGTGTATCTCCAAATAGGAAGGACTAAATAGCAAATAACAGAAACTCTATGAATTGGAATGTAAATAAGTTCAACTACAACTTTATTTTATGGACTGAAACGTAAACAGAAACAAATACGGGGTAAAAAGGGATATATATACCCTTGCAGCACGTGAGGCGCGCGTGGAGGGGGGTACGTGGCGGCCTTATGAAGGCTTGGACGTGCGGCTCTGATGGACATCAGGTGTCAGATCTGACGGTCCAACCCTGTTCAGGGATGTGGGGCACGCGTGGACGTCAGATCTGACATCCAACGGCCTGACGCATTTGCTGTGGTTGCAGTCCGGAAGAGATCTGGAAGTGTGGGGCTGATCCAACGACGATGGATCAACCTGGACGAACAGCTCTGGGGTGAACTTCACCAGAGCCAAGGAGGAGATCCTCAGCCCTGATGGTCAATCGGGAAGCGCTGGATGGTTCATGGATTGCTTCTGCATCGACTAAATGGCTCAGATGGAGACTCCACCGGCTGGATGGGCATGACAACGACGGTGACCAGGAGGCACTCTGGCAAGCCCTGGGATGGATGGAATGAGGGCTCCCAACGCACGCAAAGACATGAAAAGGGTAGATCGGACTCGGAGCTACGCTCTGGTCTGGGTTATTTGAGCCAGAAAGTAAAGAAGAGAAGTGGGGCTTTGGTCAATCTCGGCAAAGGCAATGGAGGAGATTCAAATCCTAATATCGACCTAATGGACGAGGGTCAGGGTGATCAGGGTGCAGAGCGATATAGGGGATGAGCATGCGGGTGTATCAGAGCGGTTGGGAATGGGTAGCAGGGCTCCGATCGGCTGGTCGGAGCTGGCGAACGTGCGACGGTGAACAAAAGAAAGATTCGATCAACTGGGAAAATGTGAAGGATAGAAGGGCTACCTAAAGGTCTAGGAGTGATCATGAGCTCCAAGCGAAGGTGGTCGTCGGGGTAATTGCCTCGATTGAGCTGCGGAAGGTGAAGGAGGCTATTCACGGTGGAGTTCCGGCCACAATGGTCGAGCGTCGGCTTTGTTGCACCAAATCAGCCGCCAAGCGGCTCCCCAAGCAGTTGTCACTCAGCTGGAGGTGGCTAGGGCAAGAAATGGGAGAGAGGCACGAGCTGCTGTCCTGGGGGAGCGGACGAGAGGTTAAATAACATTCCCAGGAGGCTAGAAAGAATAGGTGAGGGCGCGTGAACCGAGGAAGATCCACACATCCCTAGGGATCCGCGAGGGTCTTGGATCCATGGGGAAGATGCGTACGAAAAATCGAGGCGAAAGGCTATGCGACCAGCCCGAGAAAATTTGGAGAAAAAGGTCCGGTGACGCAGTCGGTTCGGGTCAAGCCCTGGAAGAGGGGGTTGACCCGGGTCAACATTCCTACGTGGACCAATCATAAGCGGCAGGGGAAGAAGACAAAAACAGCTACAGGACAAAATAGCAAGGAAAATAAAAGATAAAGAGATTAAAAATAATAAATGAACTTAAATTAAAAAATGAATAATATGAAAAATGTTTATTATTTTTCAAGAAATTTTTCTGTGATTTTTATTAATTTTTATGGAAAATAAATTGCTCTATATACAGTATATTGAATTATATACATGTATAATATACCAATGTATTTTGTACAATTATTGTTAATTTGTTATTTTTACAAAAATACCTCAATTTTATATTGTATTTATTTACAATATAATTTTTGAAGTATAAAATAATAAATAGAGAAGGATGTATAGACATGTATTATGTACAAAGAAGAGAGATTTTTATTTTATTTTTATTTTATTTTTCTGTTTTTTATTTTTAGGAATATATACAAGGAGGTGAAAACATATTTTTATTTTTATTTTGGTAAAAATAATTATTTATTTACACCCATAATATGTACAGTATAGAGTAGGCCCTATCTCTCTCTACTTATTTTATTTAGCGATTAGGCCAATGCTTGGCCCTCTCTTGGGGTTCAGGTTACTCAGTATTTATTCTAAATACCTCCTTCATTTTTCTTTTTCTTTGTTCTTTTATTTTTGCACAAATACATGCTAATTATGTAATATTAACACATACATGCATATTCCTAACTTATTATTTTTACATATATTTTCACCCATAATATGTACAATATAGAGTAGGCCCTATCTCTCTATACTGCTAAAATAATTATTTATTTACACCCATAATATGTACAGTATAGAGTAGGCCCTATCTCTCTCTACTTATTTTATTTAGCGATTAGGCCAATGCTTGGTCCTCTCTTGGGGTTCAGGTCACTCAGTATTTATTCTAAATACCTCCTTCATTTTTCTTTTTCTTTATTCTTTTATTTTTGCACAAATACATGCTAATTATGTAATATTAACACATACATGCATATTGCTAACTTATTGTTTTTACACATATGATGCTTTGCCAAGATAATTAACTAAAATAAAAGAATAAATAGTGATGATCAGGGATTCATCACCCATGTGGCCTAATTGAAAAATTAAAAAATAGAAAATTAGAGAAAAAATCAAATAAAATATTAGAAGCTTAATTACTAAAAAGTCAAAACATAAAAGTTGTTCTCAATGAGATCTACAAGTTGCATGTTGAGCAGAAAGTCGAAGGAGGTCAAAAATACAATGATAATTTTTGCAAGTATTTTTAAGGATAAAAACACTTCATTTTAAGGGTTTATTATTTTTGTATTTTTAAATTCTTTTTAATGCCAAAATAAATATATAAAGTATTTAATCTAATTTTAGGGGGGTTTATTAAAATAAAAAAAGAAAATATTAGTAATAAATACAATAAAATTAGGGTTAGAAAATATTATTAATTATATAGATATTATTTACAATATAATAATAATTAATATTAGTGATTTAATTGTGGCTTTTATTGAATTATTTAAGTTTGAAAAATAATAAATGGATTTTATCATGATGTATCTGGGGTTCATCATACCCCTATACTTAAACTATTCTCTTCCTCGAGCATTTGAAGAATGAAGCAGTCGGATTAATTCCTGAGAGTGCATGTAAAATTTTCAAGGCTTAATTCATAGAAGATCCTTAATTTGAGTGATCCTAAATTTCTGGGCTCGACCATGCTCTAGTCAAAAGAAATCCAACTTCTCTAATTATCAGACTCTCTGTTTGTATATAAAATATAAGGATATGATAATTAGTGTGTTGCATTCATGAGAGTTGAGTCAAGATGTCACCCAAGAATCCAGTCCAGGAGACTCTTCTCTAGACCTAATCCTCAGCACTAGGGAATAAGTCGATTCTTTCTTCAATCAACAGTATCATTAGTTTGTCAGACTTAAACGTGTAGATGGATGGCCAGATGATGGAGGGCATAGGATTGTGTATATTTTTCTCTCCCACACATTTGAACAGGGGGCCTCTCGAGTGCCTTATTACTCAGCACATGTATATTTTTTGTTGTTGATCAATGTATCCGTCAAGAGAATTCGAAGTCATCTGCACTAATTTTTCTGGGAGTACACCGGGGTGTGTCTTGTTTTAGTATCTAAGATATCTTTGACGCCCAAACTTGTATCACTATACGATGCAGAGCCTTTTTTGGTGCTAGATCGACTCCTTGGTTCTAAAAGCATTTGGTCCAAGTGGACACTTTAAAATGGTTGGGAGCGTTCGCCTTTGGGTGGAAGCTCTTTTGAATTTGACTTTGTAATGATAGAGCTTTTCTTATATGAGAGAACTTCTCTCGAATTTCTTTTCATTTGTTTGGTTAGCTCCACTGCTCTTACCAAAAGTTGGCACACACTGATCACCAATTTAATTAGGTTTCATCACACCCTGGTACATAAGTAAATATCAAACAATAGCATGCAAACTTGTTCACATATTGGATAGGGTTTTGCTGACACTCAAGTTTCTTGAAGACTTCATTGACTTTATCCCATCCTCGAGCATCATTAAATCGGGTCAAAACACAAATCTCCAGTCCTAGTTTTTCAAGTGATAACTCAACTCATCTCATCAATCACGTAGTTTGAAAGTGATGTGTTGATCATATTCTTTAGAGGGTAGAGATGAAGAGTGCAATATAGTGCTCAAATCTTTTAAACCAGGGAAGTGTGGATTATTAAGTTCAGAAAACCTAATAACTAATGCTGGTTAACTCAGCCTCTCAAGATCTCAGAAATCAAGTGTCTTTAAATTCTCAAGCCTCAGGAATACACCAACTCCAGAGTTAGTGATTTTTTTGTGAATTTTAGTCTTTTGTACATTTTTATGAATTTTGTTTTTCCCCATTTTTATTTAATTCTTTAGAGAGATAATGACTGGCCCAAGCTCATATGAATAGTTGCATCTACTTTCAGTCAGTATGGGTGTAAGTACAGATTGTTAGATGGCTACCCGTGTTACTTGAGAACGAAACCATAGACAATGTCCTCTAAACCACCCACTCTGATAAGGGAGACCGAAGTTTCCTCACTGAAAAGTAGCTACTCATTTTTAAGCCTAGTAGTTAGAGTCTCTACCAAAGAATTATTTTTTTCAGATTTTTATGGAATTTTTGAATTAAGCTAATCTTTACAAAAGTTAATCCTTCGGATTTTTAAAAAGATTTCTACTAAAATTTTTCAAAAATCAGTTCACAGGCAAACTTAAACCCTAACTAAAAAAGTTTTCAAAAATTTTAACATACGAGCTATGGCTAGAGTATATATACAATAATATATGGTATACCCCCATATACTTAACTTTTTCTATGTCCTCATAGCACAAGTGATATGAAGCCATATCTTTGGTTAAATACAAGGTGATATAGTGGAATTGAGTCGGAGAGTCCTCCTATACTTAGGTCAAAAATGACCTAAGCATAAGAAGACAAATATAGTGCAGATGGATGGGTCGGGTCCTCCCTATACTTAGACTGAAAATAATGGATCTGAATTTTTTGGTTGAGAGACCCGTGGTTGTTAGGGTTAGAGGGGAGGTATGAATTTTTATAGAAGAATATATGGAGTATGGTGATTTTTTCACAGATGAAGATGAATATGTGGGAGGGAGGAGTGTGTGTGAATATACAGAGATGGAAGGATGATGAGGGGGTGAGTGAATATACTGAGGTGTGGAGGGGGTGGGGGGTAGATCATCAAGTGATCTACTTTTTTCCTTTTTTTACACACACGAGTCCTCAAACGAGGACCGCTAAAAATGCACATGATACATTTTTTTTACAACAAAATGCATGAAATGTTTACTAAAGCTCCTTGAATCTTCCTTGATTTCTTTTGTGGTTCCATGCAGCGGGAGCTCCCAACTCGATGCCTCCATGGGTCTCATCAAGCGTCCTTGATCTCCATGAGCCCTGCCACAAAAGAATAATGTTAGAAAAATATCAAGAAAATTAATCATGAAATGATGCAAAAAAACAACACGATGCTAGAACCTAAATTTTGAAAATATTCACGTTAAAAAATAATACAATAAAATTCAACAAATAAATAAATGTGAGACATGTCCCGGCAGCGGTGTCATTTAATGAAGCGCATTTTCTCTACATTAAGAATCATATTTTATCGTAGTATAGGTGGTGAAAATGGTTCAGCAAAAATCACACTTTCGAATATGTGGAAGTTAATTTACTTGGAAAGTATACCAAGGTCGAATACAGGGGCACGAGACTCTTCGTCTATTTATCGAAAATTATTGATTAATTAATGAGTGATTATTTTCTAGTCTTAGGTCTCCATGCAGATGTAAGATGATATGCAGATAAAATGATGCAGAACAAGTAGAATGATGCATGCATTTTTTGTTTGACTTAAAATGCAATTGAAAGAAATGCATGGTGAAGAATATGCAGCAAATGATATGTAATGCAGTCAATTTTTTACAAACATGCCCTAAAGTTGTTAAGTCATCGAGCAACAAATTAAGGTTCAATTTCATAGTCAAATTGAGCGTTAAAGATAATGAATGGCATTTTATCAAAGAACAGGAGACACTTGAGCACATAAAAATATAGCTTATTTAATACAGTGTCAAAACATGAAATTAAGATGCCATTAGATAAAGGATAAAACAAGCATAAAAATGAAACTGAAATCAATCGATTTGAACTTAAAATGTTCAAGATATGCTAAAAATAATGCAAGGCATAAATGTAATAAAAATGCGTGAGAAAATAAAGATAAATATTGCAAATAGATCCCCGGAGGGACCTATTTGCATATAGCAAAAACTGGCTGGGCCTCCCTGTAATTTAGGCCAGACGCACACGTGAGGCACTGAAGAGCCTTCGACTACCCTATCTAATTCAACCGGATTAATGATCGAATTAAAAGTTGCGTTCGTTGTAACCGGGTAAATCGAGACTTATCAAAAACTACTTAGATTAATTGAATTGAACACAAGCGGCAAATTTTTATTTTACTTGGGCAAGCCCAAGGTCGAACTCAGAGAGGCAACTTTCTCCTTAGGTTAATTTGAAGTTAATTTCGATGTTAGACTTTCAAGAGAATATTTTTGGTCTTTTTATGCAATTAAGAAAAAGTGCGATGCAAGCCAAATTTGAAGTTAAAACACAAATTATAGTCAAATGAAGTCCAAAATTAATGAAACTTGGTCAAAATGTGAAATGCAGTGAATTAAAGCTACTGCAATTTTTTGGAATTTTTAAACTCTAAATGAATTAAATATGAATTAAAAATAAATACAGGGTGAATTTTGCAAAGTTAATTTTAATAAATACCAAAACACATTATTTTCAGATACAAAAATTATCCTAGATACTTGTATACGAGATGAATCTAGGAAAATTAATAAACCTTAAAAATGATTAGCTTTGGACCAATAAAAAATCAATTAAGCAAAATATTATTTAATTTATTCAGCCTCGTGGTGCATGCAAATGGTTTGATTTTTTGGTATAGTGTAGAGTAGCTTAAACTAAACCTATTGTGATTTTTTGGTGATTTTTGGAGCAACAATTAATTTAATAAGGAATTTAAAGGACACAGTGGGCAAACTATGTAAATTTCCACAAAAATAATAATATTAAAATCCTTGATGCTCACAAAAATATAACAAGTGTCCACAATGATAAAGCACAAGTTTAACTACAATATGCAATTACTAGAATTTGAAAATGAGGCTAAATGAATGCCTAAATGATCATGCAAACACATGGACTAAAGTGCAAGCATAAATTAAAATTGCTTAAATCAAAACATGTGTATAGGGACTAAAATGCAATTACCTATAATGCTGGGGGTATGTATGCAAATTATCCACAGGAACACGTACGCCTCACATGACGTGCCTGGCAGGGAATGAATTATAATTCTAGAAACTTGTAGGGGCCTCAGTGCAAAATACCTAGCCCGCACGTGAGGGACACGTGAGATATAGGCTCGAACGACGATGGAGGTTCGGACTGAAGCTCGGACGCGCTGCAGGATCGGATGTGCTTCGGGTCTGGCTTGGTGCTCCGAGCCTAATGTCGGGGAAGAGGCTCGGAGGGAGCTACGTGGCGCTTAAGGGACCGTCAGATCACAATCGATCCAACGGCTACTGAAGCTGGAGATGTGGTGCTTAAGGGACCGTCAGATCGCAATCGATCCAACGGTGGTGATGGCAGACGACGTGGCATAATGCGGGCCATTAGATCCTCGAGTGATCCGACGGTATCTGGTAAGTCCTAGGACGGGTGACATATCACGATGAGGACCGCCCGATCAAGATGATCGGACGGTGGTTGTGCATCGTGCTCCTCCGGGTCGTCGCCTCCTGCAGCGGGCGTGGTTGTGCTCCAGCGATGCCCTCCTGGCTCCATCACCTTCCCTTGTGCTCGGTGAAGATTGCTGGAAGCTCCTGGATAGCTAGGAATGATGGCGGGAGCTTTGCGGAGCGACTGGGACGTCTAGGAGCGGCTGAGGTGGTCCGTAGGCACGTGGCAATGAAGGTCGAAGAAGCTCTGACGAAGGTCCGATCAGTGAAGAAGGTGGTACCTGCAGTGTTAGTGGATGCCAAAAAATGGTGACCGTATTCGCGTGACGTGCATTTAGTGCTTGAGGATTGTGGCGTAAGTGATGAGCGGGCGGTGGTGTTCTTCCACCGTGACCGGAGGAGCTGTGGTCGGAAGTGGATCGATGTATCGTGAAGGTGAACGGAAGGTGGCGCGAAGATGAGAGCTCCAAGACGGAGCTCAGACGATGATCAATCGGAGGAGATGATGAGCGGAGGCGGTGGCAAAAATGCGAGAAGATCGAGAGGGATGAAGAAGAAGATCAGAGGAGGAATGAAGGAGGCTATCTGGGAATGGAGGCTCAAGGAGGAGCTTCTAGTCGTTGCTCGAGGGTCGGTAGCGACCCGAGCTCGTGCAGCTCGTCGAAGAAGCTGCTGCATAACGTAGCTACGCTGTGGATCTTGCTGGAGGCGGACCACCGTCTTCGCTCCTTTTCACGCTTAATCAATGTCATTGATGGGTAGAGGGGAGCTCTAGGGTACCTCGTGCTAGGGCGGATGGCCGTGAAAGTGGCCGGAGGTGCAGTATTTATGGACAGAAGGTAGTGGTCTAGGCGATGGAAGGAGTGATGTTCATGGCGATTATGGAGCGAGGGAGAGGGAGTCATGGCGGGAGTGGCCTCTAGCGAAGATGAAGGGAATGTGGTCTTCATCGTGGGGGTATCGTCGAGTGGAGAAGGTGGCTGGAATGGTGACGAAAATAGGAAGGGGGAGGAGATGACGCGAGGTTGGCGACGTGGGCAAGGCGTTTGCGGAGGTAGAAGACGACGCCTCGACTGTTGGATTTCGTGGTCCAACGGCTCTGAGTGAGGCGCTAAGGAAGGGCCTGGATGAGATCCAGGCGATGCAATCGAAGGACGGTGGTTGAGCCACGTGGCGAAATGTGGACGTGGCACTGGTGAACGGTTGTGATGAAGATCATATCGTGATCGAAGGGTCACGATTTAAAGAGAGATGATCGGTTGAGATCTGAAGCGCATGGAGAAGATCGGATGGTGTTGGAGTATGCTACGTGGCATAATGAGATGGAGGCGCTAGTGAACGGCCCAGATCCGATCTGAGCGTTGATCGGGCGACCGTGAGATGATGCAGAATGGATGGCTGAGATCTGGAGGGCATGGGCCTAATCTAACGGCCAAGAGGGGAGGGCACGTGGTGTGTGATGAGTAGGGCCGCATGGCACAACCAGAGGGAACCACGTGGCCCAATCAGATTGGTCGAGTGGAGAAAGTGAAATAAGAGGGGGAAATGGTCGAATTTGGAAAAACTCAAAACATGAAAGTTGTAGATCTCGATGAGATCTAGAAGTTTCATGTTGGCCAAAATGGAAACAAGGTCGAATAAAGTGATAAAATACAAGGGTACAACTATAAATACATATAGTATACAATTGGGGCCCAAAATCCAAGTTTTGCATACCAGCTCCGATTTTAATGAAATTGGTCTCATTTTGAAGGTCTCTGAATGTATATTATTTTAAAAGCGAGTAGAGTATCAAACTTGGTTTGGGGTTTTATTTGTCAATTTTACAAGTTAGCATTTTTTGGTATTTTTCTTGTATTAGTGTTAGTCTTGGGATTTAGAGTTAGTGTAAAATACATAAAGTAGGTGATTTTTACAAGTGAAGCTGGCTTCTTATTTAATGCAGATGTGAATGCTGAAATGCAAATGTTATCAAGCATGCCTGAAAGCTAATTATGCAATATAGGTGGAAATATGCCTCTAATTACTCAGGAACAAGGCTTTATTTTCAACTTTTAGAGTGATGAATCGCAGATTCATCAGGCACGCACCTGGAGGACCTTATTGTAATTCTTGAAAGTTTGGAGGTATAATATACAATTTACCCAGCCCCTCATGTGCGTGTCACGCGAGGGGGCTAGGCTCGCGAGGCAGCCTAGGCTCGGTGCCGACTCGCATGTCATTAGGCACAGAAGCCACGTATCATGCCCACGCGCTTTGAAAACAAGTTCGCTTTATCGAGCCAAGCGCTTCGTAGTCGAGGCGTAGCAAACATCTGGACCGTCAGATCCAGATGATCGTACGGTAGTTGTATCTTCTGTGTTCTGTCACCTTCACTGTAATTGGTTGTTCTCTGGTGAAACAGGGCTAGCTCCTCTGTGCTCCCCGAACTCCTCTGAAGATCAGAGAAGGTACCTGATGTGCTGGCGAAGGGGATGGAAGCATGGCGGAGATGATGTGATGGCTGAGGAGGCAGGGCGATGCAGGCATGTCGGAGGCGGAGAAGATGACCGGAGCAGGTATGTGAAGTATGATTAGTGAAGGCACCTGCAGAGATGGTTAACGAGGGGGATAGACGAAGCGGAGCGAATGGGTGGCAGACATCGATGTAGAGAAGATGGATGCCTGAAGTGGGGTCTCCTCTATCGGAGGCAGAGGAGATGACGTGAATGGAAGGAGGTCACGGAGGAGGAAGAAGGTGAGCAGAGGGGTCGGCGAGGGTCGTGAAGGTCTGGTGAAGGTGGAGGCAAGTCCATATGATGGTGACGGTGTGTGTATAGTTTAAAATGGAGAAATTCAAAGAAAAATAAGGAAGTAGTACCTGGAGGGTTGAGAAGGGAGAAGGCACCGTGGATGCTTAGGCCGAGGTCATCATCGGACCTCGGAGTCGTCGCTCTACCTGGGCAACAAATCCAGGGGGCTCAACGGTGGTAGAGTCGGTCATGACATGGCCAAGTTGACCATGGGTCAACACCTGGCCGAAGGCCCATTATGGCCCCGTGTACGACCTCTGTTTGTCACAGGGAGGTGGACAGTGGCTAGGGTTTAGGCTGTAGATTGGTGGATGGGGAAGAAGATCGGTAGAGGAGCAGTATCTTTAGGTGGTGGTGGTGGTGGTCGGTTACAGGTGATGGAGGCGGAGATGTAACGGGTGATTTGAAGTGGAAGGGGGTGTGGGTTGATGGTCTTGATAGTCTCGCGAGGATGGCGGAGGTAACGATTATGGGAGGAAAGAATTTGGTTGCGGCGAGGGGGATTGCAGCAATGGCTAGAAATAGGAGGGGCGGAGAGGGCGCGAGGCGTAATAGATGGGGGAGGAATAACTGAAGGTAGACGAAGGGTTTAGAATCGTTGGATCGCTCGATCTAACGGTCGGGAGATAGGAATTGAGCGATGGTCGAGATCAGATCAGATGAGGAAATCAAGCAGTGGGGATCTGAGCGGAGGTGAACGGTTAGGATGGATCAATGGCTTTCATCTGATGGCCAGGAAGAAAGTGGCTACATGGACGGTGTTGGAGCGCAGGATGGGAGGCAATCATGTGGTGGAATTCGAAGTAGATGTGGATGGTTGAGATTTGAATCAGGAGGGTGAATCCAATGGTGAAAGGAAGAAGGTGAATGAGC
This sequence comes from Ottelia alismoides, assembly GCA_037367405.1. NCBI lineage: Eukaryota > Viridiplantae > Streptophyta > Magnoliopsida > Alismatales > Hydrocharitaceae > Ottelia > Ottelia alismoides. The sequence continues at coordinate 36,409 of JAZKJV010005347.1, read as the reverse complement.
GGTGAAGATGAAAGGGTCGGGAGTTGATCGAGCGGTAGTGAGCGAGGGCGGGTGGATATGAAGGGACGGGCCACGTGGCTCAATCAGAGGGAGCCATGTGGCCTGATTGAAAAATTAAAAAATAGGAAAATCAGAGAAAAATCCAAATAAAATAGTTAGAAGCTTAACTACAAAAAAGTCAAAACATGAAAGTTGTATATCTCAATGAGATCTACAAGTTTCATATTAAATAAAAAGTCAAAGGAGCTCAAAAATATAATGAATAATTTTTGCAAGCATTTTTAAGGATAAAAACATTTCATTTTAAGGGTTTATTATTTTTTTTGTATTTTTAGATTCTTTTTAAAGCTAAAACAAATATATACAGTATTTAATCTAATTTTTAAGGGGTTTTAATAAAAATAAAAAACAAAGAAAATGTTAGTAATATATACAATAAAATTAGGGTTAGAAATAGTGTTAATTATACACAGATTATTTACAATATAAGAATAGTTTATATTAGTGATTTAATTGTGATTTTTATTGAATTGTTTAATTTAGAAGAATAATAAATGGATTTTATCATGATGTATTTGGGATTCATCAAGCTATAGCGATGCTTCTTTCAAAATATGATGCTAAATTAGGCATTGTTAAAAATATAATAACGATATTATTCACTGTGAAATGAGTTTTCGTACTTGAAATTAGTGACTAATAGTATATCTGTCATTTTTTTATTAGCAACCCATATAGCAATGCTTATACGTTGCTATTTTTTAAAATATCAACTAATCGTCGCTATTTTTTTAGTTCAAAATTTAGCGACGATTAGTTAGAAGTTTGAAAAATAGCAACGGATAAATGTGGTTATATGGACCGTTGTTAATGATATAACAACAGATATGAGATTCATCGCTAACTTTAAGTATGAAAAATCATTTCATAATGAATAATAATTTCGTTATATATTTAACAACGGCTAATTTAATGACGGATATTGAAAAAAATGTTACTATAGCTCAATTTTACTGTAGTGATATATATATAATGGTATGATTATTTTTTTGGATATATAACAATTTCAATTTTTTGAGGATATAGATACATATGTGGCTATAATTTTTTATAGATATAAACATGTGTATCTTTATTTTTGAATCTGTGTATTTTTATACATGCATCTAGATATATTATAGAGATACACATAATATGTTGCATTTTGTAGTTATTTTTAAATGAAGGGAAAAATTGTATAACTTTATTCTATTTAAATATCTATTATGCATGTTATTTCATTTGGCATATATATTCATTAATTCTCTTTCACTCTGTTGTGTTTGTAGTAAATACAATTTGTACGTAGTCACCATGAAAAATATTATTTGTAATTATGTGTTAAGAATCATTTATTATCCTTAACATAATCTGTGTCCATCCATAAAATATTTGTATCTAGAAAATATTATATGTTTCCATATTTATATACATATTTAAAATATTTGACATCCTTAATATTTTTATTGGTATTTTTCTGATTTTCCTACTATTTTTCATGATAATATGGAATTCTATGGGCCTTCATATAATTTGCGGGAAATCTAGGGTCTTCAATGTGATGGAAATATAAAATCAGTGACCAATTTGTTATTTTGAAAACCACTTGGAGAAGGGTGTAATTTTTTTTTGTTTTTTTATTTAACTAATGCCAGTAACTCGTAAAATATTATAAATTATGCTCAAGTAATTGCCGATTGACTCTTAAGGCGCTAACTTAAAAAAGGAAACTTTATTTTAAAAAAATGAATTTTTTTTAGGATTAAAATAACCAGAAATGGAAATTTTCTTAATGCATAAAATTATTTTGAGAAATTATGTAAAAATATTGAAACAAAATGGTTTGCAATCTGCCCCCTAAGGTATTTGAAAAGGGGGGCATATATCTAGAGAGGCGTCCACGCTGGCAATGACCGTGAATGGCTGGCACAGGGACAACCTTGGAAGGGTGAGCATGGATCCTCTGCAGTACTGCAGAGGTCTGTTGTAAAGAGGAGCATAGCCCGAGCTGCTCGATCAAAATTGAGCGGTTCACACGGTAAGGGCTCAGAAAAATTCAGAATTCTTGTGAACCGCTTGATCTTAATCGAGCGATTCAGGCTGTGCACTACAAAAAAATGCAGTTTTTGCGTCCATTCTAATACTACTACGTGTGATGGCAATTTAGTCGCAAACTCTATAACCATTGTATTGCGACTACATTACCCCCACAATGCAATCGCTTCCTTCTGCATGTGATTTTATGACTACGCTCTGTCGCGTACTGTGTTGCTTAACGGTTGCGACTGTGTTGCAACCACATGGTAGTCGTAAAGTGGTGGCGGATTTTGGCAAATTTTTCCAACCCGTCAATTGATTGGAGCCCTAAAAGTTCCCGCCCTCCTAAATCCCTAAATTTTCTCCAATGCCTCTTGTTCCCCCTCCCGACTCGCCTACCCGCGATCCTCGCATCCCCTCTCCACCACCTCCTTCACCTCTCTGTCGATGCCTCTGCCTTGCGGTCACCGCCTCCCCTCTCCACCACCTCCTCTGCTTGTCGATCACTGCCTCCCCTCTCCACCACCTCTTCCACCTCTCCACCGTCGTCTCTGCCTTGCCATCACCGCCTCCCCTTTTCGCCACCTCATCTGCCTCTCAGTCACCGCCTCCCCTCTCCACCACCTCCTCTACCTCTCAGCCGCATCCTTTGCCTTGCGATCGCCGCCTCCCCTCTCCACCACATCCTCTGCCTCTCGGTTGCCGCCTCCCCTCTCCACCACCTCCTCCACCTCTCAGTTGCTGCCTCCACCCCTCGATTGTTGCCTCCGCCTCTCGATCGTTGCTTCCCCTCTCCAAGGTACTCTTCGAACATTCATTTAAGCTCAATTGTGATTTGGAGTTCAATGTGGCCACTGATTGCGCATCCCTACCTTTAGGATGAAGCAGATGAAATTTTGACTGAAACATGTAGGTCTATGAATTTTAGGACTTTTTCTTTTTGTACTTAGATATCGATAACAAGTAGTGAGTCTAGCAGCTTACCTTTGAGGTAATCTTGCAATTGTTGGCATTGTACGAGAGATTGGACCATCTTCATACTCCATACAACAAAATATTGGTGGTCTTATATTTACAGAAGTCGCTTGCATGCGTGGAGGCTTATAGAAAGATAGTTCTGGACGAGATACGAAACCCTTATTTACTACAGTATTGCAGTGGACTAGATGGGTGCAAGAATAATGCTCATATGCAATTCCATGACTCTAGTGAATTAACCAAGATGAGTTTTGATATGCATACCTACATTTTCTCTAGTTTGTCAAGCTAAAGAGCGGAATGATATACGAAGTATATCAGAAAGTGGACGCAGGAAGATGAACTCCCATAAATGAGGCAAGGAAAGAAGACGAGAAGAAGTGCTCTCTTTTTTCCTTATCAACCGTCCTTAATTGTTCCACATTGGTGAGAGGAATGTCTGATCCTCGAACTATCTTTCTTCTCAGTGATCTTTGTTGAAAAGAACCACCTATTGAAAAAAAATAAATGCGAGTGCAGGCAATTATGTGGAAACCCTTATCAATTGAAGGAAAAAACTACTTGAGAGGATAATCTCATGCACACGAGCGGGAATATTTTCTTCTATTCTATTTAATTCTCAATGAAGAGGTGTGGGATATTTATAAAATTCAAGGGTTCAATAGATATGCATCCAAGATCCATTTACACAACTAAAAACTTCAGCGCTAGGGTCTTTGCACATTAGGAACACACTTACATCCAAGGTACATGTGCACATTAGAAATAAAGCATGGATATGAATTACTTTTTCCTAAAAAAATTTACAAAGAAATATGTGTGTTGGAAATACCCATCACAGAGAAACTGCAAGATTCTATGTGGATTCGAAGGTGGAGGAGGGCCTTGAGACTGTGGAGGGTCTTGCGTGCTGATAAGACCCTGAAAAAGTGGGAGAGGCCGAGAGGGTTGAGGTTGGATAGGGTCCTGAGACTCGTCAGGACTATGATGATGGCCCGAGGAATGTGGTGTGGGAAGACGAGTACATGTCACACTGAGAGGTATCCCTGCTCGAGGAATATAATGAGCATATTGTACAGGGACTTGATAGGGTCACACTAGGATGACGAGTACGTGTCACACATGATAGGGTCTCTGCACATTAGGAACATACTTGGATCACGTGTGCTTGTGGAGATCTCTAGGCCTCTAATCTCGGGTAAAGAAGTATGAGCATCCTGATAGGGTATTTGCAGAGGTTTCCTAATGGTCGATGATCAGTGGCTCTATCGGTGTGTATGTGTGTTTGTGTTGCTTTATCTTCCTTAGAGGATCAGTTCTCATCATATCACCATATATTTGTAATTAACTATTATGATCTCATTGCAGGTAGAGCAATGAGTTCGACAAGGGATTGTATGTATAATCATGTAGTGAATGGATCCATTTGCATGTCATTTCTGATTAGTGTAGAAGGCTTTGTCAATTTCACCTATACACAAGGAGAAAGAATAGTTGACGTAGATGGGAAGATAATTTGCCCGTACATGAAATGTGGATTGATGAAGAAACAATTTAGAGACGTTGTGGCATAACACTTTGCAAGAATGATTTTATCAATGATTACACATATTGGTATGCACATGGAAAGGTGTAAGAAGCCCATCGAAAGAGGTCGCAGATGTCAAATAATCCTTTTGTTGAGATGGTTAAGAATGCAGCAAGTCCGAACTTTGACCCTTCTCTAGAGGTTGTGATGATCAATTCAATGGAGAATCTAAAGATTTTAATTGTTACAAAAGGTTGAGGAGGCATTATGGTATGGTTGTAAGTCTTTTTCTCTCCTATCTGTTATTATGGAGTTACTGATAGTTAGAGCTGAGTACAATATGATTGATGCTAGTGTCAATGACATCATTAATATTATAAAGAGAATGCTTCCGGAAGAAAATGTTCTACATGGTACATATTATAAAGTAAAAAATCATGATGAGTACACTTGGACTATCAAAAAATAATTGATGCATGCCTTAACCATCATATCATATATTATTGGGACAAATATAAGAATGAGGCTAATTATTCGTAATGTGGTGAACCTAGGTATAAACCAAATATGAAAACAAATAGTCCACAGAAGGTGCTCCATTACTTTCCTATATCACCACGATATTGCAAAAAAACTGTTGAAGACATGAGTTGGCATGTAGATCATATCTATGGTGACTTTATGGAACATCCTTCTGACTCAGCTTGTTGGAGGGCTTTGATGGAGTCATCTCACACTTTTGTTATGTAAAAAAGAAATATGGTTATTCTATTATAAACCGATTGATTTAATCTTCATGGTCGGGGGAAAGATAACGTGTGCTTACAAGTTATCATTACTCCATATAACTTACCACCATGGTTGTGCAACAAGAATCAATATATGTTTCTAACTTTACTTGTATCCGGTCCAAGCCATCCTGGAAAATATTTATATGTTTATCTCAGACATTAGTCGATGAACTAAAGGAACTATGGGAGGAAGGCTGGGAGACATATGATGTTGTCAGTCATAGTAAATTTCAGATGAGGATGGGTTTATTGTGGATAATCAGTGAATTTCCAGCATATGGAACGCTATCGGGATGGAGCACACATGGGAAAAGAAGATATCCATATTGTATGGAAAATACTAAAGTATTTCAGTTTGAGCATGGTCAAAAACCATGCTTCTTTGATTGCCACAGACAATTCTTGCCAAAGGATCATCTTTACATGAAACAGAAGATGGCATTAAAAAGAAATACAACTGAATATTCAGATCCACCTGTCAGGCTGTCAGGACTTGAGATATTCAGAAGGTTAATGGAGTTAAAGAGTTCAGATGATTGTGTTCTACCTCTTCCAGGTTTTGGGGATACTCATAACTGGACGAAGGTTAGTATCTTTTGGAAACTATCATGATATGCACATAGAGAAGAATGTATTTGATAATGTATTTCACACCGAAATGAATGTCACTGGAAAGATAAAGGATACGAAAAACGCTCATAGAGATCTTGTGAAAATTTGCGCACATCCTAGGCCTAATAGAATCTAAAGATGGTCGTATTTATATGCCGAAGGTAAAGTATTGCTTAAGAAGAGATCAAGTGAAAGATGTATGTCAATGGGCTAGTAAATTAAAAATATCAGATGATTTTTACTCTAACATATCCAAAATTGTTAACTTGACAAAAAATAAATTGAAGGGGAATGAAAAATCATGACTGTCATGTATTTATGAAACAATTGTTGCCTCTTGCTTTTAAAGGATTATTACCTAAGAGAATTCACGATGTTCTAACTGACTTGAGTAACTCTTCAAATGCATATGCTCTGCCAAGTTATTAGTCGAAGATATGGAAACCCTTGAGGAGAGTGTGGTTCTTATATTGTGTAACCTTGAGAAGATTTTTCCTCCAACCTTTTTTGACTCGATGGAACACTTAATAACACACCTTCCCTATGAATTTAGAGTTGGTGGACCTATTAAATACCATTGGATGTATCCATTTGAGCAGTAAATGATACATTGAATTTACTTCGTTAAGTTATTAATTTTGTGTTATCTAATAATATATGTTGACTTACCTATAGGTATATGTTTTTCTTGAAGAGAAAGGTACGCAATAAAAATAGAGTCAAAGGATCAATAAGTGCACAGTACATTTCAGAAGAAGTTAACAACTTTTGTTCTAGATATTTTAGACGATATTGAAACTGTGCATAATCGTCCCATGCGAAATGAGTACAATGACATCGAAAGCGTAGTTGGTCTCTCAAGCTTTCATACATGTGGCCGACCTTTGTAAAAAGGAAAGCCACACATGATGAGCTCGAAGGAGAAAGAAGCTGCTGAGTTTTACGTTCTAGATAATACAGATGAAGTGACACCTTTTACGGAGTATGTATCCATATCACATTGTCATTGGAACATAATATAATTGATTCAACTCTTATCAATTCTTTTCTTTTTGTAGGGAGTACGTAGATAAAATAAGGATGGAAAATCCTTTTTCTACTGATGATGAAGTGGTCGATAAATTTCAGAGGGCATTTTCGTTTTGATTTATGGAAAGAGTAAAGCTTACTGATCCAACATATCATAAATATTGTATTCTAAAATATCTTGCACTCGGTCCCAATTATACGGTGATGTTGTACAGTGGGTTTTTCAGGTAACGAGTGTAGATTTCGTTACCTTGACACGACCAACATCTTAACTACATATAAGTGTGGCGTGATGATTAAGGGATCTTGTTGTGGTGAGGATAGCCTGAATTACTATGGGATTCTCAAGGAGGTGATCGAGCTTGAATGTAATATGTCATCCCCTAATAAACTCTTCTTATTTTCATGTGATTGGTATGATCCATAACATGGTGTGGTTGTTGATGACATACATAATAATGTAGATGTCATTCCTCAAAAATATATACGAAGATTTGAACCATTTATTCTTAGTACACAAACTAATCAGATGTGTTATGTACCGAATGTAGGGAAAAATGAAAAAGAGACAATCGTCTCACAGTATTGAAGAAGATGTCACACATTTTTATCGATGATACAGAACAATTAAATGGGGATTGTGCATCAACAAATTTGCTTATTTCAGAATACAAGCCACCACAATATGTTGCAATAAATCCTTAGAGTAACGCTCTTCTCAATGTTTATTTTCATTTGTTCATCAACAAATTTTTTAATTAAAAAATTTTAATTAATGATTCTATGCATGCATACAGAAAATGCTTGTGACACGCGGTCGAAGTACTAGGGGTAATAGTTCATGTCAAGATAATCGTTGTACCCTGGACCCCAGTGGTATATCTTTATCTTTTTGAATGATGTGATATGTTTATTTCAATTAATAAAATTTTATCATAGGTGAACGTAATGATGAGGTTATGAAACTTGTCGCTTACATGCTAGAGAATGGTCTACAAGTCACTGCACAATATGCTCATTATATTCTTTGAGTAGGGACACCTCCCAGTGTGACACGTACTCTTCATCACATACCACAGTCCTATAGCCACCCTCATAGCCCTCGCGAGTCTCAGGGCCCTATCCAACCTCCACCCTCTCTCAGGGTCTTATCAGCACGCATGACCCTCCATAGTCTCAGGGCCCTACTCCACCTCCGGATCCACTTAGAGTCTTACAGTTTCTACGTGATGGGTATTTCCAAACACATATTTCTTTGTATATCTTTTAAGGAAAAACTTATTTAAAGCCATGCTTTATTTACAATTCTATAAAAAATTTTTTGAATATTTAGGTATACTACTGATAATCAGCACGCAGTATCTCAAGCGATTAGCAAGGCCATCCACGTGATGCATGATTGCTCAGACTACAGATGGAGTTGCATGACTCCTGATGAACAAGAGAGAGTTTGAATGGTGTCTATGTAAGAATTATTTGAAAGAATCATTTTATTTTAAAATTTTCATTTGAATAATAGTGTAAACAAAATTTGAATTGTAGAATTTGTTTGTTTTACCATCTTCCCACATAAAAGGAATGTATCAGCATACCCTAGTAAAATTAGCAATAGATCGAGTGAAAGACAATTTTTATAGGGCTAGAAAAGTTGCAATTAAAAAGCTTGATGGAGTGGAAGATTGAGAGAGGGAAAAAGCATGTGATCCATCATGGTGCACATTAGAGCAGTGGAGATGTTATTACGATCTCTTTACACAAGAGAATTTTCAAAAATATTCTGCAGCTGGAAAGATGAACAAAGGGAAGCAGTCAGTCAGATCCACCAGTAGATCAAAAAGTTTTGGATCTGTGAGGAGTGAAATGGTATGTAAAAATATGTATATTATTTTCAAGTTTCAACTTTTATCGAAGACTAATATATTGACAATAATAGAGTGTTGCTGGCAAACGTCCCCCCTCATTGGATAAATGGTGGACTGCTTCGCGTACATGTGAGGGTGAATTGTCTACATCTGAAGCAACGGCGGTGATGGTATGAATATTACTACTAGTATGAAATTAAAGATGTTTGGTCGATAACTTTATATAGGACTTGGTCCTTCCTGAGTTCAGGAAGGCCACCCCCTTTTTGTAGAAAATATGACGACTTTAGTAGAATATGTATACAAATTGTATTACAATGTATAGTTTTAATGTTTGTATTATAATATACAATTTTGTATGCGGTCTTGTATTTATAATGTGCAGTTATAATACAAACTATATACACATTCTACTAAAGTGCTCGTGTTTTCTACAAAAAAATGGTGGCTTTCCTAAAGTCGGGAAGAATGCATCCTATTTGAAGGGCCCCATATATATATATATATATATATATATATATATATATATATTGTAGGTTCGTTTCAGGAAGATGTATACGGAAAGGTTTGGTGCCCCAGAATCTGGAGAGGAATTTCACCTTGTTCCCAGCTTATGGCAAGAAGTCCTTAAAGAGCGTGATGTGGTACCTGATAGAAGGCAGACTTTGGAATTGCACCTTATCCTCGTCTTATGGCAAGAAGTCCTTAAAGAGCGTGATGTGGGACCTGATAGAAGGCAGACTTTGGGTGGTTTGTCATCCAAGTTCTCGTCCTCTACTGATTCCACTGGAACCTCCAGTTATTTTGGAATGACATCAATGTATAACATGCTGACATCTCAATCGGGTGCATATGAGGCTGAGTTTAGACAACTATCATAGGATGTGAATCCACTTATCAATAAAGTTGGTGACATGTCTTCTGTATTACAAAACTTGTCTTCTGGAATGATCTCTTTGAATGGGAATGTAACTTTTTTGAGGTATTACTTATATTCTCAATTATATTTTAGTATAGACATTGATTCATCTTTCTAACATTTACAATGTCTTCCTTTTCTTCTTAAAAATAATAGAACTACAATTCCAAAAGGTCATGAGATAGAAGATGAGGACGAAGAGGAATATGGAGAGGAGTAGGATGAGGTCGAGGATGATGCCACCATATTTAGAGTCTCGCATCGCAAAGGGGTTATGATCTCAGAATGTACAGAAAATAAAAGGAATCCAAATAAGCTGACAAAGAGAGGAAGGGCAAAGAGAAAGGAAAGGCAAAGGCAAAGGAAAAGGAAGGAGTTTTTTTCAAAATGGAGGAAAAAGAAGTTCTGATGCCGAAACTTGTAATGTTAAGAACTTTAGTGTCTAGATGTTAACTTTATATTTGTAACGTTAGCTTTCTATTGTCTTAAACTTGTAACTTTTTAAATATGTTTGCGCTTTTATCATTTTGCTTATAATATATATATGTATTAAAGTGCATGTTGAACTTTGACTTTTTATAAGTAAGATTGGTTCTTCTTTAATACAATTGTATTATGTTGTAACTACAGGTTGGAAGATCTCAAGAGGTTTGGATGATTATATTAGCTTTTATTATATTAGTTTGTATCGTGCTACAGGAGAATCATACAATGCAAATGGTCATTGGTTATTTTTTTATTTGGATAACAGAGTTTGCGACTACGTTGCTATTGTTTTGCTACTAATGTAGTAGCAACGAGTAGTCATGTGGTTACAAATTTAGTGGTATTACTACTATGGTAGTAAGGTATTCATAAGATGGTCATTAATAATAAAATTGTAGTGGTCTTGTGGTCTTTACGTGGTCGGAGATTGGGGTGATTATTTGGTCGCACTGTAATCGCGACATAAATGACAACAGATGGATGAAGCGCGACTATATCTCGACTCGCAGCGACTACACATACGACTACTTAATGACTACAATGTGGTTGCTAAAAAATACAGACTATCTCGACCCCACCACACATTTTGCTACTACATGTGGTCGCAAACCTTTGTTGCAACCACTTTGGTACCACGGAACCACCACATTACTACCACAGTTGTAGTCGTAAAAACTGCATTTTTTTGTAGTGGCGCTCTCTATTAATCAGTCTCTACAATACTGCATAGGATCCGTGCTATGGAAGGGCAGTGCAACCAAGACAACAAGCACCCCATACAGAGTAACACCAATGGATCAACATAGCACTCGGATGAATGGGAAGGATGAAGGCACAATGGAATGGATGACATAGAAGTGGTAGCACCACCTCAAAGTTTACTTGTGGTAGTCATGCCCATGCATCCATTATGAGAAGATAAACTACTAGTCATTCTACATTATGTGAACGATGAATGAGGCGAGGGGCAGCCAGGTGGTTATGAAGGTTGACTCTATGATCAGTTACATGCATTAGGATAAAAGAGGACTGGTGGCATCATGTTGACATTGACATCCCCATAATTCATTTTTTAAAGAATAATAGCAATGAGCTAGAGTACACTAAGTCGAGATTGGATCCAGCACCCTGGAATAAAACAAAAGAGAGAAGATAAAGTTATAAAATAAAATCAAGTCATAAATAGGATTATTAGTATATTTGTTAAATGTTGTTATTGAGATTACAAAGACAAAAGAGAGAGCGACGCCTATCGATTTACTCTTACACATCTCAAATAAAAATACTTTCAACACAAAACATGTATATAAAAATATATAGAAAATAAAAAATAATTACACATGAGAATAAGGTACAGTGTGTCTGGGACACACAAATGAAAAAGCTACAAATGAAACTTCACATATCGATATCTTCTCCATATGAACTCAAAATTGATCAAATTTACCTTTATTATACTCTAAATTAAAATATCTATTTAATGAAGATAATTTCTTTACAATTGGAGTTAAGATGCAAAAGTTATCTTTTGGGTCCTTATTGTACCATATGCATGTATATTATATTCATTTTATTCATTCTTTGTATCTTTAGCTTCATTATATTTCTCAAGACTTGTAAATAGTATTTGAATCATATTAAAAGCATACTCATAAAATAAAGATATTAAATATTCATGAAAATAAATAATATAGTATAATACATAAGTACATTACACCTATATTGTGCATACTCATATTTATTTAAGTACACAAATAAATTCAGAAAAAATAAAATAAAATATGAAAGTATATATTTAATATTTTATAAATATATAAATTATATATAATGATAAAATAAAAAATATAAAATAAAAATAGAATACATCACATATAGGTACTTATACCTATAATTATACTTGTAAAAATCAACACCTAATAAATAGATCGAGAAAAATAACTAAAAATCACCTAAAATAGTACACAAAATAAGAACAACTTTCGTATTTTGAGAAAAAAAATTAATAAAATCATTTGCTATTTTATTTTCATTGGATTCCATTTTTATTTCTGTTTTGTCTCTTTACAGCCAACTTGGACCAATCAGGGAGTGGCCCTGGTGACCTCGGTCAACTCCCGTCCCCCTTGGACCGATACTTTCATAGTGTTTTCCTATTATGCCTACTTATTAACCCATACTCCTTCTGCGTTCGATTTGTTCTTGTGAAACCTTCATCTAACTTTGATCTTTCACACAGATCAAGCGTTGATGTCAGTCAACCCTTGATGCGATCAAGTACCCTAGACGAATGGAACTTCTCGGGCAGCTTGTATGTATAATTGCCTCCTCTCATTTTTTAAAATGAATCCCTCTTGACCAACTTTTAACCCCTTGGATCAAACCCTGGAGTGATCCTCTGTGACAGGGAGTGATCCCCATCGATTCTCAGTGAGGAGGAGGAAGATTGAAGTTGATTCATCCCTTGTCGGAGCTCCTCCTTGTGATTTCTGCTCCCCGCTCCATCAGGCAGGTGAGCTGTTATTTTCTTCGCTTTTTTATAGTAGTAGCAATAGTGTAGCATTACAGTTTAATTCATTTGATTTCGATGTTTAAATCCAAAATCTAAAAATCATAGTTGTTGGAGCTCTATGCTCTAGCCTCTGTTCACCATGAACCAACTGTTCTCTGACCCGCTTGATCTCCTCCACACATTCCCATGTCCATATTCTTTCATCCCGACTCATTTCTACCCTAGATCTCGCTCACATCTGGGGAGATCAGTACTCCTCCTCCGTCTCTCTTTGGAGTACATCCGCCTCCTTCATTCCAACACCTTTTTGAGTTGCTAACGGCTTGAGGAGTTTCGCCCTCGACCCATGAGTATTCTAGTGTAGGCAGGAATCCCTGAGGACCCCTTTTGGGGTTTAATTTTGTCTTGGATAGAAGCTCCAGGTCTCTCCTCAGCAAGATATGGAACCATCTGAGACTTTGAGTCGACATGGAACCACCCCGGGAACATTTTCAGCTACTCAGTAGGCCAAGAGAACCTCGGGATCAAGAGATCGATCAGATCGAAGCTTGCCAGATCGAGCCTTCTTCCCTATTTTTCCAGGTATGCTCCCAGCCATTGGATCAAGAACAATCGCCAGGTGGAGCAGCTATCGTCCGATCAAGCCTAGCAAAGCCATCAGATTAGAGGGTGAGATCTAATCTCCGCCCTGCATCCGTGAAACGACATCGGTCGTTCACTGTGCGTAACGTGTATAAGTGGTGCTACATTCGTCGTCTGCCAGCACCTATTGAGGGGTATATTTCATATTTTCCCCTCATCTTTGATATTTATATTTAGTCAATAAACTTTTATTTGAAGTTGTAATATTTTTGTAATATTTACTCTAAGGATCCTAAGCTTTCTTGTATTTGCATTTCAGTCCAATCCATGTCACCTCACGTGCCTGTGCACATGTGGGTTTATGTATTTATCTTTGGTCTGAAAATTTTCCATAACAATGTAATATTTTTCGGTAAATTTGCATAGTGGGTCCTGTTGTTATGGATTATTGTATTTATACCCCTAATAGTGCAGATGATGTTTTAAATTGTGAAAATATTTCCTGTAGATAACTGGACTTGTTTGAAATGTTTTTAAATGCTCTAAAAATTTAAGAAAATTTCATATAGGTCACTATATTGCATATTTTATTTTGTACTTATATTTTAATTACTAAAAATAGCATTTTGCATATAAAACTTATAGGAAAATTATCTTAAGTACCTAGAGCCATATTACAACACATATAGTTTTCTTAAAACAAATATAATTATTTTCCTATTTATAAAAATATAAAAAATACATTTTCTCCTAACATTTAAACATTCATAAAATTACAAAGTATTTTAAAAAATTGCCCAAAAATATCATGTATGTTTATTTATGCATATATGATTTTCGGACCTATTAGTTTTACAAAATATTATCAAAAACCCCTAAAAATGAAAAACACATAAAACCTTATAAAAATTCTAAATAATCACAAAAAAATTTCTAAGTTTCTGAATTTTCTTTAGAATATATGGTATTTAGGATATTTGAATTTGGATTCAATCTAATTTGATAGATATTTATTGAGCCCCTTTCAAGTTCTCTGATTTATTATTATTTTGTTTATTTTATGTATTTCCATATTTAAAAATCCATAAAAATACTCAAAAATATATCTAAATTTTATTTAAAAAATGTTTTAAAAACCCAAAAATGATTAATTTTTAATATTTTAGGTTTATTTGCTCTTTTAAAAAAAATCCAAAAACATATATTGTTCTTTTTTCTGTACATTATATATATTACATAGTACAATAGCTTTTATTTTAAAAATCAAAATCAAAAATTTGTGTAATCGAAACATAAGAATATATATATAAATCAAGAACCCATAGAAACATTTAAAAATAAAAAATACCCTAAAAAACCTAAGTTGTCGATTCAATTTTGTTGCTCTACCTCCTGTGCTCCTTTGTGGTTCGACCCATACTGCTTTCATACTTTACACATTCTTTGTTGGGTATATTAAATTTTAGTTCACCTACATTTATTGCTAAATCATTGTTGTGGGTTAACTGCTGAATTGCACTTGAGTTGGGAGCCTACTGCGCCGAGAGAGCGGTCGATACAACAACTGCAGGATCCAACCTATCGGATACTGCAGACCATCCAAGACCGGACTTTGGCATCCCGATGCTCGGGCACTTCAATACTGCAGAATACATCCCTCCTCTTATGTTGAATTCTCATATATGTTCTTAGTTTCTTAATTGTTTTGTATTTCTTTCTCTGCTTTTTATTGATTAAAAAGAGAGAGACTTGGTAGAATGCTTTTGAAATAAAAAAACTAGGATAATAGATTAAATGATTTGGAATTAAAAAGAATTAATAGAAGTTTTGAGAAAATGTCCATCATGTTTCTCGAAAGAGCTTATGTTAAAATCCCTTGTTAAGAGCTTTGTCTACGGGCTAAAGGTTGAAATGAGAATACCTGTTTTTAAAAATTCCTTAATAAATTATTTTATCATCATTAAAAAAGGAATGTAGGTTTGTACTTTGTATCTCAAGCCTTGTTTTAATAATGACACACATATTTATTGAAAGGCCATCGCAATATCGTCTTATTGTTTATTGTAAGAAATCAAAAAAGGAAAGCATACTACTTCACGATGAAAAAAAAATATTTGCATTGTATATATTATTTCAATGTATTTTATGATTGTAATAAGCATACAGGTTTATATGCATGTCGATATAATTGAGCAACCATTTACAAGAACCAGGATATTAGTTCAAGCTTCACTTGAAAGATTCTCAAAACTAATCGATCAACTCCATGGTCCTGATCGACCAGCTTTAACTATTGGGCTGAACTTGTTCGATCAACTATTTGCAACTGACTGATCTATTGTGGCTTGTCGATCACTCTGTTGATCTTGATCTATTACTTTTGGCTTCTAGAATCAACGCTCTTTGGATGATCGATAATTGATCAATGTGTGATTCTAATCGATCATATTTCAACTTCAAATGAGCAACGATCATCTAACCTCCAGAAACGATCAATCAGCTGAAGCTTTTCTGATCGATCACTCTTAATAGATCAACTCAAAGTTAATGATCGATCACTTTTGCTCCATGTTCATTTCTTTTAAAGGCAAAATGTCTCCATATAGAGCTCCAATGGCTGTGAGATATTGTCCAAAGTCTATGAGCAATGTATAAGTACCTTTAGGCCCTTCCGAAAGAACACACATTGATGCACATTATTTGCCAGGATCACTCCTCTATATATATATATATATATATATATATATATATATATATATATATATATATATATATTTTGATATCGTTGAACATTCTTGTACATTGATAGAACCCCTTAATTCTACTGTAACATTTAAAGGTTGCAGTCAACCACATTCCCCATCTGTTTTACAAGATCTCTATGACTCATTAGAGAAGTCCTTTCTATAGTTGATTCTGCTACTGATGATTCATTCTAATTTTCATTTTGATAATTACAAGCCATGATATCTATGATATATTGCTATTTTTCTAACATTTGTGTATCTGCATTGCAAATAATTCTCAATGGTTAAATATTAAAAAAAGCAGATATCTATGTCTGTAACGGCTGGGATTTTTCTAAGAAACAATCATATTTTTCTTATTTTTTTCACTAATTATCACCACATTTAATTCTCAATTAAATGGGATTCCTTAGCCATTATTCCCTCCCAAATATGGTTATAAAATGCCATAACAATTAGGAATTCCTGTCACTTTTTCTCCACATTCCCTTATGTCTTCGAGAGAAAGAGAAGGAGAGTTTTGGAGAGAGAGAGAGAGGGAGGCTTGTCGGGATGGTGTTCTTTCTGGCATGAGATGATGGTGGCGTGCAGTGGGAGTGCAAAGGTTGACGAAGTAGTCGGAGCCGTGACCGAGGGTCACAGTTTGGAGGTACATGAATCAGGCATAAGGTATGTATCGATTTAAGATTTTACCTATCAAAAAGTCATCTAAATTACAATCTCTAATTGTATATGTCGATCTTGTACTATAATGTTCAATTGTAGTGTTTGATTTGAGATAAGACATACGAAAGTATATGTCGAATCCGTTGAGTTTTATGTGTCGAATCGGAATCAAAACCACTAGATGTATATATCAAGTTTCTAGTATTTGATATCATTGTGAGCACTCCTAAGAAAGCATACAACTATGTGTCATTATATCATTGGATTGCATGTTAAGATATCAGGAAACATGTCAATCATTATGAAGAGAATGATGTGACTGCTTATATTTTGTTCTGTCCAGAATGAAAACTATGTATATGAAAGATTTGAAAATTAGACTATGAATGGAATTCCATACCATATTTGTAAATCTATCGATGGTAAACTTACAGCAAGTTTTCTTCAAATGGGAATGTGATATCTTCCTTATCCAAGACTTAGTCCCCAACATTGATATATTGGAAGAGATTAAAATTATTCGGATGTCTTGATTGATATCAATGTTATTAGATTAATATGTAATTGGCATGATTGCATGGTCCTCTTGAAGTAACAAAATCAATAGATTAATTATATGCTATGTGATTCCTTCTCGTAACTATAACGAGTAGCATGCATGAGGGTAGATGGCAAGAATGCATGCAATGCAAACATATGGGTTATATGCTAAAATTCTACATGTGCATTAGAAAAGAGTTGACCCTAAATATTTATTATTTTTTTAAATAAAATAGTTATAGCGAAAATAGATTGTGTATATAATGGGTCCATGAAAGCTAATAAGATTTACACAATTAAAAAAATATACACAGGCATACCTAAATATTGGATTCAGAAAGACTCATAGACGATTAGGTAATTGAGGTATGTATATTCATAGCTATATAAAGATCCACCTACTTAGTTTTAATGCAACAAATATTCACAACCATAAGTAATTGTACAGTCATTCAAATTTAACATCACGAATAGTTCATCTATTACAATATAGTATTATATATCCTTCTTATTGCACTCCACCAACCATAGAAAATAAGAACGAATTAAACCCGTACCATTTGTAACCCCTCACTAATTATATACTGAGACAAATTACATATTGCATGCATTAAGACTAGTTACAGTCTTAGGTGAATAATAACATTGAAGATAATGTCTAATTAATTCACTAACTATGAATAATACATGTATTTGCCCTTATATGAACTAACTAAAATATATGCTCATGGTATACTTTGTATTATTAGTTCTTGCAGTAAAAGTTGTACTGGCTACATTCACTGGCTCACTTTTTAAAGGATGAAATGAACTATTATTATGGCTAAAGATAAATCTTACATCAACATGATCTGCAATGTCAAAAGAGAATAATTTTAATAATTTTAATTAAGACTAGGACATAGACTCATAAGGAGTCACATGGTTGACCGCAAAGGGTCGTGTTAGCCCATGGGACAACGTCATCAAGGGATGTATGGTTTTCAAGGAACCACGGAGGCCAAAGTTAAGTCCTCTACAGTTGTAGTCACATTGTCATGTCATGACATGGACTACAAGTGCCAGCGGTTGAAATGAGTTGTGTCATGTCATTTGAAGAACCAGAATTCACCCTTTCAGTTGTGTCGTTTTAATGCGTTGTAGTCGGATAAATTCGGGGTTAATCAAAAACCGTTATTTTAATTAATATGTCAAATTAAAGCAAGCGGTCAATTTTTTTTACTTGGATAAGTCCAAGGTTGAATTCAGGGAAGCAACTGTCTCCTTAGGTTTGTTAAAAGTTGATCTCGAAATTTAGGTTTTCAAATGAGTATTTTTTTGGTATTTTTAAATGCTATAAATGAGCAGTATGCAATTTTGGTGAAGTTTAAGGGCTTATCTGCAAATTTCGATCAAACTACGTCAAAAACCTTAAACTTGGTCAGAATGTGAAATGTAATGAAATTAAGCTTCTGCAACTTTTAAACTTTTCGGATGCATGATGAATTTTCTGTGAATAAATAATGTAAACAATGATATTTTTAATTAGTTATAATAAATATTAAATCTAGTTATTTTCAGGAAATAAAATTTCAAAGATATGTCATTAGGTGATCTATCTTAGAAAAATCCTAAACCCTAAAAATGTTAGATTTAATACCTATTAAAAAATAATTAGTGAAATGCATAAACTAATTTTTAGAGAGAAAACTATGCATCAAATGCAATTCTTTTTTTGGACACAATGTTATTAACAATTAATTCTACTATCCGTGAATTTTTGGCAATTTTTGACACTATGGTTAATTATCTATGAATTTTTAAGCATAGACTAGGTAAAATATGTAATTTTCTAAAAGAAAAATTATCATTAATTAACCACAAGAAATAAAAATATGACGAGCATGCCACAATATAGAATTAATTGAAGAACAAAAAGGCTTTTTTAACTAATAAAATGATGCAATAATGTAGCTCAAATAAAGGGTAGACGTCAGGGGCCTGTCTGCAATATTACCATAAATAAATAAAGAAATAATTGTGAAGCCGAGATTTATGTGTAATTACCTATACCCTAAGGATATTTATGCAAATGTCTCCAGTGGTCACGTGCACCTCATGTGACCTTGGAATGGAGGGGTCTCTCTGATATTAGGATGGAACTGAAGCGTCTTTCGTAATTTACCCAACATGACACTTGCACCTCGTGTGCTTGGGGGCGTGATTACGATTCAACAAGAGAGCATGGGCCCCTCCGTAATTGACCCCAACCTCCACGTACACCTCACGTGAAGGGGTTACTTGGAGGCAAAGGGCATGTGAGTCGAGGATTGTTGCAAGGGGCGAAGGTCTCACCCGTTGATGGCGGTAGCTGCTGGCGCTTAGATAAGGAGGGCGGAGCTACTCGTCGACAGCGAGGTGATTGTCCTCCTGGTTGCCACGGGCGGCAGAGTTGTGGAGCGGCTGGAGGCGTCTTGGAGGGCGTAGCAGAGTACGTTGGTGGTAGACAGGTCGTGGGCGATGGTGGTGGAGGGCTCTTAGAGGGCGGTGAATTGTTGTGGTTGTGCTTGTGGAGCTGTGGATGTTCGCAGAAGTCAAGGAGCCTCTTGCTCCCGCCTTCGAAAGCAAAACGACGAAGGCTGGTGAAGGTGGGTTGTAGCTTGACGATGAAGTAGCAGGAAGGCCCTGCCGCTACGTATAGGCAAGTGGTTCGCGCAGTGAAGTAAGCGAGGCGGACTTGTTCATTGCGGAGCTCCGCGCGAAGGCGGAGATGGTGATGTGTAGACAACTGAACTGATGGTGGTGGTGGTTATCGATGGATGTGATGGTGATTGATGAGAATGACGATGTAGGTGATTGGAAAATAGAGAATTTAGGTGAAAACATAGTAAGGGAGAGAAAGGGATAAGAAGAAGTTCGCCTAGAATTGGAGAGCAAAGATGTTGCTCCTGCGGTTCTCGCTTCAATCGAGTTTGGCAACAGACCTCGAGATGCTCAAGATGATCACTTCGGTGGTCTTTGCAGCGGCGGAGTCGGCCCCCATCACTTGCCGCTCGGCGAGCTCTGTCTCACTCCTTGGAATATGGCGAATGATGAAGCTCGTCGATGATGATGGCTTATATAGAGAGGGTCGCCCTGAGATAAGGAGGATGAGAGGATAACGTGAAGGATGTCCGGCAGTTGCGGAGAGTTGGCGGTCTCTGCACAACGAGCGGAGGAGGTTGTGTGCGAAGCACGCCATTTTTTGAGGAAGATGATACACGCAAGTTCACTAGGAGAAAGGAGGGAAAAAGGGCCTCACGTGCATGGCAATGAGGTGAGAGGAAAAAAATTTTTAATTTATTATTATTTATTTATTTTAAAATTTTATAATTAAAAATGAAATAGGAAAGGGGTTAAAATGAGTGACACGTGGTGGCTTCAGAAGCTGCCACGTGTCAACTCCAGAAAATTCAGAAATAAAAAGATCATGATAAATCAGAAAGAAATAGCAAATGACCTCGGATCGAAAAGTGCCTAACATGAGAATTGCTCGTATCGATGAGATCTAAAACTTTCATGAAGGGATCAAGAGATTCATCTGTATAAATGATATTTTTGGGGTACTCTATGTACATAGAATACCGGTTTTTAGGGGTTTTGTAAATTTTAGTGATTTTTAATGAAGAGAAAATTCAAGAAAAAATAACGATAAAATCATAGATAAATATTTACAAAATAATATATTTTTTGTATTTTTAGTAAATAATAAAATAGGAAAATAAAATAAAGAAGAAAAAGTGAGATATTTGTACTAACTCATAAAGGACACTCGGACTCGATCAGTTTCTTTGATTTCAGTCTTAATTTGAATTTGGATTTTTGTGGATTTTATTATAACTTTCATCAGAGAATATAGGTGAAAAATAAATAAGAGAAAAAGAGTTAATTATGTACATAAAACAATAGGTTAAAATCAGGTAGAACTCAAAACGTGCAAAAGAGGCTCAAAACACAACTTTCACATAGGAGCTCTGATTTTTATGAAATTGGTCTTGTTTTGAAGGTCTTTGAATATGTATTACTTTAAAAGTGAGTAGACTTAAATTGTACATTGTATGAGGAAGACATGAGCGTTTTAGTCTGTCAAGTCTGAAATTGGAGTTTTATCTCACGGGCCAATTATTTGAGTTAGTAATTTTTTTGTATTTTCCCTTTAATCTTGTTAGTAATATGTACACAGTAGAGGTAGTTTGAGGTTAATTGGAGTTAGCATGAATTAGTTAAAATGCATGAAGTTGGGTGCAAATGTGAAGATGATTATGAATGCAATTATGAGTGTTAAAATGCAAATATTAATTTTAAATGCATAAATGATAAAAATGAAGAATAAATGATGAAATGCAACTAATTACTCAGGAACGAAGCTCTATTTTCATCTTTTAGTATGATGAATCGTGGATTCATCACATGACATGGACTACAAGTGTCAACAGTTGAAAATGTAATAAGATAAGTACAAGAAAAGTTATGCAAAGAAATGATTTGTAAAGGTATACCATTACAAGTATGCAAGGAAATGATTTAAAATGGTAAACCATAACAAGTATACAAGAATACAATTTAAAAAGGTAAATCATTACATGTTAAGCAAGGAAACGATTATAAAGGTAAACCATTACACGTTATGCAAGAGAATGATTTCACGAGGGAATACACCATTATGTGTTGTACAAGAAATGGTTTCAAAAAGTAAACCATCACAGGTCATACACAGTTATCTTAAAGGGTCTAACATGCAAAGGGATTTATATCATTAGAAAAACTTTTGCATGCCATGAATCTTATGAAATATGCCTCCAAAAGATGAAAGCAACCAGTTCACAGATTTTTCCTCTACCTTACATAACAATTCATCAAATTGTTGATGTTCCCCCATTCTCCTCGATATCAGATGTCGGGTTGAATTTTGGTCTGGCGACATCTCTGACCATTTGGACAACATGTTATCATGAGGTTCAGAAAGCTCACAAATCTCATGTCTCTTCTCTCCATGCGCATACCATGTTGTATACCCCTCCACAAATCCTTTTCGACACAATGTTCTGCAACTATGTTTCGCGAAGCTTTCTTTAATAGATCACACCGCTTACACAGAAATGTGATCTTCCCATGTAGGTCAACAATATCTAATCCCTTAACATAAGCAAACCTAAAGAAACCCTCCACGCAATCTAGGAATGTATCTCTCGCAGACCCGTTGGCATCTAAACGATTGTACATTCATGCCGTGTAAAATCCATGGTCAGACCTAAGCTAACAAGTTAGTTTGGGTGAAAAACCATGGATATGTAAACCTTATATATCGTTGGCTTAAATCTATTGCACTAACTCTATAAGATGAGGGGAGAACTGTTTTATTTATATTATTACTTGAGTCCATCCATAAAGATGCAAACCCTACTGTAAGACGATCATTGTTCCGTTCTAGTTTGTATATGCCCAAAATTCGACAGCATAACCATGTACCCCTTCAGTATAGTCCATAAACCAATCATGATTGGCTCCTAAAATAGTTAATGCATTGACAGTAATGAGAGCATATTACAATTGATTTAGTGTACCGAAGAGGAAGGGATTATGCTGGCGAATGTTGGACATATATAAACTACTTCTGCATGTAATAACAATCACCTCATAGTAAGGTTTGAATCTTTATGGACCCCCTTAGTCTAGGACCTCTGAACTAAGTCAAAGTAACTGTAAAATTATACGGACATCTTACTTCAACCATTTGTACGTGCTACAAATGAGAACTATAAGATATGTATAAAATATTTAATCATCTATGTTGACCGGATATTTATGTATATTTTGTTGGTTTATGAGGGGATATGGAGCTACGTGAACCTAAAATTGTGCCTAAATATAGTATTTACTATGATTGTTTTTCTAGAATGTACCTGCAAAAAAAGGTCTTCCAATTGCACACATCAAAATCAATGATAATTAGACTAGGTTATCTCATCTCGATGTGAGTCCAATGATTTTGTGTAAAAATAAAAAAATATAACACATTAGAAAGTGATGAAATCTTCCCATGTGTTGCACACGCTATCAGACATGCAGGGCCACACACAACTGGTGTGGAAAGCACACACGACATGTGAATTTATCTTGTGCGGTTTTACATGTATCTAACTTTTTAACCTAATTATCTACCAAACTACAAATTAATGTGCCAAATATTGTCACATTAATTAAGTTATCACAAATAGGTATTATAATGTGACACATATAGAAACATATGATCACATGGATAGATGTATATACACACGTATACATACATATACACACATACATTTTATACACATACGTACATTCACAAACATAATTATCATAAACATACATGCATACATATACACGCATACATATTATACACACATGCATGCATACATTCATACATATACATACATACACATACATACATATACATACATACTTATATATACATACATATACATACACATATAACTACATACGCATACATACTTTTTTTAAATGCTCCACATGCACACATACGTATTATATACACACGTGTACATTCATGAGCATACTTAATTGCATTCATAAACATGCATACACACGTACATATTATACCCACACATGCATGTATACATACACATACATACACGTACATACACGTACATACACAAACATGCATACACACTCATACATATACATATGCATATACATACATACAGATACAATTTTTTCTTTTAAAAATTCTCCATACATGTACATGCATATACATACACAGATATACATACACATACATATATATTTTTAAAAATGCTAGAGACACATACACATACATATGTATATATGCACTACATACACACATGCATGCACATACATACACATACATGCATCTAAAATTTCCCATGATATTAGCTAGCTTTAAATACTTCTCTACCTTTCTTGCTCTCACTAATGGCTCTAGGGTTGAGGATGACACAAAGCGTGCATAAGAGTTAGAAAAAATATATTATGAGATCAATTTAAATAAGGAGCACCAGAAATTTAAGTTTAAGTTTTGTCAATGATTATTCAAAGATCTTACAGCATGCATCTTCGATTGTTGAACATGTGGTGTTAAAAACTAAAGGGTCTAAAGGCAAATTGTGCATTATCTTGAGAGTATCTTCTTATACTTAAATATAAACATACATACATTCATAAATAATGCGTAGTCATTCAGAAACATGCTCAAATAAAGTAAATATATGTCTACAATAATAATCAAGCATAACAACATAATCTTTTTCTTTTGTTCTCTCCTAGTCATTTCGACGAACATGTAGAGTGCTAAGAAAACCTACATCTAAACAAATAATCAAAATTATTGAATAAGAAAAAGAAAAGAAATGGAAATATACATGTAAGTTGAGTCATATGCAAGTAGGAGTGTCAGTGACGGGATGAGGTGCTCAGCGAGGTGGAGGAGGAGGTGGAGGTGCCAAAGAACTGCTTGTAGGGAGGAGGAGAGGAGGAGGAGAGGGGAGATGGGGAGAAACAAGAGGAGGCAGTGGTGTTCAATGGAGAGGAAGAGGATGTAGTGGCGATGACATCAATGGAGAGCAAGGAGGAGGTGGTGGTTGTGGTTGGGGGAAAGAGTAGAAGGATTTGGGGATTTTCGGGGAAGAGGAAATGAGATATGAGAGGGAGAGGCGGGGTGGGGGAGGGCATTCTGTCTGAAATTTCCACGGGTTTTGCATCCACAGTAGCGTCTACCAGCGCTTTCCCCTCCTCACAGACTTATGTGTTTGATGAATCAGTGATTTATCTTATTTTTATTCTTTTATTGAGCAAAAATCATGTGTAACTAATTGTATTTTTCTTGATTTAATGCATAATTTTCATTTCATAACTTTCTTGTCTTCGCATTCAAAATCGTCTAAAAAATACATAACATTCCTCGTAAAATAAATTAAAGAAAAAAGGTTTTGTATTAATAATTTTTTGGTCAATAAATATGGGCTCTAGGTCCATATTAAGTTTCTAACCAATTTTTATTTATTTTTCCTTATCTATTTTGGAAGAGGCCTAAGAGTACACTCTCCTCTTTCCTCTTCATTTGCAAAAAATTGAAAAAAAAATCACTATGTGACAATTTAGTTGACGTCAGCAACTCAAAAATTAAAAATAAAAAGGGATGTTGACGTCAACCAACCCCTCCCTTCTTCCCCATGCAAGATGATGAATCCATGATTCTCACTCTTTGTTATTTTATTTTAGTTATTTTCCTTGGCAAAACCTCTTGTAAATACCTGTAAATATAATAAATTAGCTTTCTGCATGCTCTTGTTAATACTGCATATTTAGCATGTATTTTGGCAAAAATAAAAAAATAAAGGAAAAGAAAAAGAATGATGTATTTAAACTAAATACAGAGTGATCCAAACCCTAAGAGAAGGTCAAGACTTGACCTGATCACAAAATAAAATAAGTAGAGAGAGATAGGGTCTACTATGTATTGTATATATCACTTATACTTGTACATATTTCTTATTTATTTATTTTTGATAAATTTATTCATTTACACCCTTGTATATAGTTTAATAATATTATAAAATTAAAATAAAAATTAGAAAAATAAAAGAAAAATAAAAATAAATCACCACACCTTTGTATAAAAGACACATGCACATATCACATCCATTATTTATTATATACCCTTAATAATTTGTAAAAATAAAATAAAAATTATGTTATACTGTTAAAATTATGTTGTAAATAAATAAAATATAAAATAAGGGTATTTATATAAAAATAACAATATAAAAATATTTCTACATAATACATAGGAATACTATACCTATATATAATACTATATACTGAAAATACATTAATTTATTTTTCATAAAAATAATTAAAAATCATAGAGAAATACTTTGAAAAATAATAAACATTTTTTATTTTATACAATTTTTATTTTAAATCCATTTGCTGTTTTTTGTTGAATTTCCAATTATTTTGTATATTCTGAATTTCCTATTGGTCCACGTCAGACCGTTGATCTCAGTCAACGGTCTCTTCCAGTCAGGGAGCGTTTTCTCTGTTTTTTCTCGCCCGACTCCGACTGCCTCTTGCCTTGATATTCGGACCCAAGAAGCCTTGTATACCCAAGATTCTCGCAGATCCCTAGGACCACCCGGATCCTCTAAGGGTTATGCGCTCTCTCTCTATCTTTCCAGCAACTGGAGAATCCTATAAAACCTCTCATCCGCCTCCATTGTCAAATAGCTCATCCCTCGTGACTTCTTTCTTCCCTAGACACCTTAAGTGAAGTGACAGTCGCTCGAGGACCCATTTAGGATCGCCTGGAGGTGCTTGGAGACTTGTAGTTCACTTTATGGACGGACCTCTGCTGCGAGTAGCCTCCCTGCCCGTTGCAGCGTGGTTGAGGCCAAGACCCATCCCTCCATCTTCGCCAGGAGCTTCTAAGCTCATTGGTAGCTTCAAGTATCACTGTTATCCTATGTATTCCTTTGTTTGATTCCATCTTTCCATTCTGCCTCCGTCGTGGTTTCCTTGCTCTGACCCGTTGGTCGGACCCCCATCTCGATCACTCATCCGCCCAGATCAATCTGTCGACTCACCATGCATGCTCTCGCACAATCTGATCACCCCTATGGATCGACCGTCCGATCAAGATTAGGTTAGGACCTCCCTCCCTCACCTTCGCCGGAGGTCGAGCTTCACCCACTACCACTTCCCTCTGTTCTATGCTAAAATAACCCCCGCCAGAGCCTCGTCTTCGAGCATAGGACCTTATGCAGGCACTGATGTGCATGGAGAGGCCACTTTGTACCCTCAACTACTCAGGCAGAGCAGCTCCAGGAGGACCTTCATTGCCACGTCGATCGGACCATCCTCTCCTCCATCGGAGCCTTCCACCGGAGAGGAACATCTTCACAGTCCTGTTGTGCCTCCCCGACTCCTCATCAGGCCGCCGGATCTTCTCCGGCGCTCGATTGAAGTCTGCATGGGGAGTGTTCTTGCATGACCTTCTCTTGCCATTGGATCACCCAGCCTATGCCATATGTGATCCTAACCACCCAACAGAGCAGCTTTTGGAGCCGTTGGATCTGAGCACATGTCGCCATCTGACGCGCATGTTCCATGACAGTCCCTGGACCGTCAGATGTTTGTCAGGGAATCATCAGGGTCGTACGATAGAGCCGTCCGCCGCATGCGCCACGTGTCCTCAGGGTATTTTGCATTTTTTATCCTGCATGTTTCATTATTTAGTTTCAGTCCAGTAAAGTAAAGTTGTAGTTAAGTACATTTTATAGCTTGGACCTCTTATATTTAATATTTGCATTTTAGTCCCTCCCAGTCTGTAGCATATGTATGTGCACGTGAGTTTTGGGTTATTTGCGTTATATGACTTGCACTTTTTATATGTTCTGAATAGAATGGCATGTTTTTAGTATTTGCAACTATACCCTGTGAGTCTGGATCACATATGTCGCATGTGCTTGATTGGGATTTTTGCATATACGACCCTAGATTTTTAAAACGTGTTATTATTTGGCCCAGAAACTTATATTTACAAATAGGTCCATGTTAACTGTGTCTAATTACACATTGTATTTTAGACTTAATAATAGCATATTAATTTGAAAAATTACATAAAAATTACCATTAGCTCATGTTGGTGTGTAATATTTATTGTGATTTTATTGGATTAATTGCTTTACATTTTGTATTTTTAAAAATTCAAAAACCATTAAAAAGTATCAAGTAGAAATTAAAGAAATCATTAAATTCGGAAAATACTTTAAAAATTCTATAAAATTTCATGTAATTGCCTTTGTATATTTTTTATTTACAGTATTAATTTTGTTTGAAAACCCCTTATAAAAACCCAAAAATTACAAAACATCTAAATACTTTTAAAAATCATAAAAAATCATAAAAATATCCAAAAAAATTCTATTTTCAATTTCTGTTTGTAGATTTTAATTCATAGTTTATCATATAATTGTTATCCGGGACATTAGGGTATTTTAAATAATTTAACTTGCAATTTAGTCCTGATTGTGCACTGTTTGCATTTTTTAGCACTTTTTGATTTTTACAAGATTATAAAAACATTGGAAAATCCCAAAAAATTACGAAAATATTTTAAAACCTCAAAAATCCAAAAATATTTTTATCTTAATTTTTTGAGTATTTTTAGCCTTATAGATAAATCCAAAAAAATTGTTGTGCTTGTTTGCTTTTATTTTTGTTGTTTTTTCTCTTATTAAAATTTAAAATTTTGTAAAATTAATATAAAAATTGGTTTAATCTAAGAAATTTTACTATTCGTAATATTTTTGTTCTCCTTGTGTCCGACCCTGGTGGCTATACTAGGTAAATAAAATAGCAAATCGCTTACATTTTGTGATTGAGTGATATTTCTTAGTGGTTATATTTTCTTGTTAATTAGTCGCAACGACCCTTGATATTACTTAACCTGAGTTGCCTGGCGAGCCAACAGAATGGCACCGTTGTCGAGGAGCATGGCTTAGTAGTCATTTTTCACTTTTGTCCATTTTTTCTATTTGATATAACTGTTTTCTGACACTCTCTTGTTTCACTTTTTGTGCGAGGAAACACCCGAGGACGTCTTGGCTTTCTTTTGAGGAGACCGCACCTGAGGAGGAATAGAGGAGCTGAGGAAGTAGTTATATTCCATATATTAGTTTATTTTTGCAGAACCATCTTTTTATTAAAATATTTAGACTCTAGACTCTTTTGTGGACACTTATATATTTCGGGGTCTATTTTGTCGAGTACCGGTGTACTCAGGAGGCCTCACTGCGGTTTTCGTGTTTTGATTTTATTGTCTTTTATTTTCTTTTGATTCTCGAGGATTTAGCCTCTAGACTTAGGATTTTTGTTGATTGTAACGTAATTAGTTAAGGCCCCACGCCTAATTGCTTATCTGTTCCCATAGATTTCAATTGGACCTAGCTAAAAATAAATTAAAAAGTTAACATATTGGGATTAGAGACCACATACCGAGAGATCATATACAATGCTGGCAGGACCCATTGTGGTAGGCACCGATTGGCATCAGAGACCGGACTCCACACTTTCTTTCCAATAGTTGACTATTATGCTTCGCGATTAATAGAAATTATTCATCTAAGGTCGATTTCCTCATTGCATCATTTAGGTAGTTTTATTTTTTCTTTACATTTATGTGCGGTCACCCTGCATGTAGAGTGTTGGAGACAGGTACACATTTCTATCTCTGTATGCATCATAGTGTTTCATCGCGCATCAGCTTTTTCAACTTCCTCTCTCTTGTTTTATTGAACTCAAAATAATCAAGGAAATCAAAAAATTTGTTAGGCATTGTTTCTATTTCAGAAAATACCTAAAAAGGTGAAAACAAAATAAAATTGGGATTGTTAATGCAAACTTGACCCTAAAACATACTTCACTCAAAAATCTTGTTTTGGGGAGAGTCACCCCCTCATTGAATGATTTATCTGCAACGAGAGAGTGACCCGCACATTAGGCTAGAGCCACATCCGAACTCCTTTCAGACTACTGGTCTCGTAGCTAATTGTTCTTAAGTGAGGATTTCACTGGGTAGCTAGTAATCTGTCCGGGACTTCAATACAAACTGGGAAGATCGGTGAGCAGATAAACGGTCCGCACTCATAGTGGCTGGGAAAAGTTAGTTGCGAGATTCGGACCAGTCTCTTGGGAGAATTGGATTCCCAACAGCTCGCTTAATCACTCTGATATCTTGATTTTTCACCTAAATAAAAATTGACCAGATTAACGACTGATCTTTCACGGTCATCAGCTCGAGGGTTGATTAGGTAAAAAAGGGATTTGTCTTCTCATCTTGTTTGCATCTAGATCTCATCTTCATAAATCCCTAATCATAATGATGGGAAGGAGGTCCCTTAGGCTGCCTTTGACATCACCGCTTTCGAGCACTCCTTTCCATTCATCTAGGGCAGCTTCAGAGAGCCCAGACCCGCTCTCTGAACCTGAGTTTGCTACCACCATGTTCCCTCTTGACCACCCTTCTTCCAGTCCTGAGGTGCTAGAATAGAGGCCGTTACAGTTATATGTCCATTTGATGACACCTGAGTTGGGGTCTTTTGCCTTTGTAGAGACCCGAGAGATGACCAACAGTGAGGGACACACCGATGAGCAGCCATAGGGATCCGCATATGTACTTGACCATGCCGCCATCAACAGCACACTCTTAGCCTCCTTGGAGATGATGCAGCGCTAGATCAGAGACCAAGGAGCATTTATGATAGAGGTACGACGAGAGTTGGCGGAGATACGAGCAGGCAGAGGAGAGCCACCGAGACCAATAGGTGGAGAGATACCAGCAACTGGAAGAGGAGAAGGATGTCTGGATGATCAGCCAGAGCCGAGGCCACCATGCACGATGAGGCAGTTGCACAACCCTGGTGCAACTCTCACCCACCATTGGATTCATCTTCTTGAGATCCTTGGTGATTTTGAGCTTCGCCTCTAGACTATTTAGTTACTGCCCAAGTTCCATGGGCTAGCCACCGAGGAGCCGCACCTCCATCTCCAGAAGTTCGAGATGATATGCAGCACTATCCACGACAGATTTGTAGACGAGGACATGATCAAAATGATTGCCTTCCTGTTCTCCTTAGTTGATAGAGCAGCCTATTGGCTGAAGCATTTGGGGAGGTATGTCACCACCTGGGAGCAGCTCCAGACCGGGTACTTGAACAGTACTACCCACTCAGTCGGACCAATGCAGTGTGAGACATGATCAACAACTTCCGTGATCCCAAACGAGCAGTTTCATGAGGCTTGGAATCGATTCAGAGAGCTCATCGACCGGTGTCCATATCATGAGATATCCAAGCCCAACCTAGTCCAGAGTTTCTTTTGAGGTCTAACACCAGAGCTGCAGGGGCTAGTGAATGCCTCATGTGAAGGGTCCTATTTTCCAAGGATGAGGACCAAGTCTGGGCCATCTACAAGGAGATGGCAGATAATTACACATTGATGTCCTATACTAGGGTCTACACTCAGGGGAAGCCCCTCCCACATACAGTATCCTACCAGAGGATTGCACAGGTTGATACCGGTACTTCTACTTTGTCAACAGCAGCACAAGCTGAGTCCTCAGCCGCTGACATGGGGAGCATCAGCAAGAAGCTGGACCGCATCGAGATTATTGAGAAGAAGCAGTGTCAGGGCCTTACACAGATCGACCAGTTGGCATAGACACTGAGTGACCTGAAGACTCAGATCATGTGTCTCTAGGAGGCACAGACAGCTCCACATCCCCGTCTCAGGTCACGGGTTGATCCTAGCAGCAGCTCCACCCAGCCTTCTGCCACATACCGCCAGGTTCACCACATATAGGCAGATCCAGTTCAGTAGTTGTAGCACTACCAGCCACCACCATCTCAGGACACTCAGATGGTGGTCTACCAGTTGGATCAGCCCTTGGCAGTTCTTCCCCCTCCACCTTTCAAATAGAAGACGTTGATGGAAGTCAATGGGATTTGGTATGACTAGTACCAATAGCAACCCGTCATCCGTCATAATCACCCGGGATTCCGATGGTCCACCGGAGGTACCTCGTCCCAGCAGCAGCCTCCAGCTTAGGGCAGACAGAGCAGCCAACAGCAGCAGCAGCCCCATCACTCCCAACCATACCAGTAGCAACACCAGCAGATTCCTCGTCTCTCATATCAGGGACAGTAGTGGAGGCAGCAGCAGCAACCTCGCCAGCAGTACTCCCAACCTCCCCCTCATTACCAGCAAACTCAGCCTCATTTCCAGCGAGGCAATCCATCCAGTTCTCATGGACCTATTTATGAGAACCCAGTCCTTGATGACCTCGCCCGCCTACTTTTTGACCAGCAGGCATCCTTCCGGTGAGAGATGGACAAGTTCCGGCAGGAGAAGAGGGATATCATCAAGGGAAAGGCCTCCATACCATCCCAGATCAAACCCAACCCCAACAACATGAAGAGGAAACCTGAGCAGGTACAGTTTACAGAGACTACCACTCCTAGTGATACTTTGGATGATGTATCTTCCTATGTGTTTGATGATGATTTTGTGACACTTAGAAGCGGTAGGATGCCAGTCGGCGGCGCCTCGTCTGAGCGACGACTTCATGGAGATTCTAGAGCGCCAGATGAGGATGGTAGCAGTACTAATGCAGCATATGATGATGATGATGGTGGCGCTGAAGCCACCAAGGATGATGATCTAGCCGATGGTACTGAGGCCGTCGTGAGTCCAGATGCAGACGGTGGTATTGACGCCACCAGCATTCCAGTTGCTGAGCTAGAGAGCGGTGCTGACGTCGCTAGATCATATGCCATGTGTGATACTGAGGCCACCAGTTTTCCTTCAGTTGTGTTACCCTCCCATGTATCTCAAGACAAAAAATTACAAAAAATGGAAAATGGAAAAGAACACAAATATGAAAAAAAGGAAAGGTTTCTGTATCTCCTTTGAGGCCATATGTGATGCATAATGATCTTGGTATGGGATTCTATGCTTTTACCTTCACAGGAGCCTATTCCTGACCCTCATCTCTCTGGAGAGGGTCCATCCATCCCCTTCGCTCAAGCACTTTACTTAGTAAAGGTGAATAAACCAGAAAATCCGAAAAAACACATCAGCTAGAGTTTAGCCAACAGATGATAGATCGATTCCAGATTCAGCTGACCCTATAGGAGGCACTAGAGCACATCCCTCTCTTCCATAAGAATTTGAGAGAGAAGACCACCATACGCAGGAAGAGAAGGAACCACAATGTAGAGATCCATGTGCTTACTCGTGCCACCTGCTTCGTCGTTTCGAACCGATTGCCAACTAAGAGACCCGATGCAGGAGCTCCATATGTAGGATGTCATATCCATGATCAGCGGTTCGATCCTACCCTATTAGACAGTGGCTCCTCAATTAACATTCTTATGGAAGCCTTACTCGGCCAATTCGAGCCCGATCCTCTTCGACAGAGTAGGACAGTCCTTTAGTATGCTGATAGGTCTATCAAGAGGAAGAAGGGGTTATTGAAGGACGTGGTCGACACAATTCAGGGCCTGAAATTACCTGTGGACTTTGTTGTATTGGACATGAAGATCCATGAGTTTGTGACAGATACCCCCATCATACTAGGATGCCCATTCTTGGCCACAGCCAAGGCGGTGTCCGACATGATAGTGGGAAGGTATACTTTTGCGTCGAGGGCAAAAGTGTGCAAATATAGACGATTGAGGAGACCATAGTGAGAGATTCAGCCTGCTCTGAGCAGTCGAGCGATACAGAGCAGATGACAGATGTAGAGCGAGACGTCCAACAGGAGTGCGACTTTGTGATTATAGATGATGATGTAGTTTGGTCTGATCCCATATCACGAGCTTTTATCACGCCATCAGACACTACATATTTACAGATTTTGGAAGATGAGAGTTTGGAGAGCACATTCTTGACACCGGACACATTTGAGGCTGATGATCGTGGTCAGGATAGCGAAGTAGAATACATTTCATGTTCTTTTGATTCAGATCCCTCGGATTCAGGCATTGATTGGGATGACTTTGATGATTATTTGTCATGCATGATTCCCACAGAGCCGACAACTAGGGCGGAGAGTGAGCCGGCACAAAGTACAGATACACCAGCAGGGCCACCTTCGCCAGATTTTTCGCATACAGCGAGAGTTCTCCCATGCAGATTTGGTAGCCTTCACTCAGACATTTCAGAAGCCTAATTTGCCAACTCCCAATTGTCCAGAACTGAAGCCTTTACCTCAGTCGATGAAGTACCGATTCCTTGCATGTGAGCCAGAGATGTTCCCAGTCATTATCTCAACAGATTTGACTGGAGATCAAGAATCACGCTTGATGGAGGTTCTTGAAATAAATTGTAAGGCAATTGGATGGAGCGTAGCTGATCTCCAGGGGATAAGTCTAGCCCTATGCTCCCACCATATTTATCTCAAAGAGGATGTTAAGCCCTCGCTTGAGTTCCAGCTACGGCTGAACCCAAATCTTCGAGATGTGGTCATGAAGGAGATATCAAAATGGTGGAGCGTCAATTGTATCTACCCCATCTCCGACTACAAGTGGGTTAGTCCATTACATGTGGTGCCCAAGAAGACGGCCATCACGATAGTTGTGAGCGAGTCTGAAGAGGAGATAGCTACCCGGGTACCCACTTCTTTGAGGGTTTGTATAGACTCCAGACGAATAAATCAGGCTAAGAATGGTCATTTCCCACTAACATTTATTAATCAGATTATCGAGAGGCTAGCTGGGAAGAGTC
Source organism: Ottelia alismoides (assembly GCA_037367405.1). NCBI lineage: Eukaryota > Viridiplantae > Streptophyta > Magnoliopsida > Alismatales > Hydrocharitaceae > Ottelia > Ottelia alismoides. Next base: position 1,762 of record JAZKJV010005347.1, on the reverse strand, counting down.
ATTACTGCTTTCTTGACAGGTACTCTGGTTATAACTAGGTGAACTGATGAGCGACCCGAGCGACTAAGGCAAGATAAGTGTCAATGGTCGTTGCAACCTTGACCTCTCGGACCGGGCTCAATCAAGAAAAAATAAGGAACCACCAAATATAAAAATCAAACAAGTCAAACAAATAGCGGTCCTCGCTATTTATTTTACCTGGTATAGCTACCATGGTCGAACACAAGGAGCACGAGATGGCCGAGACGGCCTACTAAGTAGTCAAAAATAAAAATAAAATAAACAAGGGTATTTTTATGGATTTTTAAACCTTTTTAATTTTTGTGTATTTTTAATAATAAGGAAAATATAAAACAAAGGAAAAGGCCAACAAACAAATATTTATAAACACACCAAATAGAGTAAAAAATTAAAATAAAAATTATTTTTGTGTTTTTTATATTTTTAAGTGTTTTTTGGTAATTTTCTAGGAATTTTCTGATTTTTATACGATTTTATAAAAATTGAGAAAAGGGAAAACAGCGATAATATGTACAGTCAGACTTGAGAGGCCAATTAGAAATATATAATGGGCTATAAAAATTTGATGGTAATTTTTATGAAAAGTAAATATAAAAACTAAACTACAGAAAAAGAGTTTGTATTTTTCTCAATTTTACATAATTTTTTAGAATTTCTGTAAAGTTTTTAGTATTTTTTTAATTTTTTTGGATTTTTATAAGTCAAAATGACACAAAAATTAGACTAAAACTAGAACACAACAAAACAAACAAACAAAATTTTTTTGAACTTTTAAATGAATTTTTATATTTTTAGCTGATTTTTTAATTCAGATATCCCAAAAAATTAGGGAAATTTTTATACAGTGGCAGGAGCCACGTGTCCAAATTTCACTTGATTTGGAGTTTATTTGCTATTTTATTCAACCAATAAAAGAGGTGCATCACACAGGGTTCTATTTGCAAGAAAACATAGTTCGGAGGGCTAAACTGTAACACGTGCGAAAACCTTAAGTTGTAAAGTGTAAAATTCACAAACAATCAGCACATGTCCAAATAAGTTCACGCACAGGGGTATAACTATAAATATCAAAACTATTCTTTCATTTCATAACATAAACAAACCGCAGCCCTAAACATGCAAAAGTCCAAAAACTCACGTGTCGAAGCACGTGTCTCACACAGGCAGGGACTAAAATGCAAATAGAACAAACAACAAGATCCAAAGTGCAAATTATCCAGAATAAAAACAACTACGACTCATATTAACAGGACTAATCTATAAATGCAAAAAGAGGAGGGGCCTAAGTGAAATTACCCCTATTATTATGATCGACGGACAAGGGGGTGTCCACGTGTTGATCGGACGACTGAGAGTATTGTATACCCCTTCGATGATCGACGCTCCAGATGGGATCCTGAGCTCGATCCAACAGCTGATCGTGACCCTCAGATGGATCAACGGCCGGAGGCCTCCCGAAATTGGACGGTGAGGATCTAAACTGGGGTGGGAGGCTCTATCTGACGGTGGAGTAGGGTCCTGGAGGAACTCTTCACCGGCGAACTTCGCCGGCCCAATGCGTGCGTGCTGGACCTCTTCCGACGCTGCTCTGATGGGCGGAATGAAGCTGGACGTCGTCCGCAGCGGGTGATAGGCTCCGATGGGACCGGGAGACCCTGGAGAGTCCCGGCGGCGATAGTGGCTCGGAGCTGCTGTGCCCAAACGTTTGGACCCCCAGACGGGGTCGCTTTGACCTGCAAGA